>VZSF01003007.1:594146-778214 GCA_013398295.1 Chionis minor
GAGAAGAAGAGGAGAGGTTCGAGATATCAGTACGATTCTGGGGAAAACAAATCGTGATTAGGAGCCCGTAAGGACAAAAAGAAAAAAAAGGAAAAAAATGAGAACCAACAACATGCTGAGCAGTGTGTAAGACAGAGGGATGCTAAGGAGCGTGAGGTTAACAAGATGGATGAGATATGAGGAGTCAAAGGTCTGAAATGTAGGGCATATTTGGGAATCAGACAGCAATATGTAGAGAAGTTTCCCAGTGGAATTTGAAAACAGTGGGAAAGAGACTGAAAATGTAAATTATGTGTTGCAAGATGTGAGTTCAGGAGAAAGAAATTTAAGAGAATACAAAGTCTGAAGCTTAGAGGAGCTATACAGAAGGATCTGAGGTACACACAGGTACCTCCTTCTGTGACCTGAAGTGGAGCACAGGTGTTCCTGAGCCTTAACAGTTTTCTGCTGTACCAAATCATATGCAAAATGTGTTCTTATGGAAGGTAGCCCCCCGATCTTCTAATAGAGGTATCCTGATGGGAGAATAAACATACTACTACTCTTAACTTCTCCTTCAGCTAATGCAGCAGACCTCAAGATCGCAGCCCTGTTGATAAAAAACCATCAGATTGATCCAGATCAGATCAATGGCCCAACTAAAACCAGTCTTTCTTCAGAAGTGCTCAAAACCAGGTACCTACAGAGAATCATAAAAGGAGGATAAAAAGGCATCAAAACCTTCCTAGAATAATTTTCCTAGCTTTCACAGTTTGCAGTTCAGTGACTTCCTGAACTGCAGATGGTGTATTTACATTTTATAGCCTTCTGGATTCCATGAACTTGACCAACTACCCGTTGAGCTTAGGTAAGGTATTAGCACTCACAAAACCCTGAAATCCCAAAGTTCCACAACTGAATTGCACTATTAATGAATAATCAATTCCTATTGTTTGTCCTGCTGTCCATCTTTCCTCTACTAATTTTATCTGCTTTTCCATAATTCTCGCGCTGGGAGAGGCAGTGAGGAGCCCATACCTATCCACTATCTCCATGCCATTTGTGATTTTATACATTTATGTCCCCTCTACTCTCAGTTCTGTTTTCAGCCAGTAGAGCTGTCCAGTAGTTCCTTGTACGGAAGCCACTCCGTGTCTTTGATTATCTTGGTCCTTCTTCAAAGTTTTTCTACCTCTACTTTTTCATTTTTTATTAGATTGGGGATTTATCTGGGCACAGGAGCAAGTGAACCATGGATTTATCGATAATAGCGTTTTCTGGTTTGCTCCTTGCTTCTGTCTTAAAAATTGCTAGCAGTCTATTAATTTTCTGGACCACTACTGAGCAGAGAGATTAACTTTTCATAAAATATCTGTTACATGCAGAAGACCTAGTTCCTGAAAAAAACCCAATATTCAGAGTTCATAATTTATATTTAACTGCTTTTTCATGTGTCATTTACAATTTATTTGTATTGAGAAAACATTGACATGGCAGGGGAAGTTTACTCAGTGTATAAGTTCCTTCCATAATTCTTTATAGTTTACTCTTGTCTTTGCTGTCCTGAATACCATAGTATCATTAGAAAATTTACTCACATCATCCTTAAGTCTCTTCTTCCAAATGATTTATGAAAATGCTGAAACACAGGTTGCAGCAGGAACAGTGTGATCACTGTTAAAACCAACTTTTTTAGGTCAACTATTCAACTTTTCTACTGTATATTCTTATGAAGTGTAGGTTTGTTTCCTTACCTTTTTTTTTTTTTTTTTTTTTTTAAAGCTGCTTTGGAGTGCTCACTCAAGAAAAGAGCTAGGCACATTCATCTCAAATAGTTCCAGCATGGCACCATGGCTAAAATGCACCTGTGGGATTTCCACATTTCCATTACTAGTTGAAAACTCTGAATCCAAGTGACACAATACAAAAATGCCGTCACGTTGCTTCTAGTTGACCTAGTCTCACCACATTGCCATACCAGTGACTAATTGAGGCAGGAAATGGTCGAGTTGGATTCCAGGAGCATCAGGGGCTTCCCGGGTTGCTGATGGTAGGACATGGCAGCCAGGACCTCTCCCACTGTCCCAGCGAGGAGCAGGGCAGCAGAAGGGCAGCAGGATAGCCCCAACCATGGGCATCAGGCACCTCCCTGGGAATGAGGACAGGCTGAGGCTGGGCTGGAACGTGGGCCTATGGATGGGCCTGTCTCAGCAGGGCCCATGGCTGAGCTGTGCAGGGCTGTGGGGAACTGGAGACTCGCCCAGCTGTGGCATTTCTGGGGCGAAGGACTGACAGCCTCAGGAGACTGAAAGGGGAACCTGGTCTGTGGGCATCATGGAGAGAACCCTGGAGAGCTGGGCAGGGACAGTCAGGGCTGGCAGTGCCCTCAGGGCCATGACACTAAGCATCTGATGGAAGCTGCTAGGCATGACCCAATGAAGCCCATACCATTTGTGGAATGGCAGCTGGAGGTAAGTGAAACTATTTTAGAGCATTTAAGAAAGTGTACAATGTCTAATTTTCAGCAACAGAATAACTCTTGCATATTTAATGTCCTCTCTCTTCCCCAAGCATAGCAACTCCTGTGCCAGGGGATTAAAGTGGTTTCTGTCCAGGAGACCTGTGTCCTGTATGTATAAGTACATTCTTAAAACTGACCAGAAATAAACACAAGTATTACCTTTTGCAAATAATAACTTTGTTAAGCTTGATGGGAATCAGCACTGGGGAAAAAAAATATTTTACTCATACTAGGGAGAAAATATTCTCAACTTGCTCATATCAAACCCAGTACTCTTCATATGTTTAAGGCCCAGTCCAGTGATGGTTCTTTCTATCTTTACAATTTCAACAGTTAGCTCCAAGCTGTTCTGATTGTAGAGAGTTAAATATTGTTTTCTGTATAAAGGGAGACTTCCACATACGGCTCGCACTCAAAAACAGCACACGTACTAAAATTACAGTATTAGCACAAAGAAGTGTTGTCCACAAACTGAATTTCAAAATGACTCAAGGCAAAAACATAGCAGCAGCAACTGTTAGGCAATTTTAGACATGATAGTCATTGCTATTTCTGCACTTGTTATTTCCCGGTTTTGGATTCCAAAGAATTTAACAACTTATCATGTTTTCCAAATTTTGATAAAATCTAGCCAATGTCAGTAATGAAGATGTTCTACTCAGTCCTGAGGACATTTCAAAACTTTTTCACTGCATCTATAGCGTAAGAAGAAACAGGAGAATCTGGAAATTTCACTTGACAAAACTCCAAAATTTGGTCATTTGCTGCCATAAATTTTCTTTCAGTCATTTTTAACTTAAGTTACTTTAGCCAAGAAACAGAGCTGCTGTTAAAGGGTATATTTCTGAAAACTATTTCTTAAAATAGGGCATTCTTTACCTGATGAAATTAGGAAGCAGAACTTGTTTAGATGCCTTCTGATTAGAAATGTTTATAGTTTCAAAGCACTTACCTGTGCCTGTCATAAAGTTAAGGAAGATAAATGCATGTCCCTAGAACTGAATACAGAGATCAACAAGTAGAAACCAGCTGAATTAATATCCTCATTTTTCTGAATGATTAATGTTTTTTAATTTTTCAGCTGTAATGATTCCTTTTATAGAGGTTGCATTTTTTGAGCCAATTCTTCACTCTAGAGTTTTACTCTGAGATTTAAAGTTAAAAGTGTTTTGGTTTATGTCATTTGCACAGCACATATTATATAAATATATATTCTACACACATTTATATCTAGAATAAAGAATGCAAAATTAAATTTTAAGAAGTTTTATCTGAAAAGGTCTGTTCCAACAGCTAAAATAGAAAACCTAAGGAAAACTGTTTTGTCAAAATACCTCCTTTAATGAAGAGCATTTCAAAATGAGATACCAGAAGTGTATTTTCTGAAAGTTTATTCAATGGAGCAGAATGGCAGAGATGTACAAAAACACCAAATGACAGCATATGTGCAAGTACATTTCTGGCACATTCTTAATGACTCAAATTTCATTATTGAGGTTGGGTCAACAGCAGAAGAGATACAAAATCAGTTCCTTTACTTCTTATATGAATATGTTTGCATGTAATTAATCTACTAGGCTTTGAAATTTAAAAGTACCATCTTGTCAAAGAATAGACAGGTAAATACATACATTTGAGAGCTATTTAAACAGGCATATCCCAAACATTCACAATAACCTTTAAAGCATAATTCTTACTTTGAACAAACTTTCTGAACTATGTTTAGTTGTCCTTCGAAGACCATCTTAATTTTCTTCAAACAACAGTCTCCTGCATTTTATATTTGACATGCAGAATAATGACTGCAAAATTGAGTTTTTAAGTAGCTTAGTTTATAGTGGCTCTGTATGTTCAGATAAAATAGAGAGACAATGTAAAAGCCATCAATAATAATACTGACTTATGTTCAAAACAATCTATATATTGAATATTTTGGAGGATTTGTAAAATAAGATACTAACAATAAAATTCCAATGAAGTTCAAAAATGTATCTGGAATATCTAATTTTAATAAGCTCTTATTAAAAGGAAATTACTACATAAAACAATGTTGCAATTCAACATTAAGGTCATCTTGAAATGACGTGCACTGTATCATTAATTTTTATTTTCATGCATAATTCTTGCAGTGACAGTATATTTGAGAATGTTTGGTTTATTGCATTTGAAAATGAAAATAAGAGCTTATTTTGATCAACTGTGTTTTAAATAGGTAAACACTTTAACCTGATATATTACATAAAAAATCACTACTTCATGTATTATTTTAAGAACACATCAACAGTTCACAATCAGCAAGTAAATTTACACTGTCCTTAGCTCTAAACATACAGAAACTTCAGAAAGTCTAAACTTTTTAAGCATACCTGGAGTTAGATACTATATCCCCATAGTCACGTTGATCCCCCCTGTAACTGGCGCCTGAAGGTTTGAGTATCACTACAGAAATCTTGTTCCTCATTTCTATGACATATAGTATGAGGTCAATATGATGAGAAGGGATACAGTTAAGGAAAAGCAAATATTTTATTATACAGTGGATGTTGGGTCTGGCTGGGATGGAGTTAATTTTCCCCATAGCATCGCTCATAATGCTGTGCTTTGTACTGGCAGCTAGAAGGGCGTTGATAACACACCAGTGTTCTGGCCACTGCTGAGCAGCGCTTGCACAGCGTCAAGGCTGTCTCTCCAACTTCCTCCCTTCCTCACCAGTAGGCTGGGGGTGGGCAAGATGTTGGGAGGGGACATAGCCAGGACAGCTGACCCCAACTGACCGACCAAAGGCATATTCCATACCATATGATGTCTGCTCAGCCATAAAAGCTAAGAGAAAGGAGGAGGTGGGGAAGACGGCCGTTCATTATTATGATGTTTGTCTTCCAGCGCAACTGCTACATGACCTGAAGCCCTGCTTCCCCGGAAGTGGCTGAATATTGCCTGCTGATAAGAAGAGAATAAATCTTTTGTTTTCCTTTGCTCCATGCACAGCCTTTGTTTTTTCTTTATGAAACTGCCTTTATCTAGACCCATGAAGGGGTTTTTTTTCCATCTTATTTTCTCCCCTCCCACTCCTGCGGAGGAGGGGAGTTACCGAGCAGCTTGGTGGGTGCCTGGTGTCCAGCCAATGTCAACCCACCAGTTGACTGCTAAACCTCTTCTCAGACGTGTTGAAAGGTAAGGCTCATCTTTACCATCAGAATAGTCTAATGTTGATACAAAGTCACAATCTCTCTTCCAGAAAAGATACTTAATAATGAACCCTCCAGGTCAACAGAATAGGCCATCTTTTTGTCCTTGAGTTGGTAAGCCCACAGCGTGATAAGCAGTAACTCAGAGAAAAATGCATGTAGTCACGTGGTACATAACGACCTACAAAACTTACTTATAAACTGAAATAATCTGTAGGCTTCCCCATGCCAGAGCCCATAAAAGGTAATCTGCCTCAACAGATACTGTCCTACTTTTTTTGATTTCTAAATTATGGAGAATCACCAAGATTCTATGTGCTATTTTAATGCAACTTAATTAACACTTCTCCTGTACATTCTCATCTATTTGCTATATGCTGATTTGTGGATGAAACTATTTTTAAGCTGGGGCGTAAACGACAGTCTAAAGAACAGAGACCATAGGTGTATGAAATGAACTGTAAAGAATGCTGAAGAATGTTCTTAATGGAGTGGCTGTCAAGTTATTTCTAATTAAAATAAATAAATGAATTAAAATATTCCCACATATCCCGAATCAAATGTGCAAGAGAGAAGATTGATGCACAGTGTTAATTATCTCATTATTTCAGGGTCCAAGAGCTAAACATAATGAGATGAAACGAAGTATGTAAAAACTTTACCAGATATTATTTAAAAAATCGCTGCTGTTAAGGTCAAACTACTTCCAAGGTGATTTCTTAAGATTAGGTGACATTCACAGCTCTTCCATAGACAATAGTCATACAACAGTAAAGACACAAATGTATTCTCTTGAACCTAATAGATTTTCTTCATTTCTCCTCTCTGAAATAGCTGAGAATTTACTAGCAAGAGAAATAAAAGTACCTGTAAGTTATATTAAAATAAATTACAGTAACCACACATAATGTTATTGTTTATACAGTAATTCTTTCTAAGGCAGAAGAAACAGTCTTTCAAGATTTTATCTGTACAGCGAAAGCTCTGTTGAGTATTAAACCAGATGATGAGTTTTTCAATGTGTAAAAACACATTGCCAGGTAAATATTTCTTGCTGATTAAACGGTTTCTTATAAATTAAATTCAGATTTCAAGTGCTCTGTTTTATTTCTTTCCATTAAATTTAATTTGTGTACGGATTTATTGGCTATTGTTAAATGGTTACTGAAGCTTAATCTAAAATGAGATAATCATGTCATCAGAGGCTAAAATAATGATATGCACTATAAGTGTGGCACTATAAAGAACAGGAAAAAGCAACTGAGTCAAATCACTAAAGACTTCTAGAATGATATCCAAGATAATAGCATATCATCTGAACTAGTGTAGTTTTCTAGTCATTATCAAGGCATCTACATAAAACAGCAAAAAAACATTATTTAAGTATTAAGAGAAAACATTGTGTGAATAATAATCAATTATCTCTGACATCTATGATTTACATAAGCAGAAATGGCTGATAATGTGTGATTTAGGAAAAACATTATATGGACAATTTTGAGTCTTTTTTTGTAAGAATACCAATTGAACATCATAGTCATTCATATTCAACAAATTATTATTATCACAAAAAAAAGAAGCATGGATTAAATAGAGTTTAGGCAAACAAAGTTCACAAAAATCAAAGCTTCTGGTGTGAATGCCAACAGGTAAAAATTATATCTATAACAGTAACAAATATAAAATGAAATTACAGGAAATCTGAATAATTTTTACAGTAAAAGAGTTACAGCCCAAAATGCAGATTTTTTTTTTTTTTTTTTTTAAAT
Organism: Chionis minor; assembly: GCA_013398295.1. NCBI lineage: Eukaryota > Metazoa > Chordata > Aves > Charadriiformes > Chionidae > Chionis > Chionis minor. The sequence goes on from VZSF01003007.1 coordinate 601,604, forward strand.
TTGCAAAGCTGTTTAAGTTATATAAATGACAAAAGAGCTTCTATCCAGGCCACGTTAGTTAAAGTTGAAAAGCACACCATGAAAAGTACTTTCAGTGAAATACTAAAATTAACCGCAACTAATAAGCCATGAACATTTAACTCTTCCTCCTTGCCCCTTCCCATATTAGTTGGGACCCTGATTGTTATCCATCGTAGTAGTACTTATGGAGTAGGGGAATCTTACATTGCTAAATTCAGCTAAATTACTTTCTTGTTAAGTCATTTAGGTTTTGTAGGTCAAAACCAACAACACAGACTGCAGAGCAGTAGTTTAGTAAGCTTACAGCCACACATGCTACTTACCGAGCGGCCTTAGCCCAGAATCATGGCACATAACTTTTTTCCAGGTATATCCTATATTTCCATGCAGATTTTTGTATAAATTTGACTTACTGTTAATATGTTGTAGCATTGAGCTGAGTGTATGGCATTTATTCCTGTACTTTTAGGGGCTAGCATTGCTTTATACAGTATTTCCAGGCACCATGCACACAAAGGAAAGAACGGGCAGAGAGCAGAGGTGGGATATGATGACTGGTCAACAACTCCAGAAAGTGCTTCAACACTCAGGAAAACAGACCAGGAAATTCATAATGTCCTGGAGCCTGTCAGCTGGTCCAAGTCACTCATCCAAAGATGACACTGCTCCCTCACTCCCTGCCAACCTGCCTTATAACCATGGCTATGTAAGCCATTGGACACCTGGATATTAATTTTAGCCCAGTATTAGTGAATTACTGGATTTGCTGTCCTTTTGACCCAGATAACTGTACTACTGAGATGACCTGGATAATTATACTACTGACTTGTGTTTATTACTGTATGTATTTAGAAATAAATTGTTTATTCCTAAAGCTTTTAGTCTGATGTCCGTTACCATATCAAAAACCTATAGGTTGGGAGAGCCACGTTAAGCCTGTAACTTCCCCTCAGGATGTCCTGGGGAAAGCACAGGAATTCTAACCACTTGAATTTAATTTTCTAAAGATTAATTACAAAATTAATGGTGCCACTGTTTACAGTAAGCTGTGCTTCCAGCTTTCCTTGTGAAGTCCACAGAAAACTCAACAGCATATATATTTTATTAAGACAGAATAGATAGTACAATGTATAAAACAATTTGAATGTAGCTACAGGTGAAGTCATCTAGAAACAAGACACATAGACTAGATCTACAGTACTAGTAATATAAATGTGACTTTGAAAAGGTGAGGGTAGAAGTTGTACATAAATAATTGAACAGGGCTTCTCAGTGACATGTTCTGGTCAAGACAGCTCATATTGTTCATATTGCTAGGGAAATAAATGCAGTCTTAGAACAATCTGCAAACAATGCCGCAAGAAGCAGGAGTAAGAATTTATGCAATTTACACATTTGATATGTAAATATGGAAGCACTGTCACCAGTTGCAGTATTCTGACTTCAAAAGGATGTTAAAATATTCAAAAGGGTTTAGAAAAGAGACAGAATTATTTGAAGTGAGGAGAAAAAAAAAAGTGCATTGAAAAATTTAAAACATCCAGTATACTGAATTTATCCAGGAGAAGGAAAATCTGTGGATGAGAATCTACTATTGGAGGCATTTCTGATACCAAAAAAGCCCTATGTATTTTGCAAAAAAATGCATAACAAGATTTTGTGACAGACAAGATGCAGTTAGAAAAAATTATGTGCTTACATTTTCTCTCACTAACAATGAAAACAAACACCTTATACCTTGCTCAACCTTGTATTCTTCCTTGCTTAAAACAATTGAATTTTGTCTCTTTTTTTAAAAGGTTTTTCACTCAAGCAAATATTGGACACATTCTTAAGTTTAGTCCTATTATATGTTTTATACATAAGAAAAATATACAATTATTGATTTCTTCTGGCTTTATTCTGAAAATAAAATTTGTTATAGAAAGTTTTTGAAATGGGAATAAAAACAGAATAGCCAGTTCAAAACATAAAGGAAGACCTTTTTCCCCAATGATACAGGTTCACTTAAGCACTTAAATGGGTCTCAAACAGGTATCTAAACACTACGTGACAAATATGATAATTTAAAAAAACACAACTTAATCTAGGTGTTACCTGGAAGACACGAAAGAGACAGAGACAATTCCTGAATTTTTCCATGATATATAATATTCCAAAATATTTTGACATTATCTCATGTTTTGATTGTGGGCTTTTAAAAATGCTTTTGTTAATATATATAGTATATAATATAGTCATGGTTATTAGTCATTTGAAAATAATTTTTTTTATAAATCCCTATCAAAAGAAATAACAAAATCCATTTCAAAGAACAGTTTTAGTTTATTCGAATCTTTAGTTTTGAGTAGAAAGCTCCTGTGATATTGAACAAACATAGCTGTTGTTAGTTGAGATTAAAATTGTATGCTTTCAGACATCTATCATTTCGAGTAATTTATTTAGATGTTCAGATATTCCAACTATATTAGTAACTCTCCCTAACAACGAATTGGAGAAGCACAAATGTCTTTATTGGTCAGATAAAACTTCTGCTTGCAACAGTTGCCTTTAGTTCTACAAAATATAGGCTAGAAGGCAAAGATGAGGGCCTTCAAAACAAAGAGATTTGGAAGATAACTCACATTTGGCCATGTTCAAAGAAGAATGATGAATGAACTTAAATTCAACTCATTGTGCCTGGACAACTGAAAGCAGAATTTGAGTTAAGAGCATTAGCTGAAAACAAAAGCAAGTGTAATTCAACACTGTGGGACTGAAGCCAACTTTGGCTTCTTATAGAGAATATGATCCAGTAGGAATAGTACATTAAACACGCCTATTGTCTATCAACCTCCACACCAGACACTTGATGTAAGTATTGTTCTGCTGCATCCCTTCACTATGACTGTGAAATCGACTTGGACATCCCAAAAAAACAAGCTAACTTTCCCTGCCCTGTCCCAGGAAATAACTTTGACTTATAGGCTCTTTGACTGCTATTACTGAAGATCTTCAAATTTATCACTATTATTCAAGTAACAAGGGTAGCCTTTCTTTTTCATCTTGGTACATTTTCTTGATAATATTTATGAAAAACAGTGTGCCAAACTTCTGTTTTACACTCTCTGCAATCGCTGGAAGAATGAAAGTGCTGAATCTTTTACCTTTGGCTAAATACATTGTTTTTCTTTTAGAACTGCTGGAATTATAGAGAAGAAAAAGAATGAAATTCGAGTTTTAAGATATTAAAAATTAGTAATGACTTATATTCAAGGCTCTAAGATGATATTATGGGCTTATGGAAGTGTCTACTTTGGAATTTTCTTTTTTTGTTTTGTTTGTTCTTAGTTCTGAAACAAGAGAAAGGCAGGAGGTAAAATGCCCAGGTCATTAATTAGAAATATGAGATACGAATAACAGCTGCAGCTCAGATTTTATTGGGTCATGTAATGATAAACCACTACCACAGAAATGAAGTTGCAATATCCTGGGAAGGTAAAATTGAATGACCCAAAGAAGATGACGTGTAACTCAGACTCTCATTTCCGTTGTTAGCATGTTGCAGTCACAAACGAGGCCTGTGGGTGCATCCTAAACAGAAAACTCTTTACAACATGGTGAGTATTCTGCTACAAGATAGACGGGAGCCCTTCAACATATTTTCAATTTTAATTTTGAATGAAGATAAATCATTTACTGCAAGCTGTATGCATGTAGAAGTGTTCTGTGGATTTTAAGTCCTATTTAATGCATTGTAGGCTTGAATCTACAACCCATAAAAATTGGAAATAAAATATGTGAAAAAAAATCTCAGAAATGTGGTCTGAAAAAAATGCTATCAAAACATTCACATCCTAAATTGCCAAAGACTAAGTACTTCTGTCATGTACTGACAGCACTCCTGGAGCTCTGTAAAAACATAATTGTACCAGATGTAAAGCAGATGAAATATGTATTTTCGTCAATTTAACGAAATAGAGAATAAAAATGTAATAGCTTTTACTCGTTTTGTTTCCTAGCGTTGATCAAAGCCAGTAACTGCTTGCCAAAAAAAGAGCAAGACAGATGATTTTGTTCATCCCAAGTACTTTTTTCACATTAAGGAATATTTCTGCATCTCTTATTATTCTCAAGGGACGAAATAATTTTATTTCAGTTCATACCATGGCCTTACTATAAATAACAAGAAAGTCAAGGTCCATTTTAGTAGTTAATTTCATTATTTATTTATTTATTTAATTGTTATTTCAATGCTAACAATATGAAATGGTATGTGGCCTACCTTCTGCTTCTGGGATGTCATTATGATTAGTTGTTCGTGGTTTTGGTTGTTTCTTTGCTAACTATAAAATACAGATGGCTTCATTCTGAATCTTATTTTGATGCTCAAAGCAGAGAAAAAGGCAGAGATGCTCAGTGAAAAGAGTGTTGCAGAGTTGAATTTTATAGTTTTATAGAAAAAAAACATTCTCAGATAAGTATGCTAAGATCCACTTAGATCAAACAATTACCACCTCTCTTCTCAGTGTTGTCTCCTGTTGACTAAACCTAAAATCTAATTGCCTATGGACATTTTCAATACTCTTAGATCTGTACACATGGATCTCATGATCCCTATTTTTGAAAAGTCTGTTCAAAACAAAATATGATGTAAGGGAATTTAATAAAAGAAATACAGTAGCCTATGAAGCCTAGGAGGAGAAGATCATGAATAGATACAGTAACAGAGGCACAAAAATTTCTGTAACCAAGAAATACTGTAAGAAAACTGAATGATTGACGATAACAATGAATTTTGCAATAGATTATGGTAATAACTTCAGTTCTTTTGAAAGTTTCCTATGAAACTGCTTACTTACAGATCATGTATTTGCTATCAGTAAATCACTTTGAATAACAAATCCTGCTGTGAACATCCCCTCATCACCCTGTTAACTCTGTGTAGCAAAATGTATCACTGCAATAAACAAGTCCTATACCTCTTTGGGCACAAACAGTAAGTCTTGTAAAAGAGACATATTTCTTATGTTTATTAAGCCAATAGCAGTTAACAATGGAAATTTTTAAATTATACTTACTGACTTTATTTCACGAGTTATTGGACAGAACATGATAATAATATAAAAGCGATCTATGGCAATACAATGTCAAAATTCACCCCAGGTACTAGGCAACATACATATCATGTACACAAATAACTTAGGAAAACAAGGGAGTTTAGGACTTCCTCAAAACTGTAATCCTTGTGCTAGCACATGGAATCTGTGCTAAATAAAAGTATTTTTCAGAGAGAAAGTTTGTAGATCGAGTACAATGGGATACCAAGCAAGACGTCACCATATGGGGGAAATAAAACCAAAAACAAAACCCAAAAAATAACCCCACAAACTAAGAACAAGTGAGATGACAGATAGGATACTCCAGAAAGGTCAGTTCTGAATTAAGTCTATGAATTACTATTTTACTTACAGCATTAAAGTGTCATCATTTGTCTCAAGTCAGAGTATATATGAAAGGGGTTAGATAGTAAAAAGGTAAAACAAACAGTAACAAGAACCATATATCATATATAAAGGAATCCTTAAAGAGTTAAAAGAAAGACTAGTGAAGGAAATAGGAGTGGTCTGCAACTTCTTGCTATGGTATGCATATTTAGTGTATAAAGCCATCTATGTATGAGGGGACTGGAAAATGGAAAATGTGGAAATTCTTTTAAAGGGCCACCTGGGAAACTGCAAAATAGTAAGACTGATGCACATGCAAGGCATTAGCAGAAACTGTAAGAAAAATGTAACTAGTGGACTCTTGTATAAATATGACATGTTGAGGAATAGCCAATATGACTTCTATACAGGATAGCCCTGGGTCACAAACACATTCTTTAGTGGAGACACAGGCTGAAGGGACCTCTGGAAATTTGTAGTCCAACCTCTTGCTCAGAGAGGGATCAGCTGTGAGGTCAGGCCAGGGAATTCATTCAGTGAGTACATGGGCAAGGAAGGGTGACTTGATATAAACTTTGATTTTACAGAGGCCCTAAGTTCATTTGTCAGTTATATAAGGAAACATTGGTGAAATGAAAGATCCTTCAGTGGATAAGTAATTGGTTAAGAGATTGATACAGATAGTAGGAGCAGATGGGCAATTTTCATAATGAGGGAGCTCACAAAAGAGGGTTTAAGTTATCTGTGCTACAATCAATGTTTATATTAAAGACATTTATGAATCACATGGAAAGGAAGACAAGTAGTGAGGTGATGCTGATGGTATCAAATTCAGTTTAGTAAATATGAGAGCTAACAGTGAGTAAGTGGAACCAGACTTTAAGAGGATCCTTCTTTCTGAGGAGTGGTGCCTGCTACACTGAAAATATAGGAGGTAATGAAGAGCTCTCTCCACTTTCCAGACCCTTTCTTAAACTTTTGAAAGAAATTATGCTGAAGAAGTGACAAAAAAGAGAAGAGTAGTTCCTGATTCCTAGTTCTACTGAGCATAAAATAAGATGGGCAAGGTAAAGACAGACCAAAAAAGCCTAACTTATCTGGGGGAGAATAGTCTTTAAGGCAACAAAGATAAACTTCTACTCTCTCAAGCATAAATTAATCTCTCCAACATTGTCACTGAAAGCTATAATGCAACTCCATGAGGTATTTCCTCTGGAACTTTATGTTCTGAGTTAGCAAGAGAAGGTAAGAGTTTCATTACCTGCTGAGTTGTAGAAGAGCACTTTCTGAAGTCCACTCATTTGCTATCATTTTTACTAGGTTGTCTGAACTTCATATACACTCCACAAAACCACACTCAAGAAAAAGGCAGGAAAAATTTACCTATGTAAGTCCCTTTTTGTGACACTAAGCCCCCTATTGGGCAAAGGGAGAAGTCAATAAAACTGACTGATAAAAGAGATGACGGAAAGGAACTGTGCATTCCCTCCTTTTGTGTGCCCCCAGCTTATCTGCTTTGTTCCTTGCTTTTGCATGGAAAAAGAAGGTGAATTAGGAAAGGGGAGGCAGTAGTGACTGTACTCGGGTTATTTGCAATAGAAGTGACAACTTCTACATGGAAAGAACTGTCTGGTTTTTGTTAGAATTTGTTTTTCCTGCAAGCTCAGGGCCTCATGGGATCTAGTAGGCTTCACTGGCTAGGACTAGCCTCGCCTGCAGCCTCCCTGCACACCTGGGCCCATGGGCCCAGGAGCCCCATTTCAGCTCAACCTAAGGACTATCTGAACTACATCTTAGGTGCGCCTGTCTTGCTCGTTTCTAAACTGTTTGGATTTCCTGGATTGACCCAGCATCTGGCTTGTTACCTTGCTTCACATGATGCTTACTGGACTGTTGATGGGACCTGTTCTGTCACTACCCTGTCTTTCACCAGGCTCAAATGCTACGGAATGGCATAGGCACTGCCTGGCCTGTGCTGGGCTCAGCCCTGGCTCCCAGCTCCCTTCTTTTGGAGAGCAACCCTTGCAGCTCCCTGACACAAACTGATCCTTTTCTAACTTCCAAAGGTATTTTAAGTTGCTGAAAATAACAACAACAACAACAACAAAGAAGACAAAGGTCTGAGAGGATAAACTATGTTTTCTCTGGCAGTTAGCAGCAATTCAAGGATCAAAATGGTAACTGTGGTAACTGCTGCCTTTCCTGCTGATAGGCAGTTCTTCAAAATTTAAGGTTGCAATCAACAGAAAAACAAAAAGGCATTGCAGTCTCATAACTAAGAACATCACTTCTTCCACTGGTTTAGTTTATATCTGCAACTCCTAAGGAACACTGTTGTATGTATTGTCACAAGCAGAGGACTATGTGCTCTCTATCAATAGAATTCTTACCAGCAAGACATGAACATACAAACAGTAAGTGCACTTATCCAAATACAAATAGTCCTAAAACACTGAAACAGGCTTATCTTTGAGTAAGTGCCATCACTTGCAACAAAGGCAACCAGATAATGCATTTGCTTGAAGCTCTACAGTAAAGATGCTTACATTTGAGGACCTGATGGGTCCTACTAGAAGGTTATAACAAAGTCTTGCTTTGCAGTTTGAAGCTCCTGTGTCCAACATTCAGATGTAATTACTTGTGCCATTTATAATCAAGTTCTTCTTCCCCTTCCTTCAGTGTGAAAGAAACTGGCCAGCTTCTCCTTGTTGTTTGCTTCCACATGTAATGCATAGCAATACTCTTCTTTCAGCCTTCATTTTGAGGTGTTATACCATCACCTTCTCATCTCTTTATGTAAGAGTGCGCCTTTCTTCACCTGGTTACTCTAATAATTCATTTTTCGCAGTTTGAATGGTCTTGGTGAACAAGAAATGCAGTATGATGGAACCTAATGTAGTTTATTAAAAGTCATACTTCTGAAAGAGATCAGATTAATATTTCAAGACGTGCAATTCATAAAGCCATGTTACACTTGCCACTATATGCCATATTCTACAGATACTAAATTTTCTATCCTTTATCAGAAATCTGTCTCACTAGGAGCAAGCTATTATTAAAAATCCTAGTTACTGAACCTGAAGATTCAGATTACATTTTTTGTGTGGTGTGGGGGTTTTTTTTGGTTTTTTTGTTTTTTTGTTTTTTTTTCTGAGGGGAAGGAGAAGCTGGCTTCCATTTGCTGTTCATACAGCAGCGCTAGCAGAATGACGTAACTGTTAAGAGTCACAAATGCTTAGTTTTACTCACCCTCAGACTGATACTATTGGGGTTATAAATTACAAGATATCTCTCAGGGGACAGGAAGCCCGCAGCTTCCTTTTTGTTTCTTCCAGTGCTCTTTTGCTTGATTCCTTCCCACAAGTTATTTTCATCTTTGAATAAAAACTATACTGGTCTCCTCCATGCCAAAACATAACCCGATCTCCTACTTGTCTCCGTACACGTTGTCACACCTCCCTCCCTGAAAACTCACTACACATACTATTTCCAAGCAGCGCCCCAAATTCCTCCTCTCCAACTCAATCTACCCACATACAAGCCATAAAAAATGTAGTCATTTAGCCACACTATAATGTGAGATAAAAGGCCAAGAGGTTTGTGCTGAAATTTCCTCAGATCTGCCAAGCGTCACACATTTTATGTGGAACTCACTATTGCTCCTGGTTGCATCTCCTAATGAAGTTTCATATAATAATAAAAAGTGCAGGTAGAAATGTATATCATGTACTTCTTAGTACAAAAAAAAAAAGTACATTGGGGAAAAAACTGAGATTCTGATTTTTTAGTTTTTGATTTTAAAGTTTCTAATTTCACATCATCCACTAAGTAGTTAGAACATATCTTTGTAGTACAGCATTCTGTAATCTCTATCCTGAAGCCAGGCAACCCTCAACTCCCTCTTATTTCAAATAAATGAGTTGTCAAATTTCACAGAACTACTGGAAGCAGAACTGGGATTAAAACTTAGGCAGTCTCTGTGAAAATGCACAGCCAAGTTACCAACCACTGCATTCACATAATCAACTTGTGCGCTTAGCTGTCCTGTTCCTTCCCTACTAAAGCCATTCTGCCAACCAGAACCTAAAAACATTGATACCCCTCATTGTACTTTTATCTCAAACAGCTTTGCAACCTTTAGTAACTCTGCATTTAGTTACCATCTGGAAGCTGTTTTCCACAAATTCAAAGCCCCTGTTTTGTTTCCAAGGATCTCTCACATTATCTTTTCCTGTCCATTTCTCCAGACCCCCCAAGTTCAGCAGCACCCTTAGCACATAAAGACCACCCATGTCTCCCTGTGCTCCTTCTGATCCTTTCTCCATGATCCTGCACTCTGCATAAAACGGTACGAGCTCAAACTGTGCAGTCCTTTGGTATGGCAAAATACAAGGACACAGGTATTTGCTGTTGTGATGAGGCACATACGTTCCTCATCTCCATGGTCTTCTCTAAATTGTTACAGTCCTAAATGACATGACTGAAGAAAATCAGGCAGATAATCTCATTCCCACTCTTTGCTGAAGACTGGCCTGGCAAACAGCCTCCAAATCCCAGGTGGGAGTTTAGAGTTACTGGGAGCTTCTTGGGTAGAACAGGAAGATTTGCTGGTGTGGTTGGTTCAAGTCTTACAGTTCCATATCATGCCAGCAAACAGGGAGAATTAAAATAAGCCAACAAGGTTACAGTAACATTTAAAAACTACAAGGCAAGTAAAATAATTTCCTAACCACCCTCTGATTTGTTATTTTTGAACTTTATCACAATTTTTATTGTGTGAGAGAATATGTAACACTGATTTTTGGATGTTTCAGATAAGTAATACTGTTCCTTGAAAAGTCATAGCTGAATCTACATTAGGTCAGCCAGAATCAACTGCTCTATCCAGCTGAAGGCTAGAAAGCAGCTTGACAGAAAAAGACCTGATGTTCCTGTTGGACAACAAGTTGACCATGAGCCATCCATGCACGTTTGTGGAAAGGAAGGCCAACAGCATTTGGAACTGCATTAGGAAAAGCATGACCTACAAATCAAGGGAGGTGATCCTACCCCTCTAGTCACCCCTGCTTGAGACCACACCTGGAGTGCAGAGTCCATTTCTGTCCTCTGACCAGACAGACATGGACTTGCCTCTGACCAGCCAGACATGGACTTCCTGGAATGAGTCCAGCACAAGTCCATAAAGATGAGGAAGGAATAGGAGCATTCATCATAAAAAGACTGACTGAGAGAGTTAAGATTGTTTATTCTGGAGAAGTGAAGGCTCAGGGGGATTTTATCAATGTGTGTAAGTACTTGTTGTGGGGGGAGTGAAGAAGATGGAGTCAGACTTTTCTCAGAAGTGCCCCGGACAAGAAGCAAAGGGCACAAATGAAAATAAGAAATTCCATTTCAGCAAAAGAAAAACACTTTTTTTTTTCTTTAATGGTGAGGACTCTCCAAAAATGGAACAGGTTGCCCAGAGAGGTTGTAAGTCTCCATCTGTGAAGATACTCGAAACCCAACTGGACACTGTCCTGAACAACCTGCTCTAACAGAGCATGCTTTGAGCATGCCTTCCAACCTCAGTTATTCTGTGAAATCAAGCAGAAAGCAGTTTCTCTGGGAGTGATCAGAGAACCCCTAGAAACTAGAGAACATGATGAACCTTATTTTTTCCTTCTTCACATAATTTTTCTTATCTAATACAAGCATGCAGTAATACGTATACATATACATAAAAAATGTGATCCAGCCCTCTAAAATATGACCCTACCCCCTATGTAGGACAGATGTGAATCATTTAGTATAGCAGAATGTGACCAGGTATTATGGTGATGAGTGTGGTATAAAAATCAACACAAAGCAGAGTTAAATCCCTTTCACTTAATGTTACATAATCACCTAATTCATATTTAAAAATAAAGATGAAGGTGAGGAAATTAATCTCTACAGTGGTTGTTGTATGTATCTATTATAAAAAAAGTCATCTCAGTTTGCTCCATGCCTCTATAAAAATTGGGGTATGATGATACATAGACTAATGATCCCAAATGCAAGCATCTGCTTTGAAATCTTGACAGGAATAGTGCTTTTACTGATGAGGATTTGGTAAGAGAAGTTGAACTCGTCAAAGCAATGCTTCCAGAAGAAAATAGCAATTTCCTTTTATTTGCATTAAGGACATACATTGCATGCTTTCAAGAAATGCTTTATTTATTTTCTGAGAATACTGCAGAGTTCACTTCTGAAAGGAAAGCACTGCCTGTAGGATGCACTAACATCTTAATTTTCCGCATGTTTGCACAGTGTTACATATCTAAGGTAGGTATAGGGAAAACAAGGGAAGATGGCAGATAGGAAAAGGGTGTTCTTCTGTATCATATAAAGTAATTTCATGAGTTTAACTATAAATGCAGTAATACACCTCTAGGGGTCCCTGGGGTGTATAAATAAAGCAAATAATAAAAAGGACACCATGCAAAACAACTGCAAAGCAGTATTCATGGAAACATTTATGACTTACTTGGAATAATAGAGAGTCCAAATTCTGTATAAATACCAAACTTGAAAGAAACTTTAAACCTTTGTTTTTCCCATTGAGAGAGAAAAAGGAAGGAGAAGGGGGAGGGGGTAAAAGCAGGTAAATAAAACCGGTATAACATGAAAAATAAAGTCCTTGGTATGTATGGCTTAAAGGTATGGCTTAAAGTCAGAATTTAAAGACAAGTATACATGGCTTTAATGGAAAACAGATGTAGATTTTTAAACTTTATGTTTTGGGGGTTTATTCAATTATTTCTTAAATACTTTCCTTTAAAGATTTCCCCGAACAGAGGATATTTTCAGGAAAGGGTTATTTAAAGAAAATATGCAACTTTTAATTTTTATTTCAGTGATGATCCAATGTTATTTTGAAAGGAAACACTTAACTACATTTTATTCATAGAGGATGAATTCAGGAGGAGTGGGGAGAGCTGGAGAGGAAAATATAATTATGCTTCTCCAAGTTCAGCATAAAAAAACCCCTTCACTTGACTAAAATGACAAAATAAAATTCTACTTGGTTAATTGTGCAGATTTTCAAAATATTATAATTTTGAATTTTATCAAAATATAAACAAAATTTAAAAAAACAAGGGGATATTGAATTTTCTCTTTTGGTTCCAGGCAGTTCCAAAGCTTTCGTTGTTCTTCCCACTTGTGCTGTAATGAAACAGCCCTGTGAAATTCTGGTAATTATTTTGATGGGGCTGTTTGTGCCTCCCTCACACCATACATAAGCTAATCATAGTTTTCTTAGCTAGGTCTCACTGCTTTGCATGCATTTTTCTCAGATCATTATCGTCTTACCCGTTGTGAATTACGTGAATGGCACAAATGACAAAACAGGTTTTTCAAACGAAAAAATACAGCATATTTACCTGGATTTGCACTTGATTTTAGTCCCTGATTAATACGCACTGTGGACAGAAGCCAAAGTTGAACCAATTCCTATCTCTCAATAATAGTCATTGTGGAATAAAGCCAAGACTGAATTAACTCTTGCCCTAACATTAAAAAAAAAAAAACAAAAAAAGAAAAGTAAGTAGCAAAGCTGAAACCAGACTAGAAGACTGATTAACTACGTAGGTCCAAGGCAATGAAACTAGGATTAAAGTGGTCTGTTGGCCCTATTTTCAAACAGAAAATAATAACACGATTCATAATTCAGTATATCATGTTTGTTTTGTTTAACTGTATTTAAATTTCATCAACAGTTACATCTGAAAAAGAATGAAAAACTAAATATTTTCTCCACATGCTTTGTTACATAAGATACAAAATACATCTGACTGTGAAAAACAATATAAAACTAGGAAAATAGTTTAGGTCTCGGGGTGTCATTTACTACTATTTTTTCACCTACTTTAGGTTAATCAACAGGAGGCATTATGTTCCTGTTGGCACACAATCAACTTCTTGTACATGTTGATTATAACGAAAATGACTGCCTGGGTTTGCTGACAGACTATAGGCCTCTGACCTGACTCTTGCTGTTCTAGAACCAGTCAGGCATCAAGGAGGACACAATCATCTACAGGGGTAGGTTAACTGGCTTTGGCCATCACCTGTCTTGCATTTAAGCTGCCATGGCTGTGACAAAGCAGTTCCTGCTCCTCTGTGTCTTCCCTGGCTGCTCAGCCTACTCCTATGCCCCTGCCTACCTTTTGCTTGCAAAAGCATTTTTGTGGCAGCCGGGGAAGCTAATCAGGGGCTGGTCTGCCTGCAAAAACCCCAGTCAAGTGCTGTTCTTCTCTGCCTTATTCAGTTGCCTCAGCTCCTTGATACGGCCAACAAAATGCCTGCAATTGGCAACATTAAAAGAATTGGGAAACAGGCAGGAAGGAGCGACAGGGGACAGAGTCAGCCAGGAGCTGCGAGTTTTGGCAGGGTGCTTTGTAACTGCACGTCAGGTGGCATTTCTGAGAGTTGTTCCTATGGAAACTGAAAAAGTGTTACTTTCCTGAAGTTTTATCGCTGGGAGTTATGCATTTATATCTCCACCACTATCTCCCTCCTAATATTCGTGGAGCAAAGCAAGTGTCATTAAAAACAGATTTACGGAATGTAGCAGTGAACCGATTCTGGAAGTAGCTGTTTGCATAGAGTTCCCACCCAGAGACAGACCGTAAATTATTTCCCTGAAGCATACATCAGTGTTTTGTGATTAATGGGCTATTTAAATTTTTACTTCTAATGGAGGAGTCAGAGCAACCAATTCTTGTGCAGTTTGGCGCAACATTTACATAATCTGCTTAGTTGTAGACATAACCAGACTTTGGCCTGTATTTACACAACAGTTCCTGTTCAAACCATATACGCCTCATCCGCAATTCTTGTGGCTGAACAGCGCCATCTGCAGCACCCCCGGTGCTTGGCACACTGAGGCACAGGGCCACCAGCCCATGCCCTCCATGCTGCCAAGGTGGCTCCAGGCCTATGGCCTGCAGGGATGGGGTCTGGTGGCTCTGGCTGCCCAGGGTGGAGTGACTCTCTCCTCCCCGGGGTGAGCCAGGGTTGTATAGTACCCTCGGTGGCACTGGCTGTGCTGAGGAAACGTGCAGAAATAAACCTGAGCGAGCTCACGGCTGAGCAGGAAGAAACTCCCACTGCCAGGGAAAGGCCTCAGGGTGCTGGCACAACTCCCTCCAGATATATATGTACACAAAAGCATATATAAGTGATAAGCATGTGGTTTCTTTCCTTTATCCCGTGTTAAGTCTCTTTAGTTCAACACGTCTTCTGGCTCAGGGCAGGTTTTCATTTTACACGCAGAAGCCCTTTGCAGTCCCACCTCTTGATGCCCTTCTGAGGGCTTGAGATATGAAAGAAAAAAAGCAAAAAAGTTGCCAATAACCACACTCCACTTTTTTTTTTTTTAAGTTGATTTAGTCACAGTGAAGAATACTAGCAGTCCTTGTGAATGTAGACATAACAATATGGCAAGAAATCATAAAAATAATTACAAAATAATTTTTTTAAAAACTGATTTTTTTTACGGTCTCCAGAAATTTTGGCCATTGTGATTTCTTAGGCCTCAGATTGACAGTGTTTGTATCTAAACTTGCTAAGCTTGTTGGTTTAGGTGCATACCCTACCTGCATTCTAACCCTACATGGGAACATGTGTTTCATGTGTACTAGACTTTTCTTGCTCACCGTATGTTCAATTCCATAGAAGAAAATCTTGATACCTGTGCCACAAGAGAGGCACAACACATCCCTAACATCTGAATAATTCAGAAACTAGAATTCTGCAATGCGCTGAAGTGTGTCTTCTCAGAACAATCTAAACACGTGTAAACTGAACACGTCTAACAAAATAGGTTTTGTCTCTGGGAAAGGTATAACTCCATGCTGTCAGAAAATACTGTGTCCTTCTAAACATGTTTATAATGTATTTTACTTTATTTATTTATCAAAATACTTTGTTACTCTGGAATTACTCTAAGTAATTTTCTCAGGCTGTGCCTGTACAGTATCTAGACCATGACGCAGTGTGGCCCCCAACCCTGTTTCTCCTTGCCTCCTCTTTTTGTAGTGGACATGTCCACCCTGGATAATCCACATCTCCTCTGAAGCCCATGGACCAGATCTATGGCCTTACAAAAAGGATTTTTTTTTTCTTTTTCTGTTGCAAGGTCTTGAAATAGTTCTAGAGTACTATCCCCAGCATCATATTAAATAGCATTTAGGAGTTGTGTGACATGTATTCCATGCCTTAGAACCTGGTGTGAGAGGATTTTGAGGCTATAAAGCCTTCTGAGATAGTACTGGAGAAGTGTGACAGAGCAGAGCTAAACGTGGTGTGGCTATATTCATGTTACCTAGAGGGAGCAATACCTGGAGCAGACTGTCCCCACAACTGCGGTCGCATTTGTCTTGTAAGGAACTATTTGGTTAGTTCTGAAGGAGAACTTTGAAAAAATATATGTGCAGATTCATAATCAGCACACCAAGACAATCAGGGAAGGTAAAGTATCTGAAAAAAAGGGCACAACTTAAAAAAAATATTCTTTGATTTCCCAAAATGCCAAACTAAAATAAAGAAAAAAATAATAGCTGCCTGAGTTCTGAGTATCAAAACTGCAATCTTTAATCAAAAGTTATAAAGAATTAAAGCCCTCAGGTAGAAGAGACCACTGTAGGTGCAGAGACCACTGAAAGCATGATGAGAAGACATCAGATGCATTCAGATAGATTATCATATTTTACTGACATGAAAAGAAAAAGTAAGTTGGAGGATTCCCTATTAGTAATAGAGCATTGCGTATTGCTTATTTCTTCTGCATTCCAATAGGAGGTATTTCTGAAAACACTGTCATAGTTTAGTTTGGGTTACATATCACATACAAAGGTAATTACAAAAAACCATTGGTTTAAAACCACCAACCTATTAACACATTAATTGTTACTACTATGTAGCTGTAGTATATGAAATGAATTGTAACTATATGCATCTTTAGAGAAAGTCTCTATATTTAAATAGTTATTTCATTTTTAATTAATATACATACCTGTCACAGTAAATTTCAATTAAATGTTCTTACGAGATCTTCAGCTTAAAACTGTGTTGGAAGGAAAAGGTATTGGAAAAGGTATTCAAAAACGTATCTCCTAGCAGTTGTGTACTTCTAATTGGACTTGTGTATAGACTTGTTTTCAACTTTTTTTTTATGCAACAAGAATGAAAGGCAAATGAACTGTTTTGCCACTTTTTTTTGGAATAAAGATGCACTCATATTTCAAACATTAATCATAAATGACATAAATCTGAAATAACTTAATTTTACTACTCTGCAAAAGTGGCTGCCCTCTGTTAATCTCTTGTCTGTATGTTCACAAGAGAAAAGTGTCCTGGTTTCAGCTGGGAAAGAGTTCATCTTTCTAGCGATTGCTGTGAAAGGAACGTCAATAATGCATATAGGTTAGTTATTGCTAGGCGGTGTTTCTGTTTTTCAAGGACTCTTTTCAGCTTCCCACAGAATGTGACAAGTACGGACAGAACAATGGAATGACCAGTGGAATATTCCATACTATAGATGTCATACTCAGTATGGGGGTTGGCCAGAGGGTGAGGGGAGTCTGTGATCACTTCTCAGGAAGGTACCAATTCACTGGGTGGTGAGAGTGACTTGTGTCGTCATTGTTGTCATCATCGTCGTCATCATCATCATCGTCGTCGTCATCATCATCATCGTCGTCATCATCATCATTGAAGGGTGTAGGTTGGAAGGATCCTGTAAGATCATCTAGTTCCAACCTCCCTGCAATGGCCAAGGACACCTCTCACTCGACCAGGTTGCTCAAAGCCCCATCCAGCCTGGTCTTGAACACTTCCAGGGATGAGGCCTCCACAACTTCCCTGGGCAACCTCTTGCAGTGCCTCACCACCCTCAGAGTGAATATCCGCTCTAAATCTCCCCTCTTCCAGTTTGAAGCCATTACCCCTCATCCTATCACTACATGCCCTTGTAAAAATTCCCTCTCCAGCTTTCTTGTAGGCCTCTTTCAGATACTGGAAGACTGCTATAGGGTCTCCCTGGAACCTTCTCTTCTCCAGGCTGAACAAGCCCAACTCTCTCAGCCTGTCTTCATAGCAGAGGAGCTCCAGCCCTCTGATCATCTTCGTGGCCCTCCTCTGGACCTGCTCCAACAGATCCATATCCTTTTTATCTTGCGGGCTCCTGAGTTGGACACAGTAGTCCAGGTGCAGTCTCACATGAGCAGGGTAGAGGGACAGAATCACCTCCTTTGACTTGTTGGCCACACTTCTTTTGATGCAGCCCAGGATACGGTTGGATTGCTATTAATTTTATTATTGTTATTATTGTTATCATTCTTATAATTATTTTCCTTTTCTTTTATTGTTCTATTAAACTGTCTTTAACTCAGCCCATGAAGTTTTTTTCCTTTCCCTTTCCTTTCCATTTCTCCCTCTTCTTCTGTGGGAAAGGGGGAGAACTGTGGGAGCGACTGTATGGTCCTAGCTGCCTGCTGGGGTTGAACCAAGGCAAGAAAGAAGTATCAAAATTGAACACATGAAGGTGCACCTGATAGAAGTTTAGAGGGTGTGGGACATTGCAATCTCTTCTACAGAAAATTAAAAGAACTCTAGCTTTGTAAGACTGCACAAAGGAGACTTACTGCAAGATATCCCGTGTTTGAATTGTACTGATTTGTCTGCCTTTACAAAAAAAAAAAGTCAACGGCAGCCACCATATTAAAGTAAATAAATTCATTAAGCAGAAAAGCACAGCTGCTCTTTGAAAATATGAGCTGGATTTTTCAAGGTTGCAGTCTCGATTCTCCAAAGTTTTCTTTTCACCATGTGTTTAATTAACACTCTGTAGTCATGGAAACTTCAAGCACCTGTAATTGTTCCTCACAACGATGTTTAATAGTCTAGAAATAGCATGTCATGATCTTTAATTTCTAATGTGCTGTGAATTTCATCAATGTTCTTCATCACTGATGTCACCCTTGCCTTCTCCTTTGCTCTGCAGCCCACGACCCATGAAACTGGTGTTCAGAGCAACAGCTGCTGCGGGCTTCTTTGCAGCAGGTCCCTGCCAATACCAACCTCTGGTTCCACAGCATGTAATCTCCATAGTGCAAGGTCACAGGC
Source organism: Chionis minor (assembly GCA_013398295.1). Taxonomy (NCBI): domain Eukaryota; kingdom Metazoa; phylum Chordata; class Aves; order Charadriiformes; family Chionidae; genus Chionis; species Chionis minor. The sequence goes on from VZSF01003007.1 coordinate 620,200, forward strand.
TTCTCGGCTTTCTTTTCCATTCATTACCTGTGGTATCAGAGCCCCAGAGAAGAAGCCCTCTTTCTGTCTTACCCAGTGTTTTGCAATTCCAAATAGTTACTGTAATTTAGTAAGGATATACAGTACACTGATTGTCACAGAGCACCACAAAATGCAGCTTTATTTTTTAAACAGTGAAGGATCTTAATGCATAGCTTTGACCAGAAAAAAAAGGAACAGAAGGATGTCAGACCTCCATTCAGTATTTCCTTTCCTGTGGAAATCCAAGGAGAAAAATACATGGAGTCCCATGTGTTTAGTGAAAGATGGGAGCAGGGCTGACAGACAATTCCATCAAGAACACAAGGAACAAACTGAAAAGTATGTATACACCTGTAGGCAGTACTAATTTTGGGGCTGAACCCTTTACAAAGTAAAGTTGCCTATTTAAAGGAACTCAAGTTGGAATTAAATTAGAGGGAAGTTTCTTCCAGCTCGGTTCCATTAGTTAGAGCTACTCTGTCAGCTGAGAAATGAAGGCATGGATGTCCTTTGTGCTGGTACGGGAGCACTGGGATCCCAGTGGATATCTCTGGACCTTTACTAGACTGTGTAGATAGCTCTCAAGAGCTCTCTTCAGGGTTTGGGTTTAGAATTCTATCCCTTTTCATGGGGGAGGAAAAACTAGTTCCTTTGCTCCTTCTATCTATGATCTCAATAAACAACATCAGAAGACTGTCTGTTACAGAAAGGTTATACTTTCCGACCTTCAGACTCCCCTACTTTCTGGCCTTTATGCAAGTATCCAGCTTAGTTTGACGCATAAGCATTATCTGCCTTGTATCACAAGTCACACATTATTTTCAACCTCCTGCATGGTAATTTTTTGTAAGAGAAAACATGCTGTTCGTTTTGTGCGAGGAACAGTTGCTAAATGATTATTATTTCCTACAGATTATATAATCTCATAACAGTAAAGCTTTTCTTTACGGCAAGTTAATAAAATGCAAGAGAAGGCATCCAAGTTCCATTTAAATAAATGGTGAAACTATTAAAATGTAAAAAGACATTAAAAATATCTGCAGTCTCATCTATCAAAAGGGATGGGCACATAATACAGCCTTTTTCCCAAGCTGTACACCTGTAAGGTTCTAGGAATGCTTTAAGGCAGCATAATTCAACACTGCTGCTGGAAGGAGTGGAAGTACCATGCATTCTATAGGGGAACTAATCCACAGATAAGTTTTAGCCCTGCTGCATAGGTTCACTGCACTTGGGTGCTTAACATGATGAAGATTGGCATGGACTAATTGGATGCACAAAAGAACATCACTCCTTTCAGTGGCAGTTGACACTTTATCATGCTCATAAAACTGCTAGAAACGTGATCCTGAAACCAACCTCTTTATATTGATTATATTTCAATCAAAGCTACATTCTCTAAATTCTGTAACCTTCTGAAAAAACAGGATTTCCTTCTCTAAGAAGCTTATCTTCCCACAAGAGTTCAGTAATGCTTTGCAGTGGTGCAGTCCTTACTGTTTTCTCTCTGATACTATTCACTTCTTAATGGCAAACTCAGAACCTGAGTTGCAGGATCACTGGCATATTCATGTGGAAGAAATGTCCTTATCATGGAGTGATTTTTAGCGATTATCTGTTGAGATCGTGAACTGCATTTTTTATAGAAACTTAAAATGCTTTTTCTATTTATGAAGTACTGCAGTTGTACTAGTGATTCAGGGCCAGTTTGCAGAAAGAACAAGGCACACCAGTATTTTAAATAACAGAATATGAATGGAAAGAGCAACAGGGGTACATGAGCAACAGGAAAGACATTCGCCAATGCACAAAGCTGCTGCAGTTGATATACAAATGGTCAGACCGCTGTCACTGTCACGCTACGTTTAACATAGATAGTGTCAAACCCTAAGAGAAATTAAAGTCAGCTTCTGATTTGTCTCTTCAATTTCTGATTGTGGCACCAATCCAAGTCCGCTGTGCTGATTTTTATGGAATTTGTCCAGATTCAGAACACTAACACTAGAAGAAAGTTAGACTTTCACATGCTGGTTAACACTGGCCTGATTATTCCTCAAGATTTTCATTTTACTTACTTTTCTCAACCTTTTACATTAGTCTACTCTGAGTTTCTCAATGTGTCTGAGGTGTAAAGGCAAGAGGAAGGAAGGATGGTTCTTGGTCTAAAATGTAATTAGGAACTGCCATATAGTCTAAAAATATCTCAGAAAGATGAACTGTACAGGATGAGCCAACTCCCCTGTTAAGTCAACATGCTTTGAGATTAGTGGGTAATAAATAAATTATGAAACTATTTCCCCAAAGCATTCTTTACGCTTTTTCGTACAGGTTTATGTACAGGTGGTCACAGATGGAACTATTTGAGATAAACAGCGTATGCAGGACTAAGCCACAGGTTTGTGTGAATCAAAAGCTACTTCCCAACAGAATGACCAAATATACTACAATTCCCACCCCACAAGAAAGTGGAGTCTGGCTACTGAGCATAAGTGACTTATGTCCTTGGAACCCACCAGTTAAGTTTCTTGGAGTTAAACACAAAATTTCTTTTTCACAATGTTTAAGAAAGTTTCCGGCAATGCTATAAACAAACAAGTGAGAAGCAGATTTGTACAGACGTGCAAATGTACATTTCCCTGCCCACGAGGCCAATTCTTGGTCCTCACTTCAACCCATTTGTGTTTACCAATAGCTCAAAGGTCTTTGCATATCTCTCTTTATTACACAAAAACGCGTTCCTCCTAAACAAAAAAGGAGGCAGCTCATATTCAGCCTCCCACAATGCCATATTCAATAGAGGACAGTTATAAGCTAGCAGAACATAATTATGTTACTCCCATGAAAGGGGGAGTCTTTCTCTAAAAATCAAGACAATGGCTGTGCAGAGCAGAACATCTCCAGCTGAGTAAGAATGTATATAGAATCATTCTCCTTTAAAAATACACCTCCGTACAAAGAGCCAGTTCGGTTCCTTAAGCCTATGTAGGAGTTTTTTCACTGGTCTCCAGTGCATAGCCTCAGCAGATCCCCTGACATAAATCATATTTTGATTAACATTGCCTTTAAAGGCTTGCAGTAAGGTGGGGAAGATTTACTGGCTTATAAGAACAAAATTTTGCCTATGAAGTAGGAGGCAATAGCACTATAATGGAACTAAATGGTAGAGGATTAATACAGAGTTTTGCTAAGCACTATAACAGAAACTAAAGCCTGCTTTAGAGTGCAAATTACAGAAGGCAAGGAGACAGGTAAAGTGTAGATGGCAGACTCCTGTGACAAACAAGGAAGGGAATAAATACATGGGCAAATATCAGAGGCAGTGGAAAGGAGGAGAATGATCTTTTCACCAGCAGAGGACTGTTAATTTTAACCTTGGATGCCAAGTTCGCTGGACAAAAAGGCAAAAATCTGCAGGACAGAATCTACCATAAATAAACAATAGTAGGATAGAAGTTTCTTTTCAAGGCATTTATTTAATCAGCCTCACACAAATGATTTTGAGTTTCTTCTATTTTCTCCTGGCTTTTTATTTCTGTTTTCATATAAAGCATAGCCTTATAGGTTGATAACCTTTGCTTTGTCCCTTAAAATAGATGGGAGGGTTTCCTTTTATCTCTCACTGGTCCTCTTATGGTCTAAAGTGCAGTTAAGGGACAGTCTGGTGTTTTCCCAGTTCTGACATTGTCACTCAGTACCATTGCCCATCATCTTTGTGTTTTCAAACTTCAACGTGCAATAGAGACCTAAATGGGCTTCAAAATTAAAGAATGTAAGAAATGACCTGATGGTCAGAACTGTGTCTGCTTCTTACAGTGGAAGTAGTATGTAATATTAGGAAGAGCACGAAAGCCTTTCTGCTCTCCAGAGTCCATTCTCTTCATACTACCAAGCATTCATATCTATTGGTTTAGAGATGTTAGAGGGTACCTATCTGCCTTTTTTCTTCAGTATCTTTGTAGGCGTGTTGTCTATGTATTTGCTTAATCCTTTCTGAACTTGTTAATCCTACCTGCCTCTACAATCTCCTATGGCAACAAATGCCAAATTATTACCAGTAATTAAAGATTCCCTTTCTCTGTTTCATTAAATACATCTAATTCTACTATTTGGTAAAAAACACTCTGCATTTGACTTCTCCACTCCTCGATGCTCTTGTAAGGCTTAGTCATATCATCAACCCTGTCCTCTCCAAAAAGATCTGTAACCTGGTGTTGTAGCTACTAATTCTGGTATTGTAGCTACTAATTCCAAGTTTAGCATTAAAGTAATTTTAATGCTAAGCAAAATTTTTAAAGTACTGATTTTAAAAGTACTGATTTTGGTTTCAATGTTTAAAAGTGCTTGCCCGGTGCTTGACGTTACCATGACTGTAAAGGAAAAAAAAGTTACTCTACCTCAAGGATAGTCTTCCACTTGTACCTTTTTATTTTCCCATGCTAGTCTTGAGACAGCTGGAGAAGGTGAGAAATTTGATGTGTTTCATCCAAGTGAAGATTCTGCTTCCTACTGCCCAGGAGATCTGTTGGTGCTAAGGCAGCAGATAAAGAAATAGATAAATTATGTGGACACACCACATTGTCAGATGAGAAAAAAATGGATCACCTGTGAGGAGAAAATCCCACCTGCTCAGAGCAGGTCTGACAGCAAGAGGAGTAGTAGGACTGTGTGCTGAAGTGAACTGTACCTCATGTAATGCAAATGCATTAGTAATCAGCTGTTACTACAGTAGTATGAATTCCAGTTATGAACACTAAGCACCAGCAAAGCTTCATAACTGGTGATGTGTCACTGTGGAAACAATATATCATGATGCTGTTCACTATTTTAAGACTCAGTGTATTTAACTGATTCCAGTATTTAACATCGGAATCCCAACTGTGCACAGCAAGTCTTTATATTACCAAGTGAAAAAATTTTGACAAGTTCTGTCTTGGCACACAGAATGATCACAGAATGATGCAACTTGACTTGTACTTGGTATTATATTGGTTCTGACCTAGATAGCCCACAGAGCTTTTGAAGGATACACGGAAACAAGATTTTAAAAATGATTGCATTCCAGGTTGTTACATTCATAAGGGATCAAAGGCTAATCCTGCCTTTAACTGCTCAGAATAAAACCAAGATACAAATGTCAAATGTCTTTACAGAGTAACAGTATGTCTTTCACATTTGCACAAATTCTAACTTGTATATTCCATTATTTAAAACATACTTCTTTTAAGTAGCAATTCTTGATAACAAAAAGCCTGTGGTAAAACTTTCATGTACAAATGAATCTCATTAATAAGCACGCTGCCTATTTGGCTTGACAGCGTGAGACGTACTGTACCAGATCTGTCTCCCACATGGTATGCTTTGTCACATAGTCTGTCTCTAAGCAGTTGCATTATTTTCTATGTCACTAAAGTTAAATAAAAATATTAAGTAAAACTGTCAACTGTGAAAACAAAAAAGTAAAAAATTAAGCACCCAAACATGACTTACTGTTTTGTGTGGCAAAACATTACCAGAACAATGAGGAAGGCATCTGTCCAACATTTATTTTATGCTCTGAACATACGTAGTGTAATTCCTCAGTAAAAGCAGTCACTTTTTTCTTTTTTCCACAAAGTCCCACCAGAAAAAAAAAATCATAAAAATATTTTAAAAGACTTGGGAAGATCTGAGAAATTAAACTTATTTTAAATCAATTGTATTCTCATCAGTGGTTCCCATGCTAGGGATAGTAACTAGCATCCATTCCCTTCTAGCTAAAAATTATATGTTACTCGCGTCAGAAAAGACAGAGTGAAGGAAGAGTAGAATTGCATGGCTTGAATGGCACAGAATTATAAAATTCAGCATATATATAAATGGTTGAACATGCATAAAAAGACAATTTTACTTTCATCAGCAATTCCCTCATCCATTTATGATGTGCTTATAGCAAGGCTGTGATCTTATCCAGATTATCACAAATCAATGTTGTTTAGCCTCAATATAAGAAATAGATCATCTTTCAAATATATTGAAGTCAGAGGTGAATGTTAGACACATAAGCTTGCTTTTGTTTCTGTTCTGGATCAAGTAAAATATTTCATGTCATTAGGGATTGCCAACAATTGCATGGCACTTTAAAATACATTTGTAAAAGAATGTGCACAATATCTTCATAAATTAATTGATTCATGCAAATCAACTTCAGTGCTATTTTAGTCCTATTTTGCAATCTTTTTTCCACTTTTTTTGTTGCAAAGAAATAATTTATTGACAAAATAATTTTGCATCTCATGTTTGTCATTGTCATGGTTTCAGCTGGGATAGAGTTGACTTTCTTACTAGCAGCTGGTATTATGCTATGGTTTGGATTTGGGATCAGAACAGTGTGGACAGCACACTGGTGGTTTTGGTTGTTGCTAAGCAGTCAAGGGCTTTTCTGCTCCTCATACTGCCCTGCCAGTGAGTAGGCTGGGAGCGCACAAAAAGTTGAGGGGAGACAGAGCTGGGACAGCTGACCCCAATTGATGAAAGAGATATTCCATACCATGTCGTCATGTCAGTATATAAAGCCGGGGGAAGAAGAAGTAAGGAGGGCATATTCAGAGTGATGGCATTTTGTCTTCCCAAGTAACCATTACACGTGGTGGAGCCCTTCTTTCCTGGAGACGGCTGAACACCTGACTGCTGATGGGAAGGGGTGAATGAATTCCTTCTTTTGCTTTGCTTGGTGTGTGTAGCTTTTTCTTTACTTGTTAAACTGTCTTTGTCTCAACCCATGAGTTTTCTCACTTGTACTCTTCAGATTCTGTCCCCCATCTGACCAGCGGGGTGGGGAGGGGAGGGGCAGGGAGTGAGCGAGTGGCTGCATGGTGCTTGGTTGCCTGCTGGGTTAAACCGCAGCAGCCATATTGAGGATTCTGGGTGCAAAACAGAACTGAAAAGATTTGGCCACTGAATTTTGAATATGCTTGCAGGACTCATGCAGAAGAAATAGGGCTCTATCAACACAAGTGTGCATCCCTCAGAGATGCCTACAAAGATACCATGATATTACCTAATGGAAAGTATCTTCCACAATGACCTAGGACACTAAATCATAGCATATAGCTCCATAAATACCTGGCATCTCTGAGATTGGCCATGAGCTTGACAGTGAGAAGAGGTTACAGGGCTTCCAGAACTTAATAAGTCCCGTACACAGCAATGTCAGTCAAGCGGTGGTTGCATCGTTCTTCAGCTGACAACAATTATTTGGGTTGGACATGAGAAGGAAAATAATGAATGTGAGTTCTGCTAAATGAGCAGTAAAAATGGCTTCTAGTTTTTGTTTGCTTAGCTAGTGCTTTTTTTCCCCTGCAGTCAGGAAGAGGCTGGATATTATTAAACCTTATAATATGTGTCCATTCTGTCCTCTACCAAGAAAAGCAATAAAAAGATGCTTGCCCACCCTTTTCTATCTTTAGATGAATCTCTTCTTCACTATCTTTGCTGTTAGAGATCAAATAACAGAATAATTTCTTCAGGCACTGTTCCTTTTTAATGATCAAGGCAATAATTACAAAACTTTGGCTTTTGCACTTGGAAATGGCATATGGAATTGGGATTCAGAGAAAAGTTTGGGAACTGCAGTTTAAAGTATTGCTTTTTCTCCCTGTCCTCAACTACTTTTATCAATTGCATCTGTGCAGAATGAGTAGTAATTGTTACTGCTCTGACTATGTGCTCTTCCAATATATGTGAAATGACTCATTGAATGACCAGGAATAGATTAGTTCCTAATCCAGTTGTCAGGTCGTTAGGACTCTTTTCTTTCTCCTAGGGTAGAAGTATCTACCATGCGAAAAGTGAAACTAGCTGTCCCCTCACATTTATGTGAAAATCATATCATGTCTTTCAGGTGCAGTAGCAGGAAGCTACTGATGAAAAACAATGGCGTATATTGTATGTACTGTTTGTTATGCTTCACATCTAAATATTTTTAAGATTTGTTTATTGAACTTTAGTGCATGACCAGATGCTAAAATGCATCTGCTTGCAAAGAAGATAAAGATAAAAGCAAAATTTCTAGGAATAAAGAGCTACAATAGCCCCAGGAAGCAATTTGAGAAAATAAAGGATTATTATGAAAAATGGTATGCAGCTATCTGTCCCAGTGACTGTGCCATCTTTCTCTTCTGTGAATTCTAAATAAAGTGATCAGATCTTTACTAGAGGATAGCTTCAAGGACATAGATCACTCTTCCTGAGAAGTGAAATACGAAGTGGGATGCACCATCTTCTGTCATCCTAGGAACCTGATAACCGGGCTTTTTAAAATGCCTGATGAGACATTTTCCTTTCTAAATTTAACTTAATAACGTTTTGTAATGTACCTAGAATCAGTAAAACTGTATGTTTATTATCATCCATATTTCAATCACATGTTGAGGTTTGCCAGCTGTCATCTACCATCTGAATTCCAACATACAATATAGATAAACAATGACACAGTCCTTAGCTTTGTATATATTCAGTATGTTTCTCAGGGTTTGTTGCACCTCCAAGTCATGCAAAACATTCTGTGATTTGATCCCCTCTCTTTCTCCAGAGGAGCACGTAATCAGTGTAGAGTGACACTCAACTGCACTGGTAAATAGGCTTGTAAAAGCTGTAGGTGTCTGCAACGGTTGCTTTTAACAGCACGGGCAACACTGATTCCAATCAAAATTTCTCTCTTTAAAATTGTTGGATTTTTTCCCCCATGCTCCTTTTCTGGGAATAAACTTTCAGTAAATAAAAAAAAAACCCACACACATATTCCTTATTTTTTTTCTGCAATTTTAATCAGAATGGCAATGGATGACAGATTTCTGTGAAGAAGTTCTCTTCACCCTCCACTCTCTATTACCACACTCTGCAATACTGCCGCAAATTTGTTATTATTCTTTCATGCCACTTCAGCTTTATGAATTCTTCACAACAGTGAAGAAAAGTTAGCTTTTTATTTAAATTTTCTGATCATGTAACTAGGAAACAGTTAGCTATATATATCTGAAAAGGAAAAATGATCATCATTAGTTTCCCTGTAATATTGATGTCCTAATAAACTATTAAAAGAAAACCAGCTTTGAAAACAGTAAGGATTCATCAGTAAAACAGCTGGTATAAAAACAGAGTCTTTTCGCTACCTGAGCAATAGATTTATCCACAGTGTTTTTTCCAGTGAGTAGAACTACTAAGTCATTCAGTGGCTCAATGTTTTCTTTTATGTGTGACTTTTATTTATGATCCAAAAAATGTTCTGAAGAAGTTAAAGTTTTCCTTACTGCTAGGGCCAAAGCCCTTATCTCACAGATAATGTCTTAATTTTCTTTGGTTCCTATCACAAATTATATAAAGGGGTATTCAAAACTGAAGTTTGAAGCATTAAGGTTTATCTGATTTCCAGTATTTACATAATGTAGTTTTTTTAATGAGATGCTATATAATTTTTTTTATTATGTCATATGCCTGCTGCCGTATCACTCTAAATGCATTAATTTTATTGCAGCTGTTCCCATACAAAATAAAGTAGACTTGAGCATGATATAATTTCCAAGCAGTCATCACTTTATGTAGTTAAAGACTACATAACCAGTTCTGTGATAGTGTCTAAGAAATCGGGCATCAGTAACATATACCACACCATAATACTAGAATCTGATATGGTTTGCTTTTAAATCCAGAGGAGAAAACCTTGGCAGTTTTTATAGGAAATCTGAAATGAGTTCTTCTGTGTTTGCGTATGTGTGTGTATGTTGTTTCTCCTGTATTGTAAGTGCCTATACTCCTCTAATAAATTAACCAGCGTATTTCAGTTGTAATGAAATGTACATCATCATCAAAGCTCCTTCATGATGTGGAAGCATTAAGCTAAATTCCAATTTCATGTAAAATTTCATAAGAAATTATCTTATGAATATAGCACCACAGCCTCATTATTCTGTGCTTCCTATAGCAAAACAATGTGTATTTAAATTTAAAAATGTTACTTTCTATTTCGAAAATATTACTTTGACAGTATTCCAGTGTTACATCAGATCACATCTGATGTATTAGCTTGAAATCTGAACAAAATAATTACTCATGTTGTTCATAATTACAATTTTGGTTTAAACCATTTTCTGTTTCTTAAAATAAAAATATGGAAATAATATCACTTTAAGGCAAATATTTAAATTTATGTGCCTTATTTCTTTGGGGATCTTCTCTATCCTTTCACTCCACTTTTAAACTCCTCCAACCTCTTCAACCCTTTAAAAAAAAAGGAAAAAAAAATGCAGACCTCAGATATTTAAATTGTTGAATAATATTTAACCATAATGGAATTCATAGGCATTTAATTCCCTGTCCAGTAATTTACAGCAATGTAACTCTAATCAGTGCTAATTTGTTACATTTTTAAAATGATAACATTTTCTGTGACAGTTAATGAAGACAATTCTACAGGCATGATTTACTTAGACATTGAATTAAGTGATTCAGGAGAATGATTTAGAAATCAATTTTTTTCCCTAATTTTCAAGAAAATCTTAAATGGTTATCATAAAAACAGAATATCAGAATTGAACACAATAAAAAAAGTCACAGCTTTATTATTATCTAATAACCTATTGCTATGCTTTACAGCATGATAAAATGTATGATAAAATGTATTCTTTCTAAGTGTTAGTTGATTCTATGGAAAACTGGTTTTAAATGTCAAAATATTTAAAACTAATCTACATCTCATAACAGATTACACTTTTCTTCCATGTCTGCATTTGAGTAATTAAATTTTACAGCTTTTTATTCAGTAGCATCTGTTTCATATTTTTGCACTGTAGTTAAGCTATCAATTTTTGGCAGCATAATGACCCTGTTGAGTCAATAGCTCCTGTTTGCTGTGACATTATTGACTCATCAGCGAGTTCCTCGTTTTGCTTGTTTTTACAGCACATGGACTTCATATACATGATCACTTTTAGCTGAAAGAGCATATTAATAAAAGATGTACCTCACATGCTCTAGTAGAGGACTGTCCAGTGTTACCCATTTAGTGGAGACCCTTATAATAACATACATGGAGATTGCTTTAAAGTATAGCAGGTGATACAGTACCACTGCCATATATTCAAACATACTTACAGCTCTTTAAACTGGGTCAGGGGCTACTTGTCCTGTTCCAAGGACTGGAGCAAACTTTCCTTTTTATTGTTCTTTAGCCACAGCCTCTACACACTTAAGTGATCTGAAATCATAGAGTCATAGGATGATTTGGGTTGGAATGCACCTTTAAAGATCATCTACTCCAACCCCCCTACCATGGGCAGGGACACTTTCCACTAGACCAGGTTACTCAAAACCCCATCTGGTCTGGCCTTCAACACTGCCAGGGAGGGGGCATCCACAACTTCTCTGGGCAACCTGTTCCAGTGTCTCACCACTCTCATCAAGAAATTTTTCTTCCTTATATCTAATATAAATATACTTTCTTTCAGTTTAAAATCATTACCCCTTTCCCTATCACTACACTCCCTGGTTAAAAGTCCCTCCCTTGTAGGCCCCCTTTAAGTATTGGAGGGCTGCAATAAGGTCTTCCCAGAGCGTTCTCTTCTTCAGGCTGAACAACCCAAACTCTCTCAGCCTGTCCTCATAGGGAAGGGGTTCCAGCACTCTAATCATTTTCATGGCTCTGCTCTGGACTTGCTTTAGCAGTTCCGTGTCTTTCTTGTGCTCAGGGCCCCAGAGCTCAATGCAGCACTCTAGGTTGGGTTCTCATGAGAACACAGTAGAGGGGCAGAATCACCTACTTCAAGCTGCTAGCCACACTTCTTTTGATGCAGCCCAGGACATGACTGGCTTTCTGGACTGCAAACGCACATTGCCAGCTCATGTCCAGTTTTTCATCCACCAGTACCTTAAAGTCCTTCTCTTCATGGCTGGTCTCAATCCATTTACTACCTGGTCTGTATAGATATCAGGGACTGCCTGGCCCAGGTTCAGGACTTTGCATTTGGCCTTGTTGAACTTCATAACATTCACACTGGCCCACCTCTCAAGCCTGTCAAAGTCCCTCTGGATGGCATCCCATCCCTCAGGTGTGTCAACTGCACCACTCAGCTTGGTGTCATCTGCAAAATTCCTTAGGTTGCACTCAGTCACACTGTCTATGCCATTAATAAAGAAATTTAATAGTATTGGACTGATCTCCATTGAGCTGTTGACCGGAACTCTTTGGATATGCCCATCCAGCCAATTTCTTACCCATCTAATAGTCCATCTATCAAACCTGTATCTCTCCAATTTAGTGACAAGGATGCTACAGGACATCATGTCAAAGTTCTTAGAGAAGTCTATATTGATTACTGATGACATTAGTTGCTTTTCCCTTGTCCACTGATGCAGCCACTCCATCGTAGAAGGCTACCAGATTAGCCAGGCATGATTTGTCCTTAGCGAAGTTATCTCTAATCATCTTCCTGTCATCCATATGCCTTGACATAGCTTCCAGCAGGATCTGTTCCATGATTTTAGTGAGCAGAGAGGTGAAGACGACTGGTGGGTGTAGCTTCCAGGGTCCTCCTTTCTACTCTTCATCAGAAAACAGTATCAGAGTGATATTCTGTAAGTGGCTTTGGATTTCCTGCCTTCGAGTGCAGTGATTTCTTATTACTTTAGTACCTCATTGAGCAATGCACATTGAGCTAACAAAATACCTACATTAAGTGGGTGCCTTACTGCAAAAATTTTCTCAGACATTTGAAGATATCAACATATCAAAACAATGGTACCTTGTCTGAATTACATGAAAATCTGTGAAAGTGAGAGGCATTTCTGTGAGACTGACATGTTGACTGTGTTATTTGAATTACTTGGAGGGAAGAAAAAAAAAAATTCTTTTATATCAGCTCAACTCTGTTTCAAACAATAACTTCTTTAGTTCCTGTGTGTTGAGTAAGAATAACAACCACCATCAGTCTCCTTTAGTACTAATTTAAATTAATAGAGCTTACCATGCAAGACTAATTGAAATTCCAATCCATATTTTAGCAAAAATCCATCAAAACCAGAACTACCAGCAGGAGGAAAAAAAAAAAGTAGAAATCTATAACATATACAAAAATTATTTTTGCCTGTGAAGAAGTGCTTATAGGTACTGAAAGACAGTCACACAGAGGATGGAGGAAAATGTTGTTATTGTGCTAATCTTTCTGTATCTTATATTTGACTGAACTATTGAACAGTTTCTGCCCTGTCTTAGGTAGAGAAGCAAAGAGGAAGAGAGAAGAGACATGCAGTAGTTGCTCCCCTGCATATCTGGGTTAAGTTCTTGCTGCCTAGGCTCCCAAGCATTTTGAAAGTTGTTATAGCACTATTAATTTCACTAATCACACCAAAGATAAATGGGTCAGATACAGGTGGCCCACAGTCCCTGGCCAGCTGTCCTCGGCTAGCATTGGGGAAAACAGATGCTTCAGCTATTGCCCAGTTTACACTTCCACAGCATGTAAGGGAAGGCATCCTATTCATCTCCTTCCTTCCAGACAGAGTCCCTCCAGGGACAGCTAAAAGTGCTTTGACTCCATCAGAGTCAGCACTAGAATTACAGTGGAATAGTTAGGCCACATGACTAGAAGTTCAAAACAAATTAGCACTGATTAGAGTTACATTAACACATAAATGACTAGGCATTTCTGCGTACTGGTATCTCAAACCTAGATACTAGAGAAAATAAGATTACAGTCCACATTGTTAAAGGACACACCGTATTTTGTATCTCAGTGAAGAAAAGTTTTTGGTTTTTAAGTCTTTTTCTTGTTTGCAGTTCTATATGAACAAAAGTGCAGTAGCATGGATATTTTCTGGTGGGAAATTCTTCTGAAAATTCTGTAATTAAACTAGTAAATGTACACATTACAGGTCTGGGTTTTGACTACTTTAAAACCTACTTTTTCTTCCAGATCAGTATGTCGGATTGAGACATGCTTATTTTTAATAGGACAGGCCTCAGGATCAACTTCTTTAATGTAAAGTAAATCACAGGCTTCTGTATACAACTAGAAAATAAATTGCCAGCCTTTCCTACAGTTAGCAAACTAGTATGAATCTCTCTCCCCAGCTCAGCTTCAGCTTCACGTGAAGCTAGTACAAACTTAACTGTTTCAAGCATCCACCTCTATCAAACTTGGTAGAATTAAGTAAACGATTCAGAAATCTTTTAGGGTGTTGGAGGAGCCTGGGTGAGACTAAATGACAGACGCACTAAGGAAACCAATTTAAGAAAAGCTAAGTACAAGTTTCAGAACCTGGCAGTAACCACATTTTATGTTAGCATAGTTTTAAACAAATCACTTCTCAGGCGGTTTCTTTTAGAAATAAACACCAATGCTGGCTCTAACAAAGATCTTAAAAGATTAAATAAAAATGTAGTTCCTTATTAAGTAGATTGCAATTTAAATGCAATTATTTTTAGACTTCAGCTTGCTAATATAGACTTAATGTAGTTTTGCATTGCATAATCATGCTTTAATGCAAAAAGAAAAAACATGGTTTATGTTAACTTACATTTAATGAGAAGACTGGCCTGTCAAACCCTGAAACTGGTGGATCACATGTCCCAGAAAATGCATAATGTGTAAGCAAGAACATTCCAGTGTGAGATCTACAACAGTTAGGAGTGCTTTCCAAAGCAAAAGAGAAAGATTAGCATAGCATTTGCTATGTCCCCTTAATGTAGAACCAATCAGATAAGCAAGGCTGTGACTTTGTTATTTGGTTTTACTGGGAAATGGAAAATTTATCATGATCTCAGGTTTCTGAGATTTTGAGAGTCAGTCCAAGCATTTCTATCATGACAAATTATTATATATGTATAAAAAAAATTAGTAGTTGCTTGCACTTGAAATGAATGTTAATATGCTGGTCACATTCCCCTTAAACATAGAAATAGGGAAGTGCTTTCCGGTAACAGAACGAAATTTATATTTCTCATTCCCTCTTAATCCCTCTCTCCCACCTACATGAATTTTGAATTGGATAATCCATTTCTGTGTAAAATACATCAAGCACCCATCTTTACTACGTGACTGCTTTGAAGGTATGCATGGGTGCAGAAATATTTCCCGGTCAAGAGAACTTGTAATTAGAGCGTATTTCTTAATGGTTGTATTTTAGATTTGTTCCACTAATACACAAAGGGTGATTATTAGTCTACTCTTTGCATGCAGTGTTCTCCTTTAATTTTGTGTGATTGCCTTCAAGCATCTCTTTATCATTTTCCTACACTCACTCTTTTATCATGTTCTTGCTTACTAGCTTGGATTTTAAGATTAACATTGCTGGTTTATGGGAAAAGGAAATGTTACCTCTTATTTATTACTCAACAAAATGCCAAGAATATAATTCATATCCCTGATTCTTCTGCAGAATATATAAACTCTTAATCTGGCCTTAAACAGGTTTATGGTGTCATCATCACAGTCAGAACCACCTGATTAATTATTATTAAAAATAAAATAATTTTTAAAAATTCCCTACTTTAAAATCTAACTTGTCCCAAAAGAACTTGAAGAATTTTTAAAATGGCATGAAATTCAAATTTATTTACAGTATTGACAATATACATTACACACAGTTCTTTTGTTTTATTGTGCCTTGCATTCCTTTACATTCATGAGTGCTAGTCTGTTCTATGACCAGGTTTTAAAAATGTGATGGAAAGCTGTTATTCAGAAACTACATTAAAATCCAATTGCATTCTCTATTTCTTTGTCATGTAAAACAAAGCCTAAATGTCTCAGTTTTTCTAGTGTTTAAAAGCAATGTATATATATTGCAGATCACATGTGTAACAAGTTTCCCTTTTGGTTAATAAACTTAACTTGTTAATTAGTTTGCATCATCAATATTTATGACTTATGGATTTGTCATTATTAGCCAGCAGTAGTGTATTTATTTCTTCATTTTTGTTCATTCACCATAGATATTCTGTACAATAAAAATAACTATACATTCATAATTCTAAAATGTCATTGCAGTTCTGCTTCACAGATATAGAGAGTAAAGGTTGCAAACAATTCTACAGTTAATTGTAGTATTTATATTGTTTTCAGATTTTTGGTTTAGGTGAAGAATAGAGTACATAGTGGGAACAGTTGGCAAAAGTGAAGCTAATGCAATTGTTCTGCTTTGCTTAAGAGCTGCAAGTACTCAAATGCTTGTGTCTACATCTAAAACATAGGTTTGTTTTTCATTCTGCAGTCACTTGAAAATTATCTTTCTTTCCAAAAAGATATCACCATTTATGTCTTAAAAAGCATACCTAAGTCTTTAGGAATATTAATTTATTTTCTTTTTTTTTTAGTTTTCTTAATTGCCGTGGAAGACAGTGCTGTTGTTCAGTGTCCTCAATAACAAGTAACACAGCATCATATATTTTACTCTTGAGACAACCCTTTTTGCTATCCTAGCCTCTCTTGAGCTTCTGAAGAACTGTGTTCAGTGTACAACCTTTGTACAACTTGCAGCCTTTTGCTTCATGTGAACTATGCAGTTTTCATGCCACAGCATTAGGACCGTACTTCTATAGGGACACAGCAGCAGGATTATTTAAAAGGTTTAAGATTTTATGTAGCATCTCTTTTTTCCACTGTCCTAAATGTTGATAACAACTTGGGAAGTGAGAAAGTAAATAAAATTCAAACAGTTATGTAACAATAAACCAAGATGATGTAAAGAATCCTAAGGGACTAGTTGCAAATGTTGAAACCTTTTTTCATCAATTTATACAAGACTCACAATTTTCAGGGCCTTTCCAAATTGGAAATCCTCTAAAAGTCCCAAATCATGAACATCGTAACTGACAGAACAGGCTAAAATTTCTAGGGAATCCTCAGTGCATTCCCAAAACATAGTTTTCCACATACTGTCAAAGAGGAAACCCAATATCTACTTTTGTGACCACTTGTATTAAAACAGAAGTTAAAAACGGAAATTTTAAAATTATTAAATATCAAGGCACTGTATATCTTCTTTGAAAAGCTACTTGAGGCTTCATCTATTTTTTTTTCCACGAAAAAAATATTACTAGCTTTCAACTGGATTATTTAATATTGTCTCTGCAAATTGTAATTTATTGATCTTCCTTCCCTGGTAATGGCCTTTTTGGTCTCACAGAAACTTAAGCCAACTTACTTTTTTTACCAATGCCTGATGGAAGGACCTGCCAATATTCATATCTAGAAGAGCTGATTAAAAACATGGCAAGATTTAATTCTCTGGCTCAAGTATCAAATTTGAAGATTTGAAGATGTGCTTCAAATATCAAGTTAAATAAAACAAAATACTTGGGTTTTTTTCTTTTTTTCTCTCTTTTTTTTACAGTTATCCTGGCAAGGGATGCACAGAAAAGTGTGTCTCATCTTCACAATTGGCTCTGATGTCAGCTAATGGACTTCACACAACTAAATCAGTTCTTCTCAAAGTAATTTATATCTACCTCAAATATCCTGAAAATGATAATCAAGTCCTCAGTAAATCCCAGTCGATCTGGAGAGAACCTGAAGCACAGTGAGGTACTGAGAACAAGGTCTTTTGCAATTGTTCTATTTCATTTTCCATAACCACCATATGCGATTCACATGATATCTAGTATCACAGATAGCATAGTTAATTTGTGCTGACACTATGGTATTACCTTTTGTTATCCTCAAAGAACACTAAAATATTAAGTTCCCGCAATGTTTCACCAATGTGAGCTCTCAAATAGGACTGTTCAATGCACATAAGTATTGCAGTTTCTGAAAAATTACAGAGGAAATTAGAAAGGAAATACACAGGGAAGGGCACAAAGGTCAATGTGATTCTTAATTTTATAAACTGCTTTCTTCCAGTTTTATGTTAAAATAAGATGCCAGATAAAGTTACTAGTAGAAATATGACATGAGAAACACGAATTGAAAAGTAATTTGAACTTGAAGTAAATTGTCCCAGTGGAATAAACAGTACTTTAGGTCAGACTACAGAAAACCCTCAACATCTAAAAGGTATTCTCAAGCTGCTAACAATAATAAGAGTCTCAGGTCACCTTCACTTTAAGCTGCACTGTGACTTTCCTTGCTAAAATGTTGAGAGAGATCTAGAGCATCTAAAGAAGAAATGTTGCAATATTTGCTCTGTTGATAATAGCCTTTATTTCTTTTGGAGAAGTATGTCAAGTGCTATGAATAAAATTACAATATTTAACTTATTAAAGATACTATCAGTGGTTTGGGGGTTTTGGTTTTTATCCCATGGCACTAAGCTGTGCAATCAGTGGTTAAAACTTGCCCACTAGGAAGTTTTCCATGGATTTCAGGCCCTCTGTAGGAGAAACTGTCAAAGTTCTTCTGCAGTAAGGGATGTGTGTGTGGAGTAGACCTGAGGAAGGTGCAGTGCTTAGTAATGAATTCTGAGTAATTATAGGTAAGGCTACAACAGCTAAGGTAAAAATAGTAGAAAAACACAGCATCCACAGAGATTTTTGCAAACAGAAAGATTTATCTGATTTCATTTCTATACTGGTTTAATTTAATCTCCTTTATCAACAAAATTAATCTTCCAGTAGTAGTGGTAAAAAGGTTTGCCAAATAAATGAGTTCTAAACCATCATATAAAATACTCACACGTGTTAATAACAGCAAAATATGTGTATAAAATGGTGTCCTCTGATCTAGAAAGAGGAAGGAAAGAAAGAAGGAAGGGAGGAAGGGAGGAAGGGAGGGAGGGAGTTCCAAATAATTATTGGCATTTGCTGTTTGGAGGAGAAGAAGACTTGGAGTCAATTACAAAATAGCTACTTAAAGGTACAAACAGTTGCTTTTGCCAGTTTTGAAGAGCCAATGGTAGAGTGGTGAAATATGAAAACATCTTAGAGAAGAATTCAATTCCAATATTCATTTCTCTCTCATTACTACTCTGTCTTAAGATGATTGTTAGAGTAAGTCTTACCTTTGCTATCACTTATCTTGCAATAGAAAAGTATTATATAATATATATAAAATATTTCAATATAATATATATGTATAATACATATAAAATTTCCAAAAACCCCTTTGAAACATAATACAAACTGAACTATTTGTACAAACTGATGATCATGTTACATGTAGAGATGCTAGATTTGTGTGTTTCTTTTTTCAAAATGGATTTTTTGGTCCCTTTTAGGTTTATGAAGGTTTCTGAAACTCTAGCTTAAAAATTCTTTCAAGATTAGTTTATTAGCTTTTTAGAGTGGCTGTATGTGCAAGGAATTTCCTTTTCAATCTCCCTAAGAATAAGAGACTACTGTTTTCCTTCAAATTGAGAATGTTTCAGGGTAGTCAGGTCTGGATTGGTGACAAATAGTTACTAAGGACTTGACTGGTGCTCTGGGCACTTGTCTGAACCTGGACAACAGCACCAACACATCCTGTTTGCCTCATCCAGGTACTGTGGGATGTGTCTCTTTCTGGTGAGACCCCTGCTTCTGCCCATCTTCCTGTCACCCTCAGCTCCTTTCTCACTTTCTCTCAGGGAGCAGCCTGCCTTTGCTGTCACCTTACAAGACCATGTTGTACAGACTGTCACTGAGAGGATGTTTAAAAACCCTTACTTATTAGGAACTTTAAAACAGGGCAATTCTCACGTGGGGTATCAGATCTCTCAGATCTTGCTATATGATCAGTACCCATCTGGATGGGACATGAGTCTCCATTGCAAGGAACTTTGAAGTGGGATCTTCAGCTGGATCAGGAAAGGCTCCCTGTAGAGCACCTCTGCTGAATTCTTACATCCAGTCTTGTGTCCTGTGGCCCTATGTGACCACTCCAGCATATGCATGTTATATTGCTATTGATTAGCTTCAGCTGCATGCAAAACACCTCAAAAGACCTAGGTGACCTGGTCAAAAGACCTGGTCACCTAGGTCACCATTTCTGCATCTGCAGGAATAATTTCTAATGCTTAATTACAATGATTTTATACATTTAACATTAAATCAATTCTGCAGCTAGAACTGCCTCAGAGAGTTTCTGGAGCAGCCAGATTCTCCCAAATGTCAAT
Organism: Chionis minor; assembly: GCA_013398295.1. NCBI lineage: Eukaryota > Metazoa > Chordata > Aves > Charadriiformes > Chionidae > Chionis > Chionis minor. The sequence continues at coordinate 640,282 of VZSF01003007.1, forward strand.
CAACACATTGAAGCACTTGTGTAGTCACTGTGAATTGCCAAGTGCACAGCAGAGGTAATCACCTGAACTCTGAATGTCCTATCTGGAGAGCTCTTGGAGCAACCAGTGAAATGTTTTGTGGTGAAGTTGAGGAGTCAATCCCCTTGCGTCAAATCAGTTCATCTCAGCAGAAACTGGCCAGGGATCAGTTAGGGACTTGGTGACAGTGCACAGAGAGTGCACATTGGCACAGCCGGGATACCCACCTACACCACAATTACAAATACAGGACAACTTGAATTTCTTATTCTGTATATAATATTTATAACAAATTCTGTAGATCTTGCCACAACTACATGTGAGCTTTTCAGCATTTAAAAAATGTGTGTTTGTGCTTGTTAGGTAAGTTTGCTCTATAGAACTAACAAACGTTGATTAATACAAAACAGAGATAAACTTTTAGCACATTTTTGATTAGGGTTTTTGTATGCTATGGTACAACACATAAATTGTTGGCTCTGGTAGTTCTCTCTGCTAGCTGGCTCAGAGTTGTCAGAATGATAACAAATTTAGACAAAATTGGAAACAATTACACCTACCTTCCAGTCACAAGGCTTTTTGAGTGGGAGTTTCTCTTTTCCTACAGGAAAGTTCAATAAAACCAGATTAATAATATCCTCACTGAAGAGGTTTTTGCTATGGGAAACTTCAGCTGTTCTTACTGCTGTTAATTAGCTGCAGGATAAAACATTAAATTGACTAACATGGACCACAGCATGAGGCTCTTTTTGAGCAATGGGATAGTTTCTGGACCTGCATGTTAGCAGTGATTTTTGCTATAACGTCAAAGTCCTAATGAAAATAACTACTTCAGGGATGAAGACAAGATGAATCACTGAAAGATTTTACAAACCTGCCCTACAATTTGTCTTAAAATTTTGTTGCAGGTGTCTGTCACAAATGCAGATACGCTAACAAAATTGTTTTCACTTTCTTCTCCAGTAGAACAAAAAAATATACAGGGCTCTTCAAGCATCTCTGTGGCAAAAAGACAACATATTCTTTTGCTTGCTGGCAAGGAAACTGAACAAAAGTAAAGTATTTATTTTTTGAAAGTAAAGAATTACTGAACTACCTTTAAAGAAGCCAGAGAAAACATCTATTTCTCCAAAAGAGAAATAAAGATTGGGCTAGTTCCATAGTTCACTCTCTTTTCTTCCTCTCACACAGCTGAATCACGTTCTTATTGTCAGCATCCTTAAAAAATCCTCACACCTCAATAAGTCTCCTATTGGCCACTCTTCATAAACTTCAAATTGTATACAGTAATCTAATGAATCCTTTCATAAAAGCAGGTATCCAGACATATAAAAAGGGTTCTCATCTTGTCCAATGGGAAAAGTTCCAATTTAAAAATGGGACTACAGAGTCAAAATTACTTTCCAAATCTAGCCCATAGGGAAATGACAGAATAAGCAGCATATTCAGTCCACTTTTCCACTGCTTCTCTTTCTTTTCCCCACTTAGTCCCAACTGAACATCCTTTTCATGGCTTTTAAAGGCTATGGAGTCTTCCACTGTCACATATCAGAAAGGCTGAATGAAAGCTGTAGCAGTCAGCTTTTAGGAGCAGGATGAAAGGTTTCTGGGGAAATAATTCACGAAGGCAGAAAGAGAAGTGAGAATGGGAAACCTGAACTAGTTGGAACTAATCTATTACTTGAAAGTGTCAGCAGCAGCAAAAGTGTTATCTGCTGTTTGCAGCAGGACTGTGGATACATGTCATACCTGGATTCCTACTTTACTTACCCTTGGACTCATCTTAAGGGATGGGAACCATTTGACTTTATTATTGTGATTAAATCAACGTACTTTAAAGGACTTGGAGCTTTCATTTCTGGCCACTGTAGTCAGAATTGGTCCTATACTTTTAGTAGACTAGACAAAACTGAATTTTGCTGTCTGAAGCAGAAAGGCAATATGAATTTTGGCAGGAGAATGACAATTGATAAATCTTTCTCCTTCCTGCCCTCTAAAGGGACAAGGCTTTCTTGTTCCCTGGAAGAGGAATTCATCAGGACCATACCAACAGTAGTCTTCAGGGCTGAGAGATTCAAAACCCGTTTTACTCCCACTAGCTCCACAGAGAAGAGCTCTGCACAGTGTACTAGCAGCATGTTGCTATTTTGAGGAACTCCCAACTTTTGTCAAAAAAATGGTGCAAGGTTGTGTGCACCAGCAGCAATACTGACAGGACGGCCTGTTAATGATGGTGTTTTACCCTCAGGAATCTACCTGGGACAGGTAGTTGCATTGCAATAATGCTAGCCTAGCTTCAATCAAAAGGAACTTTTCTGCTATTCAGGCAAAACACAGCATAATAAATATCACAATACTTATATCAGCCTTTAAAATCAGTTTGAACTTTGTTAATGCATTTACTGGAAGACAAGGAGTAAAGTATTAGTTGATCATAAGAGCTTAATTAATTAAATCTTCCTTTTTACTCGATTTCTTCATGAGGTAAAATGGGTTATATTTATGGGTAAACAATTTTTAAATGTATTAATTTAATTGTTGTTTCAATGCCATTTTTTTGTAACACATACAAGCTTATTCAAAGGAGTTGAAAGAGAAGTTTAAAAAGCTACAGCTCAATTATAGGTCTGAAAATAATGCTGAAGACTAAGCATGCTTCAGTTTGAGGTTAAGACATGTAAATTTAAGTTTCTACAAGCTGGAGTGCATGTGTGTGCAAGGTCTCTAGAATCATCCTGTGGCTGACATTCTGGGCCCAATTTGGCTTTTTAAATATACCCATCTGCTGAGATTTCATAGTGTATCTTAGACATCTCCACCAGGTTACATATGATACAGATCGTAGAGGAGGTCCACACCTTCCTGCAGCAGTAGACGGCAGACAGTCAAGATACATTAGAAGGGCTGACATGGCACTAGCTATCCATGTGAGGAAATGGAGCAGAGCTCCTGATGGCTAATCAGCTGAATTTCTTCCCTTTGACTATAATGGTTGCCATGACAATGATTGACAGCTGTCTTAAGCTGCATGAAAGAATTGGAGACATAGCACAATGGAGATTTGACCACAGAAATTGTCATGAGTTTAAGAATGCATTTCACTCAGGTAGCAATGGAAAAAAGTATTTGCTGCCTGGGTGGAATGCTGCATCTACTGGTTTGCGGATAATGCCAAATTGGAAGAAGGGGTCTGGACGGCTGGGATGATGTGCAAAAGGACTTATACAGGAGAAATGATCTGGCAGAAATCTGATAAAGTTTTAAAAAAGTAAACAGTTAGTCCTTCACCATAAACAAAATAACCCAACAAAACACTACTGGCTGGACAGCAACGGCACAGAAAGCAGTTTAGTAGAGAGATGGGGGTCCTGGTGGGCAGCAAACTGAATATGAGCCATCAGGGCAACCTTGCAGCAAAGGACAACAGCATCTTGGGCTGCAGCAGGAGGATTGTTGCAAGCAGGTCCAGGGAAATTATTCTTCCCCTCTTTTTGGTATTTGACACTACATCTAGAGTACTGTGCCCAGTTTTGGTCTCCCCACCACAAGAAGACGTGCTGGAGCAGGTCCAGCAAAGGTTTACCAAGTCAATTTGAGCACATGACATATGAGGAGAAGCTAACAGATGAGTTTGGTCTTAGGAAGAGAATATAAGGGGGAGGTCTCATAGATGCCTTTAACAAGGTAGTGAAAACATATAGAGAAAACAGAGCCAGGCCCTCCTAGGATGAGGCAAGGGACACAGTTTACAACCTAGAAAAATCTAAACAGATACAAGTAAATATATTTTCATTATGAGGGTGGTTGTCTGCCCAGAGAGCTTGTAGAATGACCATCTGTGAATATAGTCAAAACTTGACTGGATAAAGCCTTAATTTACATTATATAAGTTAGCTCTTTTTTGAGCAGGAGTTTTGGCAAGAAGACCTCCAGAGTTTTCCTCCAACCTAAGGGTTTTTTGTGATTAATGATTCTAGGATAATAACAAAGAGAGAGGCGAAATAAGTTTAGCAATGTAATGAAATCTTGGCTTTTCTATTAATCTATTGATAAGGAAATAATGGTTTGCAAAGAGTTAAACTGCAATGTTTTAATAGAACTGAGAATTTAACAGTAACAGTTGAGACTTTTTTCCTAAAGCACTTTTTAAAAAAAATATAATTTTAAATGTTCTTGGCTGATTATTGTCAGAAATGCAAAAAACTCCAGACCTTGCAAAAAAGAGAGTAGACAGACTTTTACAGGTGGCAAACACAGAGAGAGTGTAAACTGTCAGCAGTCTTGCCAGTTTGTGTTTTCTGGGACTATTCTGTCATTGCTGTATTGCACAGATAAATAATTCTGTGTATGTGTGCATAAGGAGTAGAATTTCAGTGTAATTCTGTTCTCCTATATATGTAGAGAGAAGGGATAACTTGATGAAATACAAATCAAATAAAATGAACTGTTCCCTCTGCATAAGCTAATTTTATACAAAAGCCACTATATTTAATGACATGCTTTTTAAAACTAACTTTACAAGTATTTTGGAAACAAAAAATTGACATTTTTCCCATCTGCTGTACCTATTTAAATCTATCAAGCAGGTAGATTTGCATTTTGTAAAATGGAAAGGGCAGAGACACAATCTGTCAAGCACAGTTTATACTAGATGTGGATTATACAACTGTTAATCAAGTTGACAAGCATATATTTAGAAAGTATCCTGAACTATTCAAAGGGATACAGTTTCATCTTCAGTATAATGCAACACAAAAAACTGGCTCAAGAGCAAAGTACAGGAAAAACAGACCTTAGCAGTGGTTTGCCAACAGCTGAGATCAACGTGTCTATGGAAAACGTACTGAATTGCTGAAAACTGACTTCTGTATTGATAGATTCAAGTATCTGATCTCATCTTTTCTACTTTCTTTCATAACTGAGTTGCTTTGGTCCTCTCTCTCTTTTCTGATTTTAGCTAGCACATAACTATACTGACAAAAATAAAAATACTTTCATATGCTTCCATAGTTCATCACTCTAAACAAGCCTGATCTCTTCTTTAATCCAAGTTCACAAAACGTAAATATAGATAATTGTCTCCATGGCAACAGTATGTTAACAGAATTTCTGTTTCTGTTACATTTAAAGAAGTCTGACTTTGATAGAGCATTAGTCATTTAGATTAAGACAAAACCATGCTTTTCTTAGTTAAGTGACAGCTTTAAGTAGATCTTCTTAACATTAATTCTAAAAATGCCCAAGATTCTTCATTCTTATGCCTATAAAGGTCTTTGCATTTTAGGAAGAGAAGTGACAAAAAGATTTTTTTAATCAACTCAAAGAATTTGTGCAAAATTACAAATTAAATAAAATTTGCTTTAGCATTATGGAATTTTAAAACTCTACCCATTTTTTTCATACTTACATACCACTTACTAAAAATCTCAATATTTTTACTAAGAAAAAGATTACTAAAAAATTTTGCTACATCATGTGAAGAACTCTGCAGCCCTATCTCATGACACTTTTATCCCTGTTTTAAACAGATTATGGATCTTCTCCAGTAGGGAATTAAGACTTTGAAGTTAAAGTGGCTTAAATTTGCTATAGATCCTAAGAAAAACGAAGTAGATGCACAACTAGGAGACTATTACTTGTCACAATGTTGTGGAGAGAGACATGCATGTTTTTGTCCCCATGGAGGACCAAAACAAAGTGATGGGGCTTTTGAAATAAAAGGCAAATAAAGAGTAAATGCAGATAAGAGTTTCAGGCAGGCAGCAGATTGCACGCTATCAGAACTAATGTGAAAAAGGAGTTGTTTTTACCTGACTCAAACCGAAACCAAAAAAATGTAGAGTAATTTTCAGTGTTAGTTAGTAAAGGCTATTTTAGGAGATGATAAAGGCAAAGCTTGAAGCCACACATAATATTTCCACAGCTTTTCTCTGCTGAATTTAAATTACATTTAATGGCTTTATTTCACACATATTCCAATTGACTTAGGGGCATGGCCTGCAAACAAATTGGCATTGCTGACTTTATAGCCTTGCATTTCATGCTCCTCTTAGCCACTAGGATTCATTTTAATCATCTCACCTCATTGTCCTAGAGAAATATTATCAGACACGGAAAAGATTGCTAGCAAGGCTCTAAATTTCAGATCAATATTCATCACAGTATGCAGAATGCTAAGACCAAATTCAAGAGAAAACTTCAGCACTTCAAATTAATCTTGCAATGAGTTTTTACACACAGCAGAGTTATTATTGGCTTCCCTAAGTCAGAGTTTTGAAGAGGAAAAATATATTTGCTGAGGCAGGCTCACTGATTGGATAGCTAAAGTTAGTGAACTCACTAAGGGGCCAGCTATAAGTGGTATAAAATTTCCTAAGCGTTGCTTGCAACAAGAAATTTTGCTTTTACATTTCCTGCATGCAATTGTGAGACTAAGAGAGAGAGACATGTTTTCTAACATAGAATTTGTGCATAACACCTCTGGTATGTTACACATTTTAAAAACAATAATTATATGGAAACAAACAAACAAAAAGAACAATTAATATTACTGGATTATTTAAAGAAAATTAAAATCTTGATGCTGAAGGAGATAATATTTTGAAGTCCATTTTAGTGAAAAAAATTAATTTTACCTTTTGGATAATGTAAACTTAGCAAATAATGTGTATGTGGGGAAAAATGATAGTTTTTCAAAGTTTTCCAGGTGAAGTAGCAACAAATTTTATTTATGATACTATAGTGCTGTCTCTGGACTGTTACCTAGTAACTAAGTTCTTCTAACAATCTTTCCTCACAGCTATAAAGGCCTCTAGAATATATACACAAATTACAGAAAAAAGAAATTCTGTATCTAGCAAAAAAATTAACTTAAGCAAAAAAAAAAAAGTTTTCATTTAATTCAGTTGTGAATGAAAATCTGTTTACTCAATCATAAGCAGAAAACTATAGTTTGATGATTGTTTTGTGCTTCATTCTGACTTTATCCTGAGTAAGAGTTCCAGAAGTTGAGTAAGACTTAAATTTAAGAAAACTCAAAGCAAGATCTTATGGAAAAGCATTTTTGTTTTAAAACAAATGTTTTCAGTTATTCACACTCATTCCGTCATGTGTTTTACTCATTCACTTTTCCATAGTAGAAGCAAGAGGCATATATCCGATTAGTTAGGTTAGCGTTACTTGCGGTGGCTTGGAAGATAAGGTTGCCAGCTATAAAGTTATCTCTTAGATTCTCCTTGACTCGTGACAACAAACTGATTTTTGGCTAAAATATTCTATAGTTCTTATAAGTCAACACTTGATATGGTCTGATCTTTGAACCCGGAAGTTTTCCATCCCTCACTTCCTTCCCTATAAATCTGAGTCAAGGTTGCTGCCCGTTGCCTTATTTCCCATATGTTATGGCTGAAGTCTGTTTTCCTGTTGAAATGGCAAGAAGAGGAATCACACATGGAAGATTAGCATCCGTCTGTTATAAGAGTTCAGATCATCTACTGAAAAGTCATCTGTACCATAGTCTTGATGCAAACATACCTGCTTCAGCGCTCATCAGCTTTTTGTTGTCACTCATGTCCTCTTTCTAAATACATGCCATTTTTTTGCTCTGTTGCTGTTTCTGGTACTTACAGACCCATGCATTCTCAGTCATACTTCCCTCATACCAGTGTTTTACAGATCTCTATGGAAGGTGCTTGCTGTCTGTACAGTCTTTCAGACAATCACAAGTGTAAGTCTCAAAAATGATAGCATAAAGAGAATCGTGGTCAGATATACTTAAACCTATTGACACAAACTGGTTCTACAGAGGAAATTTTTTGAGCACAGTTAAGCGCAGGACATCTTAACCAGAAAGCTGTTGGCTCAAAAGAATATAATTTCATGTGTTAGAAAATCATCAGTTGCATTCTTCTGGATGTTTTGAGTATCATCAAATTGTGACAAAAGCAGGTCCAGTCCTCAGTTTTAACCTCTGAAAATCATACACATATAGAACTGGAGAAGACTGTAAGAGTATTCTTCCAGGTGTCTAAATTCTTAAAATCCAGGTCTATTTTCGTGCCTGCCTCTTCCAGTATTAGTTTCTTAATATTTCTGTCTTCCTTGATGCAGGTTCTGCAAATTCTTTCTTATTTCCTTGTGAGACACTGAGAACCAATAACTACTGTTCATTTCTAACAGCCGCTGGAGCACATGTTCTGTTTACTGTTGACTCACTTTCGGGAAATTCCACAAAGGGAGAAACCTAGGTAGCTCTCCTTTGAAGGTCTAATTGACTCAGAGCAGTTCTGCTACAATCATCTGAACATTTTGGAAGATACATATACCTTCATTCTTCTTCTTTTTCTTCTTTTTCTTTTTTTTTTTTAAATGACAAAAAAAGTTATCTTCACTATCTCACAATATTTTCTATTTTCTCATTCTACTATGCTTTTTGTCTCCTCAGTTATTCTTTATTTGTTTTTCATAAAACGTACTGCTATATACTGGAGAGAATATTCTAGCTGTGGCGTTAGCAAAACTGGCAAGAGGGGAATAATTTCATTGCTTATAAGGTAAAGTACAACCCAGAACTGAGCTTCATATTTTCCTTTTTACTTTTCTTTTCTTTATTACAACATCGTATCATTGACTTGATTTGCAGTCCATTAAAGCTTCTAAATCTATTTTTAAAACAGTACTATGAGACAGCTATTCTCTATTTTTATATCTCTCAATTTAATTTTTCCTTCTGCTTTATAGTATATTGCTTTTCTCTTTTGTTAACTTCATCTTATTAAACTGGAGTCAAGAATGATTTTGACAAGCTGATTCAGATCTGTCTTTGAAAGTGTTTACTCTTTTCCTGGTTTGGTGATATCCGCAAAATGTCAAAGAACATTTCATACTCTGTTGTCTGAATCCTTCATGAAAACAATGATTTGAACTGGGTCCATCCCAAGCCTTTGCAAAAATCTCACTTCATATGTTCACACAGCCCGAGTGAATTTCAAATACGTATTAGCTGAATGTGACCTGTTGTGCACTCATCTTACAGTGCTCTTTATCTAGGCTTTTGAATTTTTTTTATTTTACTGGAAAATACTGGAGAGTAGCATGATTTTAGAGGAGAGAGAGATGTTGAGTGGCCATCCTCTTTTCAGGGGGCTGGACATCATGGGGGGTTCTAGTCTATTTATTTCAGTGCTAGTAAATATAAACCCCTTATACTGTATCTTTTCTTCATGTCTTTTACTGATCTACTGTACTGAGACCCTCTGATATTTCCCTTACTTACCTGCTCCAGTACGTTTCCTTTTACCCTGTGAAATTCTGTAAGTTGTAACAACCAGTCAAATACATCTTCTAAACAAGAGTTATCTACAGAATTTAACTTCAAAACTTGCTCATAAAAACCATGCTTGAACTATAGTACTGTTATTTCTTGAAGACACAGTTCAAGACCCAGCGCTGACGTTTCCTTGGTAACCCACTTTACTAAGGTTAGCCTAAAACTAATGAAGGACCATAAGGTCCATACATACATGTATACATATACATGTACGTGTGTTCACATGTAGATATAGATATATAGCTACACATACACATACACATACACATACACATACTGTTTGTATGGTTAAGGGTTCTCTTTTCCTATTGGTACACTTAGGCTTTGTATTAACAGCACACGTCTATTTCAAAGTAGAAAACCAGGGAATAAAAAGGGCCAGAGGACTAGGTAAAACTGCAATTTTGTTATATAACAGGAAAACCAGTCTCCTACTTGTTTGAAGTTTTAGGTTTCGGTATTTCATTAATAAGGATATAGTCTTACGTTCTACCATGTAATTATTCTTGTCTTGTGATTCTGTGTTTCTTCCCTCTTTCTGCAGTCTGACTCCATCTTCTATTCATGACACCAAACTCTGATGATTAGCCTATTCAAAAGAACACCAGTGTCTTCACTTTCTTCTTGTGAAATGAATTGTGCTTGACTTAAATAACTGTAATTTTTCATGTATAGAAGCTATTGAGTTACCAGGTGCATTTGTTGGCCTGTTTTTTGACATAGGCCATGGCTTGTTAAGTTCTGCCCTGTGTGATTGCTGGTTGAAATTGTTATAATTGGTTGCTGCAATAATGATTCACACCATAACACAGAGGGCCATTGCATCATAAGGCTTAGATCAGTAGTTACATCAGTTTTCACTTACCATAAAGAAATTATAAAACCTGTAAGTCCTATGCCACTTAATTGGCCAGTTTGGTAATCTGATGTGAACGAGTGTACTAGAGCTTTTCAATGTCATAAAATCATAGAATCATAGAATGGTTTGGGTTGGAAGGGATCTTCAAGATCATCTAGTTCCAACCCCCTGCCATGGGCAGGGACACCTACCACTAAATAAGGTTGCTTAAAGCCCTATCCAACCTGGCCTTGAAGTCCTGAAGGATCTGCACATGGCAGTGTCCTTTTGGATTATCATTCTGAAGTTACATAAATGGTTGGCCACTGGGCATATCACAGTTGGTAACAGTTTGGTTTTACCACAGCAAATTGGGCCCTTCAAATTGTGACTCTTATGACCCCATTAATGGCATAGCATGTTCAGACTGGATTTTACCACATTCAGGCTGGTTTCTGTTGTTCATCTAGGCTGAGGATATGCAAGAGTGACCTTGCTTAACAACTATTATAAAAGTTTAGGTATTTTTTCTTGTGATACTTAAAAAAAATCATCTAAACCTCTGCATAATTACAAGTAAAATGCATTTGTAACCACAGTTTATCTTCAGTTCAGCTTAAGTTCAAAACCTGTAATAAACACCTTCACTGAAACCAGAGGACATAAACAGGAAAAGGTTTAATGGTTGAACTTAGGAAGGCCCTGGCCTACTTTTTGCTTTTATACTATGTTGTGCAGTAATGTCATCTGTTACATTAGCATGTATTACACATTCTCAATAGTTTAAATCTTTTGTCCAGACCGGACCTATAAGGCTGTATTTTTCTGGCTTCCCTATGAGGTCTCATGTGGCACTGTGTAAAAACCTTTATTAAAGTAAAGCGATCTCATCTTCTACTTTCCTCCTAACCATTACACTAAAAGTTACTATGTCAAAGGAGGGAATTAGATTGTTTTGACATGATTTACTCTTGAGAAAGCCATGTTGGCTAGTTTTTATCACCTTTTATTTTCCTGTAGAGTGCTTATAAATTGTCTGTTTAATAACTTTTCCCAGTATCTTTCCACATACTGAAAATACTGTGACTGGCCAGTGATTTCTCAAGTCCTCCTTTTCCTAGGGGAACATTATGGTTTGCCCTTTTCTTCAGTACCTTGAGACTCCTCTCTTCTATGAGAACACAAAGATAACGACTTGTGATTCAGATACTACTCTAGCTATTTCATCAAGCGCTCAAGGTTTTGTTCCTCTCATCCACCCCTACCCTGGCCCATCTAATTGCATTAAATACACTTAAATATATTTTACCATGTCATCTTATTTTGAGTTTCATTATTAGAATTAACTACACTTGCTGTCTGGCCACAAAGATAAAGATAATATAGCAATGAAAACTATATCCTTCTTGAAAACTTTCTAGGTTTTTTTCTCATAAGAAATCTTCATTTTCCTTTCTTGCCTTCAAGCTTATGATGCATTTATAGAATCTTTGTCTCTCCTTTTTATCATCTATTTTGTATCTTAATCTTCTAGGTTTTATCCCTAGATGATTGTGCTGGTGCTGTAGACTCTTGCTTAATTTTGTTGGTTTGCTTTCACATTCTGTATGACATCCTTTCTTTCTTCCCTCCCTCCCCTCCACCCCTGTCAAGTCTCACTGAAATTCTGGTTGAGTTATATTGTATTTTTAATACAGTTTTCTCTTGTTCCTCTGCTTCTGGAAATCTCTGTTTAGTCTCAATAACTGCAAATATTTCTGTATGGGTTTTTTCCCATGGAAAGTCAAATCTTGCCATGTCATTCACCTGATCCCCAAATGAGTGGAAATTTCTTGGGGAAAAAAAAATCTTAAAAGAATTACTGCACTTATTATTTCAGCCCCTTTCTTCCTTTATTTTTCTTTAGAACTGTGAACCTGATCCTCCTGTGACCATGCCTGGTACCTTCCACCTTCTAATCCTCTGCCACCTCCTGTCAGTTGGAATTCAGACTGGAAATGGTTGTTTCCTAAACTAACTCGCATTTCACATTCTCCCCAGTGCATTATCTAACTTCTGTTAGAAGTTGCGTCTGGCTGTGTTGCTTTCTAACAGATACTGGATAATTAATGTTTCCCTTTATCACTACCTCTCACTCTTTCTGTTGCCAAAAATATCTCATTTTCTATCTGTGGTACAATTGTTTAAAAGAGTCTCTGTCATTACAAGTCTTTGTTCTTTTCCTTTTAATATTCATGGAGAAAAAAAGTTTATTCTCTTCATCAATGTTCTTAGAACAAATATATCTTTCTTAATATTTAACACTTCCTCCCTTTTTAGTTCTGTATTTGTTCTCTTAAATTCTGATCTTATGACTTGTCATGAATGTTTGTGGTGCCAGTGAGGCTGCAGCTTTGTCTAAACACCAGGACTTCAAGATCTGCCTGTTTTGCACTCTGACGTTTAAACACTGAAGTTCATTTTTCTTCCTTTTCCCTCTTCCATTAGTAGAATGAAGCAATCAATTCTTAGCTCCTTTGGCTAGATAAGAATTGTGTTTTACTTAGACGGCTTTTATCACCAGCTCCCATCAAACAATCCAAAGCTCCTTTCTCTAGTTTATTGAATTGATGATCTCCTCTATCGTATGATGGTTCTTGGATAGAAAGGTTTTGTAATTTGTTCAAATCTAGGTTAGTTAGGCAAACTTGCTACAATGAAGCTTAGGTGATAGTGGATATGGAAGTGTGATTTACCCTTAACATGGCTTGTGTCTGGGTTTTGCTAATTAAGGTATAGGGTGGTGCACCCTGTGTAGCGTCAACCACTAGAACTGGAATGTGTTTTCACTATGTAGGAAAAAAAATAAAATTCATAATGCCATAGAAAATACTTTATCTTTGTGCAAGTCAAAATAACTTCTCATCTCCTTTACTATTACAGTCACCACAAATGCAAATGAGGTTGGCTAAACCACTAGGATATGGCACACCTAGTTATTAAAGGTTGTGTATCTATCCCAAATATACTTGATGACTTGAGTTAGGTTCAAGATAAAAAGTATTTAAGTGAGGCAGCTACTATAAATAACCGGCACCTATTAACTGAGATGATACCCTGGTGATTATTTGTTTCTCCTGTACTGAAATGTCCCCATAGGACCCAGAGGAGCACAACACTAAAGAAAAGAGGTAGACAGTAGGAAGGTTTTATACAACACTTCTAACTTAATTGTAAGGTTTTTCGATATTAATTAGGTAAGTTTGACTGATGATAAATTTTTAGCTCCATATGTACGGCATGTTCTTCTTCCAATAACATGGTTTTGATTGCAACACCTTCATGGAACCCTTTCTTATCATTAAAAAATACAAAATTCAGGGATATTTATGTAGAAGTTACAAATCTTGCCTAGAGTCTGTATCCTAAACTAGAAAACCTGATAAGCACCATCTGTTTCTTGTCTGATTTACACTGACTTCTATGACCTTTTACCTCTGGATTTTATATATATACATCTCTATAATACACATATCCTATAAATATACAGATTATATATATATAGAGAGAGTACATCTATCCAATATATTTATGCTTCTTACATAATTATGAAGATACAGTATCAAGAAGTGTCTTTATCTTGTGTGTATCCAAACAGATAGCTGTTCATCAGTCTTCTTAGATTAAAATGATTGTCCAGACTAGAAATGCCCAGTAGTACAGCGTGAAATGGTAGTTGGCTCAACCTGAACAATTCAACTAGGAAATACCTGCCACATTATGTGGAACGTTCTGTCTAAACTCCTTTCCAAGGGACATAGGCTTGACTTAGCTTAGCTGGAAGTCCTGTTCTTAAAAGTGAGATATCGAGACTTGGATGTCCCTTTGTAGGGTAAGTTTTTAGAGTTAAAACAAAGGGAGACTTTCAGTAGTGTTAGTATACTTTGTTTGATTGCTTGGGTTTTTGTTTTGGTTTTGGTTTTTTTTTTCATTTTTCCTTTGGGATAACTGTTATCAGGAAGAAAAGGGCTTGCTTCATTGAACAATCTAACAAGAAAATATTTCTCTTACAATTAGTGGCATCTGCAGAATAGATTTGCCTCTCAATGCTCTCTGTATGAACAGTATGTGTATACTGGGTTATGAAACTTATTATAATTAGTCTGTAAATCTGTCAGTCATTTTAATGTAAACAGACCATTGGGGAATATAAAATCAGGGATAAAATCATGTGCTGTTCTTAATGTTTCAGAAATGAATTGATTACAACATATCAAATGCAATCTAAAAAAAGGTGACTTAATGGGTTACTGTTCCTGATGGTTAGCCTTCATTTTGATTGAAACGTAATAGTAATGTTATTTTGAACAAAATGTCTAATAGTTAGCACCAACATTAACAACATCGAGCAAAGTACAGCACAAATAACAAGGTAAACAATTGTATTTCCGATAGGGATGTAGCAAACATGGACATATATTTCAGAAAGTCTATCTGAATCCATCTGAACTTTGTTCTAATACCTTAAGAAGAATCCTTATCTTAGATATATGATGGTACATGACTCCAGAACCTACTAAGAGTACATCTTTCACTTGGAAAATTTGCAAAGAATACATGCTTTTGAAATATGGTGCCAGGATATATTTGGCACTAAAAAATAAAAATTAAGTCTGTTAGAGATGGGTATTGAGAATTGAGAATTGATTTACATAACAGGAGCCCAGCATATTTGTGTCCTACTCTTTCCTAAATGTGAGATGAAGCTACATTATGTCTCTGCTTTATACCTTTATTTACAAGGTTGGAGAAAGCATCTGTCTTTTGTCTCAGTGGCCAGTCCAACACAAACCACGACAAAGGGCAAAAAACAGTCACCTTTTTTTCCCCTCAATTGTACGAATGTTCATTGAGATTGCTATGTGCTATGCATTCAGTGTTCCTGTTCTCATCAGCAGGAATTCATGTCATGCACTATTCGTCTGATTTTTCTTCCAGCAGCAGCTAGGAGGGTACAGAAAGGCTATGTTCAGAAGCTGATGCTCATAGTGCCAATGTTTCCATGCTGAAAGAATTGCTCGTTTGTCCTTCCGCAGATATTTCTAGTACATTTGGTGTGTTCAGGATATCTTATAAAAATGTGTTTTCACAGTGCTTCTGTCTCAAAGACCTTCAACTATTCTAGTCATATGAATAATCAAGTTGATGCCTATTGATCACTTGAGAAAGCAGTAAAACTGAGCAACAATAGAAGATGGAAAAGCTCTGAATATCAGTGCATGTTTTGGTAATTTTAACTGATCACAGCTGTGTACGGGCAGAGTAGATGACTTAAAAAAATTAAATAAAATAAAATTGTCTGTTTTCTGTACTGGACAGGAGGAAGTAAGCAAATCCTATATTGCTTGCACTGGAAGTTGGATTAGTATGCCTTCTTGATTGGACATGATAAAAAGATGCCATCATCTTAATTCTCCTGAGAAGCTGCTTTTAAGATAACTGCTTTCCAATACTTTTTCATCTTGTGTAGTTTCCCCTTTAGTCTCAGATCCTGCCAGAATTAATAACTGTGAACAAAGCTGGCCCATTTGTAGCCCAATGCAGAGCCTTGTTTTAAGTCTGATCTGACCTACTATCAGCAAAAGACATCAGGGAGTAACCGGTACAGAGGAGACAGAGATTATCTGCAGCTTCTTGTACATAAAGGGCACAAATGTACAAAGTCTGTAGTCTTCCTGCCTCTACTCTTGCCTCAGGCAATCCTGTACACCTGAGTCTTGGCCTACACTCCCACTGGAAAGATGATAGCCATCAGTTCTACACTTCAGCTGCACCTGCCTGCTTCTGCCTTGGTCTCTGGAGAAAGAGGCTACCTTCCAGGTCTCTTCCAGCTGTGGTCTGTCAGGGCATCAGTTCAGCTGTCATAGGAGCAGGGTCCAAGGCCAGCTCAAGAGAGTGTCACGATTTGTTGCTCTTCCTTATATTTCTTGGAGTATACCTGGGAGACAAGAGTTACTTAGAACAGTACGCCTTTGACAGAGCTGAGAATAGGCTGTGCTATCCGAGTCATCGTCTGTGGGACCTGCAGCTTGCCATGGCTGATGCAGCAGGGAGCACTGCTTGCTCCCATGGTGATTTTGTACCGTTATAGCTGAAATCTGTACCCATCAAGAGCCCAGAAAGTGATTGTGTATTAGGAAGATGCATCTGTCATCTGGAAAGGCCACAGTAGCTACCTGTATACAGCCAGCCATCACTCTTGCAATACGGTACAACTTCCTCTCACCAGCCGGATAGCAGCACCTTGTATCAGAGCACAAAACAGATGGTTCCTTTGACATACTTGTGTAAGCAACATCCCCGACCAGCAAAAGCAAACTCCTAGTCATAGATGGCACAGGTGAAGACTGGATCCTTCCATGCCCTGGCAGTCTTCCTCAGTCTGCTCTCAGATTGTTGTCAGGGTAGCCAGGGCACAGCCAGAGCACCAAGGAAGTTAGATGTGTGTGTAGGAGTGGGCACAAGTACAATATTTGTAAGGCAGGCTTGGAATATAGCACAGAAAGAGTAAGAGTTGGTACACAAGGGTACTTGCTGCTCTGAAACCTCCTTCCCCTGTCTGTTTCCTGAGGATATTATTTGTGTCAGACAGAGGAGACACAGGGCTCCAGATACCAAAGTGGCAGTGACTACAGTGGCCATGGTTACACGTACGCTGGCAATGAACCACTTGGCCCACTGGCAGAGCCTTATCTCATAGTGGCTCCTCCAGGCTGTGTAAACATAGCTGTTGATCTGGAAGCAGTGTTGGTGAAAGGTGGAGAGTACCTCTCGGGGTTGCCAAGTCTTCCCGGCTCATGGAAGCACTGAAGTAGCTCCATCCCTTTTCTGCCTGGCAGTCCAACTACAGCCACTGGACCAAATGCTGCAGCAGTCAGCCCAGTGGAGTTGAGACAGGATCGTCACATCCCTATTGCTCTTATTGTGTTTTGTTTTGTTTTGTGTGGTTTTGTGTGGTTTAGTGTGGTTTTTTGTTTTGTTTGGTTTTGTTTGGGGTTTTTTTGGTTTTTTGGTTTTTTTAATGAAAAAGAGACCTATGTAGCCATTCAGCCTATTTTTCCCTTTGTTTCCTACTGTAAGGGTAGCTTCGCAAATGTGATAACATTATGCAGTCTGGTGACACCTTGCCCGGTGTATTTCTTCCTGTCTCCCTTGGGCAGTGCTGTGACACTGGTGTAGCAAGCCTCAAAGTAGGTCTGACAAGTCAGAAAGAAGGTGTCCAAGGTAAAGTGTGGCTTGCCCTGTGAGACACAGGTATCAGTCTACTCTCTGTTACATGAAGGAGTTAGTAATGTAGTTATTGAAAACATTGCAGGCTTAGGGTCTTATTAAAGGGAGAGACGGGGAAAGGTCTTGGGGAAGGGGAGTAACTTCACAAATGAATGCTTAGTGGTGCAGATGTAGAGAATTACTATGGGAACTGGGTGCAGAAAGAAGCACAGGCCAGCAGTACTTGGCTACAGTGAGGCTGGGAGAGAGGTAGGAAACCGTGTGCTACAAACCATAAAACACATTGATCTACTAGAAATAAAATCTGCTAATCTATAGATGGATTAAGTGTATATGACTTCAGCAGAATGAGAAGAGTAGAAACTTAGAGAAAAAGAGCAGAATTTAACTTAGAACATTTACAGAAAGCCTGTCTATCACCGAAGGCATATACTGCACCAGAAAAAAGGTCTAGTCAGAATTCCTGTGTGTAACTGTCTGATAGTAAACACTTACGGAAAAATACAAGTTTACAGATGTTTTCTTCTGGGATTTAGTGGTATGGAGATTTCCCAAGCCACACTATTGAACTGAATATACAATGTTATTGCTATCATTCTTGAATTTGATTATGTGGTATCTCTTGATCCTCTTTATACATGTAGGATCAAATTTACTTGTTTGCTGAGAACCTGCTGTGGCAGGGAAAGTAATTATATTTTTTATGAAAAAGTATTGTTTTTTATCTTAAAGTTTCTATTATGAAATTATTCTGTACCACAAGACATTTTAAAAGGGCAGTAACTTGTACTTAAATTTATGTATTTTAATTTTAAATCACATCATGGTCATTTTAGTACTGATGCTGCAGTCTACCTTAATATATATTTCAGAAAACACTGAAGATGGCATTTCAGGAGCTCTCTGCTACCATTGAAGTTCACAGGCAGTTTATTTCTCAACTGAAGCTGAAATACATTAAACTTTGTATTTGGACATAAAGGTAGAGCGTGTTGCATTCCATTAGCACATGCTTTAGTCTATTTAGTTGTGGTTGGACTCGATGATCTTAAAGGTCTTTTCCAACCTAAATGATTCTCTCATTCTATGATTCTATTCCAGGTCCAGGACCTGAATGGAGTGCACAGTGGCTGTGCACTACATCTGTTGCTTTTGAGGATGTGCCAAATGTGCTACACATGTGTAAACTCATTGCATCACTCTGGCACAGACATTTGTGTCACAGACAGGCGCTCAGCCTACTAGAAAGGACTAAGATAACCAGGCAGTATAGTTTACAGATGCTGTTTTATACCCAGTCAGCTCAGATAATCTGCAATAATCCACACAGATCTGTACAAGCATACTCTTAAATGCAGTAGAACATGTTACTTATTTTTGTTCACACTAAAATAACTAGGCTCTTATTATTGCAAAAATACTGAAGTTTGGGTACTAATCTGGATATTACCTTCAGATTAGGCAACACTTGATTCTCTTTCTACTAAGTTTCATCATTCTTCTGCATGGCTTTCCCCTCTCTGTGAAATGATGCTTAGAAAAACTTTTGTTCTGATAAAGATATCCGTATATATACACAGTTTTCTATATGATAATATGTTTTTGTTTGTCTATTTGATTTTGCTTTGTTTCAGATGGGCCCTCACATTTTTTCTGCAAAACACTATCTGGATTGACTGTTGAAAAGATGCAATACCAACATTCTATGCTGGACTTGCAAACTGATTTTCACTAGTGGGCAAGCATACTTCAGTAACTCGATCGTCCTTTATTCTTAAGACTACTTTCCAGCAGCCTAAGTAATTGGATTCTTTCCCTCAAAACTATTTTGAGTCATTAAGCAAAGCTTTCTTTTGCATACCATAAAATAGAATGACTGCTTTACATTTTTAATTAATGTACGTTAAAAAAAAAAAAAAAAAGAACATCTGAGTTAAATATTTTTAGGTAAAGCAAAGCAAAACATAAAGAAAATCTGGAACAGATTTCCCAACTCTGGAACAGATTGTCCATCAATATATGTATGCATAAGAGAATTTAAAGAATACATTAATGTTTATAAAGTAGATTGAGCTGTGATATTAATGTTAAATAATTTATTACTTACTGCAGCCTTTTTAGTTAACAAATTCTTGACATCTTAGGCAGTCAAAGATCAGTAAGAGAACTGCAGATCAGTTTGGTCTTGCTACATCAAATATTTGCAATGTAATTATGCAATGTATGACAAAGTTTCACTTACAAACTGACATGCAGGTTGCCATGAAGGACACCAGAGGATCTTACTAAATTTTAGCAGTTGGTTAGGGCCATAGATGATATTTATTGACCACAAACACAGAGAAATAATGTAACAGAAGATGAAAAGTTGAAATACTGGAACACACTGCTGGTTGCAAACACGTAAGAACAGGCTTGGGTTTCATTTCTGAGCAATTCTGATGGAGTATCTACACAGCATGTAGGTCTGATCTCAGATCCTAAAATTGACTGAAACATACAGCTAGATGCCTTTCACCAAAGTTCTGGCAACAGGGATTGATTTTAGGAGAGGAAGTAGGGTTAGGGTAACAAACTGAGGTGTTGTTTATCCTTTTTATACAACACAGAAAGGAGGAAGAGTGATTAAAATGTCTGTGGAACTTGTGATTGCAGACAGTCACAAAGAGTGTCTGTGCATCTGCCATCATTTACAAAACCATTTTGTTAAAATGTTTTCTAGATTACCGTGATAGTATGTGCTAACGCTATGCGTTCAGCATGTTATATCTGCTTCCCATTTCTTTCAAAAGTACTTTAACTAAAAAGGAATCTAGTAATTAATTTGCATATAAAGTTGCATTAGGTAAGAATGCTGAATTATTTTAATGTAGGAACATTATTTTCAAAATACTCTGGTGGTGTATGTTGTTCTACTGTAAAGTTTAACAGTCTGCTTTAGAACTAGACAAATTTAGAAGTTGTGTGATTAGTTCTGAGATATTAGTAGTACATAAAGTGCCTGTCCTACCACGTGATTTACAATGTATCAGACATTTGAGAGATCTGTTATGATGCAAGTAGCTTGGGTATTCCAATATCCTGACTGTCCAGGACAGCAGCAGAAATTGAAAACAGAATGTAAATTCCCTTGACTGAATGTCTGTGATTTTTTTTCCTTTATGTGGCTCAGCTCTATAACAAACCTTTCTGTGGTGTGAGAACTCAAGTTGTAAGAAAGCAGCACATGAGTGCTAGAGGTAGAAAACTATCAACTCACAATTCAAATGTGAACGTCAGGTAGATGAGTTGGACCGCTTAACAAGTGATCATTGCTAATCCAGATCTTTTGGTTCTACAAAAAATTAATCCTCTCTTGGTAGTGCAAATTGATAGCAATGCAATTATAACCCTAATGCTGGATGTCTACACAATTCTGTGTAAGATTCCACATAAACTTCTGTTGGACGGGATTCTTTCAGCATTTACTCTTTCTGTGTGCTTGCTGTTATACACCATCTTACTGTAAAAATGTGATACAAGTAGTCCTTTTTTAAAAATGTAAAAATTATACTCTGCATCAGGGGATTTAATAAATATTGAATCTAGGAGTTTGTAAGATTCAATAGCATTTGTTTCTGGGAAATGGTTTCACTTCATTTCATAGTACATATCATCTGTGCATTTTTAATGATGAGAATGAGATTAAGTGTTCAGGCTTGTAATTTTACTGGACTGATATTTCTGTTTATATAATATTGCTTAATCTGTATACAATCTAATTACTCCTATTACTTCAGATATAGTAGAATTAAAGCTATATTGTCAGTCTTTTTTTTCTGCACTGATAAAGCTTCCTAGTGCAAATTTACATATTGATGCTGCATTGTCCTTCTGCAGAATGTTTGAGCTATTGAAATCAGATATTTCATCTTAGAATTTAACCTGACCTGTCCAAACTCCTTATAAAAAATGAAAAGTTAGATTAGCTTGTAGACTTCAGTGAATAAAGATCCTTATGAAGCCAATGAAAATTAGACTGCTGTTTCAATGTGCATGGGCATCCTGAAAATTCTGATAGACAACCCTATGTCTAAAAGTAGACTGATAGATTTTCTCCAGTCTTTCACAAGCTTCCATCAAAGTAATATCTCTATATTTGCAGCCATTGATGGATCATTGAATTTCTAATTTGATAGGAAGAATTTTCTGTAGAGTTTGTGCTAGTAAATCTATACTTCAAAGTATATGCCTAGATGGGGGTTCTATATTATCCTTGTGAAAACATTTTCAAGAAAAGAGAACAAAAATTCATATAAAGAGCATCAGAAAACCTAAAAATACAAGAACCTAAAATATTTATATATTAGATATATACTGAGAGAATATTCTTTATATTCTTAAGCATCTACCCGGAATCAATAATACAAGCACTGAACCTGCTTACAGGCAAAAGAAAGAAGAGTGATCTTCTTGCCAAATTAAAAACAGAGATGACACCAACCGTATAGCATACACAACAATGTTTGGCTCTAAGCCTGTTATAACAGTGTTCAAGATTATTTGGTTTACATGGTAGTAAGTAGGCAGCAGAATGAAATGGATTATATATACTAGGAATTAGATAACAATGAAATGAATCAGATAAAGGAAATTCAAGAAACAACTTTTTTACTTAAAGCTTCTTTTGCTGCCAGCATATTTAAAACCAATTTAAATGGATTATCTGGATCATTTACTGAGAATTGATACACTGATTTCTATTATTGTCCAGAATTGTGTATTGAGGACTGTTAGAGCTGAGTCATTCAACTCTTAGTAACGTGTTAGAAGAGATACTGTACATTAAGGATTCCAGTATGGAGTTTGGCTGAAGATGAAGCTTCTAGAGTTCAAATATTAGTGTTTCCGAATTCAGTCTCAATAAGTAGTGACAGACTTGAAATTGATAAAAGTCCAACGAGGAGGAGAAGCTGCAGTGGAGTCTTGTCACTTGTGCTTCCCTCCAAAGGGTAAAATAAAAAAATAGTGTTGTAGTAATGCTGGAGCAAGTAAACCCACACTGTATTTATTAGAGACTACCAAAGAAATGTTATTCAGTATAGTAAGTTTCCACATGTAGCTTTGGACATATAGACAACAAGTAGAATCAAGTGAACCATGTAGAAACTTGTGTCTTGTTTTATGAAGAGTTTGTCATAGAGAGCAATTCAGTGGTGGTTTATGAGGAAGAATGTTACTATAAGATGTCTTTAATAAAAAAAAGATTGTGCTTACATACAAGATATCTAGGAGAGCAGAGTGTATAATAGGCACTACATCTTTAGTAGCAATTCTGGACTATTCAACATAGGGTATATAACAGAAGAACAATCTGTCTACAGAAAGGGTGCACTGAAATAAGCTCAGTTTTCAATCTATTTGGCAGCTAGCCTTGAGCTGTGATTACTTTTAAAGGTTTCCAGTAAAAATGGGTAAATTAAGCACAGAAAAATGACTCAAAAATCAATTGGAAAGTTATCCAGGCCAATGGTATCACCTGCAGCCTTTCTTACCACATTCAGTAATTTTTGCACCATTAAGTCATATGTCAAAAATTCTTTTCTATGCTGACCTTCATCAGGAGATTTGCAAGGGTCTTTCTTCACCAAGGAAGAAATTATTTTGAAAAATAATTTTGAAGTACTATTAGTGAATACATTTTATCTAAAAATGAATACTAATGCTCCAGACTGTCAAGGCATTTTCCTAATGCTGACCAATTTCAAAAGCAGTTTAGTACCTGCAATAGAAATGTTGCCCAGGTACTTTCAAACTTGAGGTAAATGGGAAGCTGATCACTTCGTGCAAGTACTTTGAACAACTGATCCCCAGATGTGATTGGGCAGCAAAACCTACACACAGTGTGTGTTATCCTTGCATAAGGGTGTATCAAAGTTATACGTAAAGAAATCTGAAGCAAGTCTTTGCTGCTTGAGAGTTAGACTACTGTCAGTACATAAACTAGTTTGTTCAGATATTTATCTCAACATTTACTCTGCAGTCTGGAATGTCAAAACCTTACCATATAGAAGACGTGCTAACCTTACAGCATCATGCACCGAATTGTGTATTTTCTAGATCTGCCTACCCCTATTCTGAAACAATATTTTGGAAGTTCTCACCTGTGATCAAATTGAGTTAAGTAACCTATCTGAAAACAGAGGTTAAATTAACTAAATTACATAGGTTTTACTGGTAACTGCTGCTCTATTCATGAACAAGACAAACATTATGCATTTTAAAATTATATTCATATGCTTGATATTTGCTTGAAGAACTGATACCATTTGTATTCCCACAGCAAAAGGATAATATTCTGTCATGCTGTAAGGCAAATGTTCACAGTGCCATTCTTATGCGTATTGAACAAAAAAATTGATGGGAATAGTGCTTTGTTACCAACCACTGTCTGTCATACAAGTATGACATATTGAAATGCAAACCTCATGACTTAGTATGAAATCACTGTTCCTAAACAAAGCTGTGGCATTTTTTCCTTCACATCAAGCACAAACATATAGTAATTATTGTATAGCTGAATTGTGGCTCAAACTAGCAGCGTACCAAGATCACAGGGCTTTAATAATGTGTACTGTTTTTTGGCATGGAAAATAGCACAATGTGGAGATATCTTACTACAGCATGGTACAAAACCCAACAATAAAGACGGAAGAAGGAACTTGTTGTTCTTCTGCATCACTGGTATAATAAGCAAGAGTTGGTTTAATACAAGGGTGTATTAGATATTAAAAAGGCATTGATTTTGCAGGCAAGATTGTGCCTTATAGCAAATGGCTGTATTGACAGTGGTGGGATAATATTTGCTGAGATAAACAAAGTACACTCCTAAATCATCCCTTGGAAAGTATAGAATTAATATGTGCTTGTGACCACCACTAATCCCCCTGTTACAGGCTACCCGTCCTTCTTCTACTCTGAAAATCAGTTACTAGAGCATCTGCCTGATAGAACAGTGGAAATGACATTGCATATAATTGAACTAAAAGCTTTAGACTGCTTACGTGGTGAGGAATTTCAGTGTCTACACCATCAGTTGATTGAGCCTTGCAAATATAGCCACTTCAACTGTCATGTCTTATCTGCTCCAAATACGTCTCATGTTTTACATTTTAAGTTGCCTGGAGACTGTGATGCAACTACTTGCCCCCCAACACACATGGAGGTTATCCTTCAGCCATCTTGCATTGACAGAGTAACATTAATGCAGCTGCGAGTAACACGATTCCTCCCTGAATAGTTTTGCTTCCTCACCAGGCCTAATTATAATTCCTTTCTTACTCCAGAGGCCCACAAGCAGGAATTCTGTTGAGGTTACTCCAACTGGAGGTGACAGTGTTTAGATACATTCCCATTCCTGATTCTTCCCAGACCTGTTTAGTTAATACAGTCCTACCTTATACCTGTAAGGATGTCAGATGAGCCTTTGCAGCCTTAAGAATAGGGAAAGACCTGCCCCACCCCCCATATGCCATGATCATCACTAGACTAGCAGAACAGCACCTCTTTCCCATTTTAAATGTTATTGCAAAGTTTTCTAGTTTTATTATTTTTTTAAAAGAACAGTGAGATTTTATTGCATGTCTTGTTTGCAATTCATATGTTAATTGGCTTTCAAATGGCCGTTTGTCAGAGGGATCTGCTGCTTCGCCAGAATTGTTGATTTGAGTTCAGTCTAAGGCCAGTACCTTGCTGTGCTGTACTTATGAGCTTGTTTTCTATAACTCTTATTTCCCCCAGTCTCTACGCAACGCCCTCAGATTTGCAGATGCACATGCTCCTTCAGACATTTTGTAATAGCTCTAATTAACATCCATCTTTAACATTCTGCAATTTTCTGCAATTATCTCTTTCAGTTTTAGCAGTTATTAAATTGCCCCTATGAAAGTGCACTTTCAACAGAGACTAGCAATAAAGGTAACCCTGAGAACAGCAAACCCCAAAATGCATGGTGACAAGGTTTATTAATTACAGCAGTAGAATTAAGAATGCATAATTAAGATTAAATCATCCAGTTCATGGACTGAGAGAATATGACAGGTTATGTCAGAATATGACCCTTTAAATGTATCACTCATCCATTCTGTAATTCTTCTAACTATATAACACCTTAGTTGGCTCAGTAAATATCACCTGTGAGCTGATAACTTTTATACCTGAAGAAATGATTTATAAAAATCAAAGTAGTTTCTGCTATGGTGCTTAAATACCCTAGAAATAGTCTCCTGGAAATTACTCGCTAATGCCAAGAACACTCAAATCGTTTCACTCTTTTATAGCCACTAGTGATCTTAGAATCATAGATTCATAGAACAGTTTGGGTTGGGAGGGACCTTTAAAGGTCATCTAGCCCACCCCTGCAATGAGCAGGGACATCTTCAACTAGATCAAGTTGACCTTGAACGTTTCCAGGGATGAAGCGCCTACCACTCCTCTGGGCAACCCATTCCAGTGTTTCACCACCCTCATCATAAAAAATTTCTTCTTTATATCTAGTCTAAATCTACCCTCCTCTAGTTTAAAACCATTACCCCTTGTTCTGTCACAACAGGCCCTGCTAAAAAGTCTGACCTCATCTTTCCTATAGGCCCTCTTTAAGTACTGAAAGGCCACCATTATGCCTTGCCCTATCACTACGTGCCCTTGAAAAAGTCGCTCTCCAGATTTCTTGTAGGCCCCATTCAGATACTGGAAGGCTGCTCTAAGGTCTCCCCAGAGCCTACTCTTCTCCAGGCTGAACAACCCCAACTCAGCCTGTCCTCATAGCAGAGGTGCTCCAGCCCTCTGATCATTTTTGTGCCCCTCCTCTGGACCCACTCCAACAGGTCTGTGTCTTTTCTGTGTTGAGGGCTCCAGAGCTCAACACAGTACTCCTGGTGAGGTCCCACCAGAGGGGAGTAGAGGGGCAGAATCACCTCCCTCAACCTGCTGACCATGCTTCTTTTGATGCAGCCAGGATAAGGTTGGCCTTCTGCGCTGCAAAGGCACACTGTTGGCTCACATTGAGTTTCTCATCCACCAATACCTCCAAGTTCTTCTTGGCAGGGCTGCTCTCAACCCCTTCATCCCCCAGCCTTTATTGATACCAGGGGTTGCTCCGACCCAGGGGCAGGACTCTGCATTTGACCTTGTTGAACCTCATGAGGTTCACATGGGCCCACTTCTTAAGCTTGTCCAAGCCTCCTCTGGATGGCATCATGTCCCTCAGGCGTGTCAACCACACCACTCAGCTTGGTTTCATCTGCAAACTTGCTAACTGCCTTAATCACTATCTAAATGAGCTATGTTATATATCAGCTTTGAATTACTGCAAATCCTAAAACTTTTCTCAAGATTGAAGAGAAAAAAAAGCTGTTCAAATTATGTAGCCTTATATAATTTGTTGTGATCATTTTGATAGCCCAGATTATGGGACTAGACTGTAATGCTGTGTTTAGCATGCAAAAATGTTGCTGCTCTCAACCACTGCAGTCAACTTTGCTGATGTGGTCTGTTGACCTTGGCTGTCTACAAGATCTCATGTACATGAGGTGTCCCATTCATATTGGGGCAAACCGAATGTGGCTTTATGCATAGTTCTTATAACTTTCAAGCGTTGAGGTACAACATGATTTGATCAATCACTACTTAACACACATACTGCTGTTTTGCAAGACAACCGCAATTCCATGGCATCATCGCCCATTTGCTTCTTTCTTGATCTAGAAGTCCCTAGAGTCAGTACTTATCTATGATGCCAGGTAATATGAGGGTTTCACAGAGGTATCAGAGGGGCACAGGCACTGGCGTTATCTCAGTAGTCCAGGGGTATATTTTCTTTTTCAGGGTGGAAGCTGCCCTCCTCCTCCTTGCAAGGAGCTGGGGTCCTTGAGTCATGCTTACTTAAGCATGACTGTGCAGTATGCAATGTAAACTACACATATATATCTCTTCAGAAAGTTCATACAATGTCATGCTATAAAGACTGACTGGTCCAATAGGCTTTCCCCACTGTGCCTGCCTGTGGCTGAGGGGCTTAACCCTGCCGTGTGCTGAGGCCCTTGGAACTGGCTGGAACCGGCTGTGGCCAGCGTGGGGCAGCCCCCGCCCCTCACCACAGGGGCCGCCTGGCAGCGTCCACTGCTGCTGCCGGCACCAGGGCACCCCTGGGTGGCATGGTACCAAAGTTTCCAAATTTATTTTTCAATATTATCTACAGCACCCCTGCTAGCAAAATAGCTCAAGCAATTTCTGTTTCTTAAAACCTATATATAGGTTGAACTGTGTTTATCAGTGAACTAAAGAGATACCTGCATCACCATTAGGTGCTCTTTATTTCCTCCTTTTCCTGCTTATCCCTGTGGTTTTCCTAATATCTTATTCCTGATATTCTTAACTAAACAGCACTTACTAAAATGGGCACCAGGGTCTCTTGAAGGTATTTTGGGCTCATAATGTGTATTTTTCTCTTATTTGTAGTAGAAAGTATATAACATGAAATATTTTTGCACACAAATAATT
Source organism: Chionis minor (assembly GCA_013398295.1). Taxonomy (NCBI): domain Eukaryota; kingdom Metazoa; phylum Chordata; class Aves; order Charadriiformes; family Chionidae; genus Chionis; species Chionis minor. The sequence continues at coordinate 668,274 of VZSF01003007.1, forward strand.
TTCCATTTCACTCTCCTTATCTGTCCCGTTTTTCCCCTTGCATACTGGTAGATAGGGCCCTGAGCTTGCAATACATTATGTGTGTTGCTCATTACACACTTGTGAGCAGTCCCACTGATTTCAGTGGAACAGTTCATCTCTGCAAAGTTAAGTAGATGTATAAACTTGTACGATTTGAGCCCAAGTAGTTGTATTTGGATTCTACATATGAAGAAAAAGTGTGAAGTGAAAAGAAATGAAAATGAATCCTTTCTTTAATATTTCCCATAGCTTAATGCAAAGTGTATTTTGGCATTGCATACAGTGAAATCATAATGACAGTAGTTCCTTAGACATGTGACCCCTGTGTCTGTTTAAACTTGCACTGCATAATTGTCATCATTTTGAAATGAACTTGTCCAAAGATCTGCATATATATTGAACCACCGTACTATGTTTTGTCATGTGATGGATGCTGTAGGAGAGATGTTTGCAAGCAGCAATATAAACATTGGAATATATTAAATTAGTCTGTATCTTCAGTTCTCTCTTTTTTTGTGTCAGACAGGGAAGATTTCAGCTATGTTCCCTAGAAACATACTCTGTAACTTTGCTGTCAGAAAATGAGTAATTAAAACTCTGCAGAGGCCTGAACTGAGTTTTTAAAAAGTCTAATCAACTGAATGGTTATACATTTTGGGTTTGTATCTTTCCTGATGGATTGCAAACACAATTAATGAACCTAAGAAGTGCTTAAAGCATCTGTAGTAAACTAAGGCACTAGAGAGACATCTCCTTCTGCTCTTCCTTGCATCTGTTTAAAGATTCAGCAGTGGTTCATGGACAAGCTTGTTTCCGTTCTGTATTTTATTGTTGCATTAATAATGTGTTAATTTATAATTTAGGGATAATAGTCATAATTGATTTTTCACAGTTGCAACCATTTCACATCTACTAAAATCAAATGCTTTTAGGAAAAAACCATCCAATTCCAAAAAATATCTTTTGCACCATGTTTGACTTTTCTTGAACAACCAAATGATCATCAGATAATGTTTTAGCTTTATTGAGTGATTTCCCCCCAGTAATCTTTCAGTGCTCATCAGCAATAAATTGCTTTATGGGGAAAATTCTATTTGGATTGACAGTGATTTTAATCCTTACTTTGTAAGCCAGATTACTTATTTTACCCTTTTGCACTAAGCAATACACTTCAAAAGGCAAAAAATCTCTATAATTTATTCAGTTAATGGCCTTCTCAACTCTACTCCACATAATTTTCTGTGGAAAATAACAGAGCTTAAATATGGGATCAGCTTGATGTTGACTTAACTTGCATATAGCCTGCTTGTGAAGCTGAGTTTGTTGAAGATCCAGTACATCCTCCTTTTGAAACCATCCTCTGCACAACAAGATTAATCCCATATATTTTTCTTTTCCTGTGGAAATTTATGTAAGGAAAATAAGATCCTGTTTAAATATCTGCCCATGTTTGAGCCAGTACTCAGCTACAAGGTGGTCTTAAGGTTTGAAGACTATGACTTGTTGAAAAAACATTATATAGACATCAATTGTGACATTCAGCATTTTTTCCACAATCCAATAATCTCCTCCAATTGTTCTGCTCTTCAGGTACTATGAAAAAAAAAAACTTTGTAGTTCAAGGGAGACTCATAGTACAATGAAACAGTGGCTTTCTGTATACTAGCTCTGAGGTTTCAAGATATATTCCTGGAAGACAGAATTGAGAGGTAATGACCAGTCGGCTTAAGACATAAAGCCTTTTCTACAGCCCTGTCTAGATGCTGCAAAACACATGGAGCCAAAACATGAGTATTTTTGAAGGAGAATGTGAGAAGATATTCTATGAAGAGAGGGGGAAAACAAACAACCAAACCAAACCCAACCAAACAAAAACCTACTTTAAATGCAAAGTTTTAAATACAAACACCCAAAGACTAAGAAAATTGCATTCCAATTACTTGTTTCAGTTTGGCTGGAACACACCATTCTTAAAGATTATGTAAACAACTATTTAACTGTAACAGCCAGTCAGATATTGACATGTAATTACTTGCAGCGGAGTTCTAATACTGCTCCATATAGAAGTTTTGAGATGAAGGCTTTTTATTTTTGTCCTGGAGTTCATCTCATTATTAAATGTTAGTTTCAAAGGTAAGTCATTCAGGACCAATGTTATAAGGAATGTTAACCTTTTTATTTCTGGAGATGGTAGCAATGTAGGAATGTGACAATACAGAATCATTGAATCATAGAATCATAGATTAGTTTGGGTCGGGGGGGACCTTTAAAGGTCACCTAGTCCAAACACCCTGCAATGAGCAGGGACATCTTCAACTAGATCAGGTTGCTCAGAGCTCCATCCAGTCTGACCTTGAATATTTCCAGGGGTGGGGCATCTACCATCTCTACAGGTAACCAGTTCTGGTGTTTCACCAGCATTGTTGTAAATTTTTTTTTCTATATCTACTTTAATAATATATGTAAGTATAACAATTTATCTGAATGAATATCTAACTGTCCTGTCTCATGAGAAAAACACTGACCTTTGTCTCACTGTGTGTTACTTGTAGAAAAGTAAACATTGGCCTCTTCAGTTAATGCCTATCTGTAAATACGTAGAATGTTCCACAGAAGACTATATCACTCTCTCATGGTTTAACCCCAGCTGGCTACTAGCACCACTCAGCTGCTCACTTACTTCCCCGAGCCCTGGTTGGGATGGGGGAATCTGAAGAGTAACAGTGAGAAAACTCGTGGGTTGAGACAAAGACAGTTTAATATGGAAAGCAAAAGCTGTGCACACAAGCAAAGCAAAACAAGGAATTCATTCACCGCTTCCCATCAGCAGGCAGGAGTTCAGCCATGTCTAGGAAAACAGGGCTCCGTCACACGTAATGGTTGCTCGCAAAGACAAAACACCATAACTCTGAACGCCCCCCTTCCATTCTTACCCCAGCTTTATATACCAATCATGATGTCATATGTTACAAAATATTCCTTTGGTCAGCTGAGGTGAGCTTTCCCAACTTTGTCTTCTAATTTTTTGTGCACTCCCAGCCTACTTGCTGGTGGAGCGGTATAAGGAGCAGAAAAGGCCTTGACTGCTTAGCAGCAACTGAAAACATTAGTGGACTATCAACATTGTTCTCATCCTGAATCAAAAACACAGCACTATAGCAGCTGCTAGTAAGAAAGTCAACTCCATCCTAGACGAAACCATGACACACTTTAATCAGTTAAATTTAACTTTAAATTAGCAGTACAGGATCTTGGACAAATGTCTGTATCACCAGTATCAAATACCTGTCATATTGCATAATGTATTTTTGTGTTTCTGAAAGCCTGTATTTAAAATTTCAGCTGCCTGTTTGACGTGTGAATATAAGTGGCAAAATAACTGTCGGCTGACACTTTTAACAAACACACTATTTTCTGAAAATTAGTATTTTTTGAAAGGCACGTGTACTACAGAATTCTCCTTTCCTAAATTCTGTATTGTTTCCAAATGCTGTTTCCAGTAAAACACTGTGTTTTAGACAGAAAGTATTTTAAAATAACAGGAGAATTCTGCCATCATAATCTTTATTTGTGACTGTTGAATATAAACAAGCAAATAAACCAACCTGAAAATAGTTGCCATGATCTGAATTGTAGGCAAGATAAACAACAACAGGTGTCCTTGCATTTGGAAGTAAGTTTCGATTTAGAGTAAATTATCTCAAGAATTCCCTTCTGCATAGAGACCCCGGCTAAAATCCTATCCCATTCTTTGCAAAGCCTGTGTTAATAAATGAATGTGCATCCTGAAATTCAACAGACCAGGCATATTTCCAGCTCCCCTCAAGTCTGAAAGATTTATATAACTGACTCCTGGTCTGTGATCGCTACACCTCACTAAACTTCCACACTTTCTAAAAAAATATGATTTGATATTCTATCTCTTTTAAAGTTTTACTTTCTGAAAAAGTTAGTTATGTTCACTTTGAAATATGATTTCTTCAACTATATTTGGGCTGCTGCAAGTTTGGTAAGAGACATCTGTTTCTTCAAATTGGCAGAACGCTAAATAAGTGATTTCTGTTCAGAAGTGCCCTGGCTGGTTTACTTCAATACAAGGGGTCATTTTAGTCTAATGACTTGTATTCTTGCCTTTCTTTGACCAAATTTTTATGCTAGTTATTTTTAGCTAGCCATCCACTTTTAAATTACTTTGGAGAAATGCTGCTCTTTTCGTAAAATTCAGTTGTGTTCTTCAAATCCCTGCAGTGTGTATCTTGATTTCCTCCATCTAAAGAAAAAAATGCTATTTTGAAGGTGATTTCATAATTACTATTAAGCCTTTTTGTAATTTTTTCCTTACTTTTATAGTGCCCATATTTAACTTCCTTACTAAATCAGCGCTACCCTGCTGTCAGAGAAGTTTGGAACTCATTCTTTGGACCATGCTCTGAACAAAGGCTGAGGCAGGCACTGATGGTTGTTCTCCAGACTCCTTTGGCAGCACAGGCGAAATGGACAACTTTTGTTGGGCTCTCACAGACTGCACATGGCTGGTCGTTTATTAATTGAACACCCGGATCGAGAAGTATATTCATTAGCCATGCTTCCTTGCGCTGGTTTTGGCTGGGGTAAAGTTAATTTTCTTCATAGTAGCTAGCATGGGGCTGTGTTTTGGATTTGTGTTGGAAACAGCGTTGATAGTGCAGGGATGGTTTAGTTATTGCCGAGCAGTGCTTGCACAGAGTCACGGCCTTTTCTGCTTCTCACACCACTCTGCCAGCGAGTAGGTTGGGAGCCCACAAAAAGTTTGGAGAAGACACAGCTGGGACAGCTCACCCCGACTGACCAAAGGGATATTCCATACCATGTGACCTCATGCTCAGCATATGAAGCTGGGGCAAGAAGAAGGAAGGGAGGGTTATTCAGAGTTACCGCTTTTTGTCCTCTCAAGTAATCGTTATGCGTTCCTGGAGATAGCTGAACATCTGCCTGCTGATGGGAAGTGGTGAATGAATTCCTTGTTTTACTTTGCTTGCATGCATGGCTTTTACTTTATTTATTAAACTGTCTTTATCTCAACCCACAAGTTTTCTCACTGTTACTCTTCGGATCCTCTGCCCCATCCGCCGGGGGAGAGTGAGTGAGTGGCTGCGTTGTGCTTAGTTGCTGGCTGGGGTTAAACCACGACAGTCCTAAAAGAGTATTCACAGTTTGGTAGCATTTTGTTATAATAAAACAAAATCTTTGCCAGTGAGCTGNGCCTGCTGATGGGAAGTGGTGAATGAATTCCTTGTTTTACTTTGCTTGCATGCATGGCTTTTACTTTATTTATTAAACTGTCTTTATCTCAACCCACAAGTTTTCTCACTGTTACTCTTCGGATCCTCTGCCCCATCCGCCGGGGGAGAGTGAGTGAGTGGCTGCGTTGTGCTTAGTTGCTGGCTGGGGTTAAACCACGACAGTCCTAAAAGAGTATTCACAGTTTGGTAGCATTTTGTTATAATAAAACAAAATCTTTGCCAGTGAGCTGAGTCTTGTTGCCAGTATTATTGACACAGAGATATCCATATTACAAATAACAGCAGTTCTTCTCCATTGTTCAGTGTTGGAAAATGGGTATCAAATTTACCATGGAATAGACTAGCAGAAAAGGGAAGATGTGATGGTTAAAGGTAACAATTTTAAGGATGAAGGGTTCCTTTGAGGATGGTCACCTGTCAAAGAAAACAGCAGTAGTGGGGGTATGGCATCATAAGGTTTTTGTTGTTTGGGGTTTTTGTTTGTTTGGGGTGTTTGTTTGTTTGTTTGTTTTTAAATGGGTCAGGGTGGAGGTTTTTTCATGACTTGCGTTTAATTCTGCCTTCCATGCTGTACCCTGGGCACTTTATTTGGATGGCGCTGGTTGGTATAAAGATAGGAAAATAAAAACTTGTATGAAGGGGTTTTTTAATTCTGGTTCACTTAGCTAGGTGTTACTTTTCCCAGAAATGAAGCAAATCATACATTTCCATTCCATACATATAATTTAGAAGTTATCATTACTGACTCATTTTAAAGGAAAACACTAGTCTATACTGAAAACTGCATTTCTTTGGAACAACTGGTGATTTTTTTAGTATAACAAACAATGTAGCTGAAGCTTGGCAAGAAAACACCTAAAACGAAGACTTGTCAGTGACGAGTATATATATATATTTCTCCCTTAGACTTTAAAAACCCACCAACGTATTGTTAAAACCTTATATTAAATGCGAGAGAGGTCTTAATCATGAAAGAGTGTTCTTATACCAGACTGAGTTCTTTGTGTGATGCGCTATGGTCCTGAGTAATTTTTCTAGGCAAGTTTAAGTCCCTTGAAAATATTTTCCCAATTGAAGTGCTGACATAATCCTAACTATAGGAGTGTGATCAGCACTAGTGCTAATACAGAAATGAAAAAGATCAACATCAATCTCAACAAAACAGAAACAAAAGTGAAAAGCATGTATCTGTACTTGCATTTCCTGAAGGAATATCTAAGTTGTTGAGTACTGCCAAAGTGCACTATTTTTCTTGAGATTTACTCTGCATAAAAAGAAACTGAAGTTGTTTTCTTGTTTTCGGCAATTTTATTCATTTTCTACTCATAGCATAACACGTTAGCCTGTCATGAAAAATCATCACCCAGCAGCTCCAGATAGGTTTCTAACATTCTTTTATGGGCTGCTACTAATGGATAGATGCCACCAAGACAGACACTGATGTAATCATGTGTGTCTGTATGCATGTGTCTGCATGCACACTGCACAATTATGTTGCTGAGTGTACATGAGACTTTTGATTTTATAAGTAGTATAGATATCTACATGCAAAGTGGGCTTCTCTCCTGCTCCCCCTCTTCCCCCCTCCCTTTACCCAAGTGTTACTTCATTAACACATAGCAGTCTATGACTGTTGGTTTAAAATTCAGTTCCTGTTATCAGGATACATTTTTCTGCAAGGTATCTTATTTCTTCAGCTAAAGAACGACAAGAGACTATGTGGGCTGAGAATTTTAGAACTGCTGCATCTAAGTCACTGATTTTGTTTTCTGTTATATTCTTAGGTCTTTCATTTTTGAGCTGAAAGGGTTCTCCCTTGCATTCTGATGTAAGGCTGTGTTATCTTGCAGTAGGATAACCAGAGCTCAGGTTAAGAATCACGCAGTTGCAAACACAGCGGCATCTAGCAGCACAGAATTGTACCTTACTGCAGGTAATCATGGTGGAAAAATTAAACTGAAATATACTGGTTTCTTGGGAATTTTGTCATGCAATGCATGTGTGTGCGTTCTACCTCTAATCTTCGTTGGTTCCTCACCTTCTAGTGTTTCTCCTTGTACTCTGATGTCTGGCTCCTTGCTCCTTTGTTGACAGTTGTGGAGAATATGGAAGAGTAAGTACTAGTGAGTGAGTATTTACTAAATATTCCTGTGCAATGAGACGAGAAAGAAAACTAGGAAAAGAAGAAGAGAAGGAAAGAGCCGGGAAGAGTAATTAAATTGTAGGGTATTACCTGAAGATAGATATGCTAATTAGAATGTGAAAGAATTAACACTGCAATGAAAATAGGCATCATAAAATGTTTATACTCTAAGTCTGTGAGCCTGCCTTGCATGATTTAGAGACTGTTGTAATCCTGAAGACTCAGCCTGAGCTGCCTGTTCAGGTTGTTAATAAATTATCATGTCATCTTTCTAATGTCTGGCTTTTGAATCTTTAGTAAATATTAGTAGAAGCAAGATTTCTATCAAACCAATGATGAAAAAAGTATTTCCTTCATGATAGTAAGCTTTCCAGAGTAACTTAGCTGGAGAATGTATAAGAGGAATGTAAGAAATGTAAAAATAAAAAGACCATGACATGTTACGATGTGTAGAAGTAACAGCTGATGACCATTATCCATAAAAATAACCCTGAAGCAATAGGTAAAGGAATAACAAAAGACAGAAAGACATGAATAATAAGACCTTTATTGCTAGGTTTCATGGTGTTTTTTTTTTTCCAAATATTACAGTTCAAAATCTAACCTGGATCTTCCTTCTTGACATTTAAACCTGTAACTTCATCATTAATATTATGTAACTTGTCTGAGGCAGTGGTCTTGTGCTGTCCAATATACTAAAATGATCTGGTTTACTCTCTGTTTAACATTTTCTTTGTGTGCCTTCTCATTTTTGGAGAGAAATGTGACTAAGAAACAAGATGAAGGGACTGAAATGTGTGGTCATACATGAAGCCACTGACATACCAGTCAACAGAAGATTGGAAGAAGGAAGATACTCTGTCATTGGCACTCTAAAATACAAAATGCAAATTCACAGTAAGCCCTGTTGGTGATAAATTAGTAGCATAAGTTAGAGAGAGCTAGAATCAAGTCAAATAAAACAACCATCCCAGCAAATAATGCAGAATCTGCATGGAATGAAGTCTTCAGACAGTCATTTATCACTGTATGCTAAGACATACAAAGAGGCAGCAAGGGAGAGCAATTGAAGTGTAGTGGGAGACTCCAATTTCTCCCCTTGCCTCTTCCTCTGCTATGTATGTGGGCCAAATATAATGTCTGGATGTGATGCAGTGGAAAATGTTTTATAAGCAGTGAGTGATTATTTAATTCATGGAGCTGCACAGGGAATCCACAAGAGGAAGTGCAGTCTGTGGTTTGGTGTTAGGCAGTGCTCTGGGTCTGGCTAAAGATTTTACTATTGAGGAGTAATTCTTTAACAACAACGACTGTAATTATATTTAGCATCCTCACAGGATTTGAAAAAGCCAGTAAGTCCACTGAAAAGGAATCTATATAAAAATTAAGAAACCTTTTAGGAAGAAACTAAAAAGCAAAGCTATGGGATTAAATCCTTATAGGTTTTATGGCCTTTAATGAAGGATGTCTTCCAAGAAGTGCAACACTAATGAATACAAGAAAAATGGTTTAGCTAAGTAAGAAGGTAATGAAAATCCTTAGACATAAGACACTGTCTCTAAAAAGCTAAAGTCATCCCTTTCATAATGATAGTAGAAAATATGAAGAACTCTCACGAACAAAATTTAAAAAGACAATTAATCTAAAAGACTTTGAAGAGCAATTGATATAGGAATGAAAATAAACAGTATTACTTTCTTCAGATAGGAAAATCAAGAAGCCTTTTAGAGAGTCTGTTGAGCTAGTTGCTGATCAGGTTGTTAAAAGAGCACTCAGAGAGGGCAAGGCCTCTACAGAGAAGCTAAAATCATCTCCTCACGAGGTTACACTATGAAATAAATGTAGCAATTCGTATGCTAGACCCTGTTTTTGAGGGTGGCTCAGCAGAGGATAAGTCTAAAATTGAAGAGGATATGAAAGAAGCTGATAGCATGAACACACAAATCAGCAGGACTGGAATGGCATTTACTTTCTAGGAGAGCTCAGGGGAAGAGCATATAAATACTGACAGTATTTTTAAGTAAGAGTTTATCAATTTCCTTGCTACCAAGGTAGGGTAGAAAATGTAGTGCTGGCTTCAAAAATAAAAGTTCTAGAAAGATATAGGAAGGTACAGACTTATCATCCTGACATCAGTATTAAACCAGTTAAATAAAAAGTGTAATAATTAGGGGGCATCTGGATTTGCACAGTCTGTTTGAGAAGAACTGATTTTTTTTGAAGAATTCCTGAAGAAGTGCTTTTGAAGAAGAGATTTACAAATCTCTTAAGAGTTGTCCAAAGGAATTAACAAAGATGCAGATAGGACTGACGCAGTTGACGTAACCCCTGCTTGGTTTTTCAAACAAAGTTTTGTAAAATGTCTCCCAAGGGCTGTTTTTATTACTTGGGAGCAAGTGTTTTGGTGTTTTGATAGACAGATCCTTAAAAATATCAGCTTAGCATTCAGCGGTTCAGCATTCAGCATTCAGCAAAAAAGACAATTGGAAGTTAAGAATCCATACAGAAAGAAAATAAAACCAGAAAACATCACCATGAGTGTAAAATCATGATTCAGCCCACTTTGGATATCACATACAGTTTTAGGCTCTTCATTTTAGGAAGATTATGTTAACTCTGGAAAAAGTTCAAAGAAGGGCAAGGTGGTATTCTGACATTTTAGCAAGTTTACGAATTGAGTATTTGGAGGTTTTCTGTACCAAAACCAAATACTCAGAATGCCAATTATGAACATGTGAGATTAGTTTGCTGTTTTGCTTTGCAAAACCAAATCAATCACTTCAGACAAGCTGGATGAAAAATACTTGATTGCTCAATTATAAGGCATACCTTTGTAAGGTAAGACTGCTAAAGTAATTTCAAATAGTTCAGCTACTTTTGCTGTATAACACAACTGTTTTGAAAAGAAATCATAAATACTGGAACCTAAAGTAAAGATAACTTCAAAATGTTCTCAAAAATGTAATAAGGATACTAAGAAGAATATTCAGACCTTCCATTTTTTCATGATTAGATCTCAAAATGCAGTACAAGGTTTTATAAGTATGTCTTCCAATTTTTGGACAGGAAGAATGTGGGAGCTTAAAACCATTTCTTTGTCTGGATTGTGTGTTTGCAGTTTTTTGATTTTTTTTCCTCCAAGTAATTTACGTTCCTGATTATTTTTTAAATGAAAGTTCAAAGTTCTGTTTAGACCTACTGGTATACAAATGCATTAATATATTTGAGAAAATCTACTTCCTTTATAAGTCCTTATAAATGACGTATCCAAAGTGGAAAACTCTCCAGTATGGCAACTATAAATCTATAGGTAATTATTTCAATCTTAAGAGAAGATACCATTCCAGAATTCATATTCCCAAAATGGGGAGCTTGGGTATCCTTAAGATAAATATTCCTTGTGTTGGAAATGGCTTTCAGAAGCTTACCTGTCTTTTATGTATGCAACTGCAGTAACTCAATGAAAAATAAAAATACTAAATCGTGTACTTCCTACGTGGTGTTTTTTGAGGGGAGGAAAGCACAGCTTTGAATAGAATTTGTAAAATAAATGGCATTTATTTTTTATGCACATATTGTGCATAAATGCACAACAAACTAAATTTGCAGTGCAGGAGGATTTAGGTCACCTCAACAGGTGAAAGTAGGCTGCTGGAGCCAAGAACAGAAGAAATTAATCGGATTGCACATATTGTTGATAGATTATGATTAACGGCATTTTTCTGATGAAGAAAAATCTTTGTATAGATTTTTGAACAGCACTTCACCAAAGATTAAAGTACCTCATTATATTAGAATAATTAGAGATTCCAGCTGTTAGTAAATCAAGAGCACATTCCACTAATTTACAGTGCAACAGTTGGTATTTCTTTTGGTTTTATTTTCAATTACAAGGTGTTCATTATTGCATACAGATGTTCAGACTTCACAAATTTATTTTCCTGAGATAATAAACTTATTAGTTCAGATCACTTCAGCTACGAGGATACTACTAATGATAAGTTTTGTGACGACATTTGTCCTGCGTATTGCATGACCTATCTGAATTCCGGTTTTTGCTGCTGCATGGTGTTGATCACATCAACTCTTGGCTCCTGAAGTCTACCAGATTCTATGCTACAAGGATATTAAGAAAGCATATGACTTTGTTACTGCTTGGACTATCGATCCTTTTACTCTCATATATTCTGTATTGTCAAACTCCACAGCAGTACTGTAAAGTCACGTCTGCTAAGTCACTGTGTTATGAAAATTGTAGATAGCAGACATTGACATTAGAGGAATCAAATACTGTATCTATTTTCAGGTGCTCTGCTGTTTCTCAGACATCAATTAAGCCTGGCTGAATGAGGATTTGAAGTGACAGATACGATATGCTTCTGTTATGAGCTCTGTATTGAGAAAGTGTCCTGTAATAGGATGAATCATGAGAGAGTCATCAATTTCCATCACTGCTGTTATAATTTTATAAATTTTAAGTGTTAGCTTTTTAAAGCTGTGCTCTCCTACTGTTTAAAAAATAAGCAAGGACCAATACAGGTTGTTCAGATATTTGTTTAATTAACCTATTGGAGGATTTGCAGGTAGTGAGAGCAAGGGTTACATCCTTTACTGGAAATGAGCCTGTATCTCTTGAGTAAATAACTAGTTAAAATATAGAACAAAAAGTTCTGAAAAATTAAGCAATTTGGAGATAGTAATGCATGCTGATAGTAAAAAAAGTTGCACATACAACTTTAACTCATGAGGTAGCTTTAAACTGTCAGGTTCACTGGATCAAAAGCAGATTCTCATTTCTGAACTATCCATCTAAACTCCTTTGTAATCAGTGGAAAGAAAGGGATGCTCAAAGTAAGTGACTGATCTTATTCTAAAGGAAATGCTTGAAACAGGTTACAGGGTTCATGTCCTAAAAGTCTGAATTTCATTTTATTGACTGAAAACCTAAAGTAGCGCTCTCAGATGCAGATACATGCACAGTAGATAGTGAAATACTGAGAGATTAATTCCATACCAAGTATAGAGTCATAGAATGGTTTAAGTTGGAAGGTACCTTAAAGATCATCTAGTTCCAACCCCTCTGCCATGGGCAAGGACACCTCCCACTAGACCTGATTCCTCAAAGCCTCATCCAGCCTGGATTTGAACACTTCCATTGATGGGGCCTCCACAACTTCCCTGGGCAACCTGTTCTAGTGCCTCACGACCCTCAGAGTGACACATATCTTTCTAATATCTATTCTTAATCTAACCTCTTCCAGCCTGAAGCCATACCCCTTGTCGTATCACGATATGCCCCTGAAAAATTTCCTCTCCAGATTTCTTATAGGCCCCATTCAGATACTGGAAGGCTGCTATAAGGTCTTTCCAGAGCCTACTCTTCTCCAGGCTGAACAACCCAACTCTCTCAGCCTCTTCTCATAGCAGAGGTACTTCAGCCCTCTGATCATTGTTGTGGCCTTCCTCTGGACCCACTCCAACAGGTCCATGTCCTTCTTATGTTGGGGGCTCCACAGCTGGACACAGTACTCCAGGTGGGGTCTCACCAGAGAAGAGTAGAAGGGCAGAATCACCTCCCTTGACCTGCTGGCCACACTTCTTTTGATGCAGCCCAAGGTATTGTTGGACTTCTGGACTGCGAGCACACATTGCCAGCTCATATCCAGCTTCTCATCTGCCAACACCCCCAAGTCCCTCTCCTCAGGCCTGCTCTTGATCCATACTCCGCACAGCCTGTGTTTGTGCAGGGGGTTGCCATGACCAGATACGATTGTCTGATTGTATCAGACAATCAGTTATCTTACATTCTGTTCTGAGCACAGTACTTCAACCGCAAATCTTGCAAATAAACTGCTTCAAAATGCTGAGCAATAGTTACTTTCCAGCTGTTCTCTACCTCTAGTAGGATGTTAAAAATACTTCTTAAATAGGAGAAAACAAAGAATTTGCCCCTCTTCATGTGATAAAATGATCCTATTCTAGAACAGTTCAGAATCAGTGATAATTCTGTCTCCTTAAAGAAATGCTTGAATATGACTCCACAATTCCAATTTCTTTGAAGCCTTATGAATACTATAAACTAGTAGGACTTTTTGAAAAATGAGAGCTGTTACATAAAGGATAACTTACCGATTTGGATACTTGTTGACTGTTGTACAATACAATTACAAGTGTACAACAAGTGAAATGGAAAACAATTAATCAAAAAGCTAAATATTTAATATTTGCACAGTGCTAATTATTTTCTGGTATTCATTGCTAAAATCTATGACTATGACAAAGTTTGTAGTATTATAACATTAATTCTTTGTATTACTGAGAACACACCCTTAGATAAGATAAATTGCCTCAGGAAGAAGAGATAAAACTATTCATGTTTCCAAGCATAAGACAACTAGGAAAAAAATTCCTGTGTGGTTGGATTAAATTTCCAGTCAGGTTTACTTGCTACTTAACTAACATGATGATAAAGACTCTTTCCTACCTTTGCTGATAGCTAAATTTTGATTAATGTCCTATTAGGGAACTCTTACTATAACTTTAGTTATGATCTGATTTTATCTTACTGTTTACCAAGCACAGGGAGGTTCTTTATCTTTCTTTGAAACATTTATAAGCATTTTGTCTTGAACAAAATCTTCACCAGATGGACCATCAGATCTGGCATGGAGATTACCGTGTTTTCAGCAAACTAACCCAAACTGTGCTGAAAACTTTGTAAGAGGATGGAACATAATCTGTTTAGGGTTCACTACTGATTTAAGCTTCTCTGTGATGTTTATGTAAATTAATTAGCCCAAATTTAAGAATATGGTACTTTATCCCTTTAAGAAAATTCAAACGCTCTTTGGTTTTTTGCAGGCCGGTAGCTTATCTTTCTCACAAACCCTATTATAAAGTTCAGTATTTTTCTTCTGCCGAAAAGTTTGATTAGTGTCATGTAATTATTTTTAAAAAGTATAAAAGCAAAATGAGAGAAGATATGTCTGTGTATACCTAAAACATCTTCTAGCCAGATCAGAACTTCTCAGTCATATCCACTAACAAACTCAGTATGCCCTAGCAAGGCATTCAGGTTTTGCTACACTGAAAATACCCCACAATATTATTTCCCACCTTTTGGCTTTTTGTATGTCACATGCAGCTGATGACATTAAGCTCTTGATCCTTCTGTGAGTCTTCCTGTTCTTCCTTTGGAAAGAAACAGGTGTACCTGACAGCAGGCATTGCATAGTTGAATGGTCAAAGATTATAATTGTTGATAAGCAAAAAAGAGGGGATTAAAGAAAGCTGAAAACATGCTAGAGTGTAATTTTACTTTTAAATTAATACAAATGTATGCAAAGTGGAGATTACAATGACATTTAAATCTGAATTAACTTGTAAGCTTAACACAGTCTGATCTGAAACTCTTGTTATTCATGCATTTAAAGCTAAGATTTGTAAAGTAGTTGTTGCCTTGCTTCAAAATTAATGGTTTAATTGTTTTACTTGTATCTTTTTCTTGGTTCATTTACTTTGCGAAATATGACATACAATAATCTGTTGTCAACAAGTAGACACATACCCACATGCTCTTTCAACATAATATAGTAAGCACATGATTACAACTTTTCTGGCAATTACTTATGGTAACTGGCTGTAGATAGAGCAACCTGCATAGAACTCACAAGTTCCTTTGTTAAAAGGTTAACACTCAAAATGAAGCATTCTGTGTATATTTAGCAAAGCATTTCACTTAGACTTGATGGTTTCATATGCTAAATAAATGATAGTTTATTTTTTATGAATCTGTAAAGATTAACCAAAATAAAGAAGCAATGAGGAATATATTCACTGAGGGTATGGGTTTCCCCAGAATGAATCTCCTTTCAGAGAATTTTTTGTATTTGTTGTCCCTATAGATATCAAACATAAGATAAAAGGAAAGGCAGAAATCAAAAATGCGGTAAGGCAAAGATTTATTTTTATTTAAACCATGATAATAGACTTTTGGGGGGAATGATATCTGCAATCAGGTTGCAGACCTTGCTAAATCTTGCTTAGGTGTCAAGATCAGAGTTAGCATCGCTATGTGGTATTTAAATATCTGTCATCCATCAGCTTTCAGAATTTTGATTTTGCTTACTGGAGAAATACTGACAGATTCAGCATGTCTACAATGCACTTCTCTAAGTAGGTCTGATTCGTTATGAATTTCACAGTGATTATGGGTTTTTTGGTAATTGAATTAATACATAAACTATTTTGCTTCATTTTCTAGTTCCTAGTTGCTGACTTGGTTTATCAAAGCATTGGAGACACCTGCATACACTGACAAATCTTAATCTAATTTCTCAGTGGTTAAAAGATTGATGAATTTGGGTTACCACTGTATAGATATAAATTCTTTTGTTAAGCTGTAAAAAGATTTTAAACTACTGTTATATAAGTTCCTTTGGCTTTACATAGAACTTGAAGAATCATGAGGAATGAAATAATGTGCTTTTTTTTTTAACGCTGTTGTTTGAATTTTAGTAAGCTGCACTTGGGAGAAATACTTATATATACACAGCTACCAGCTTTGATACAAGCAACTTACCTTTTAACAAGTTCCTGTTAACGGGTCTACCTCTGTATATATATGAAGTAGATTTTTTGGGTAATATTAAGGCATTAATATTATATGATTCTTTTCACATGAGGTATTCTAGAGACATTCAAAATGCAATATATTTTTTAAAAAGACCAACAGAAGCTGAAGAAATTGGAAATTAGGAACAAGATGGGATGCATTTCTAAGTGCTATCATGTGCAAAAACATAAGAACATGACTAAATACAAGCTTGTATCATTGCAGCAGTTTAATGAGGTTGTGATTAATGATTAGTTCATTAATCAGGGACATGGGATAAACACTGAGAGCAAAGTTTGCAGGTGACTGTAATGCAGGTTACTAAAGCTGAAAGAAAATGTAAGGAAGCTGAGAGAGTAAATTAAGTGAATGGGCACTACTACTATGAAATTAGTGTTGATGAAAGCAGTCCTACTGGAGGCAGGGATGACACTCTGTAACTACAAAACTACAAAATCTGAATTCTGAATCACAGAAAACAAAATGAACTGCATGGACTCCTGAAAGTGATCTAGTTACTAAAGTGGAAAAACTCCCTAAAGGTTGATCAATGAGCAATTGCAGTTCAAAAATAAAAACAAAATGCCTAATGAGAATGTTAAGTTTGTGACTGCGTTAGTTATATGGAAAGCTTTATAGGGTATCTCATCTCAGGGGTCTCTGAAATTACACTGAGACTTCCTATGAGTGTGATGAGAAGTGGATGAGCTGGTGTTTATTTTTTTTTAATCTGAGGAAGGAGATGTATAAAGAGCAGCAGATAAAAATGTAAAACCAGAAGCAGTTCAAAGAAATTAAATTGGATAAGGAGGATAGAACAGCAATAGGGTGGCAATCTATGATTCAGTTTTCAGGCTTCTTCCCTTTATCTAAAAATATGTCTTTAAAATCAAGGTACTTGTGCATTCATACAGATTTTAAGTTTTACAGGTGTTAAATGTGAACTTAATTGGACTGTAAAGGGGCACAGAGAGGCAGAGCTACAGAGGTATTTCAGGCGTGAACTATGCAGGCATGGTTTAGTGGTGTTTTTGGCAGTGTTAGGTTGATGATTGGACTTGATGATCTTGAAGGTCCCTTCCAACCTAGATGATTCGATGATTCTATGAATTTAAACTCAAACTGCTAGAAGTAAAAAGCACAAGTTGATTTTGGTTGGATCAAGGTGTGAATACATCTGTTAACATACACACAGGTTCGGCCAAGCAAGGCCGTAAATTTATGGATGTCATGCAGGTCTAAGCTCTTAACCAGGCACTGTCTTTGGACAACATCTTACTTCATGGTACTCATTTGAGCTAGCAGTCATGTTCCAGGTGAGCAGGGTGTGGCATAGTTCAATGCAAAACTGAGCAGACTGATTAGGAGATACACATATCTCCAGTGAAGGGTTCTTTTAAGATATATGGCCAGTAAATCTGGAAGTCACTTTAAATCTGCATGAGTGGAGCACACTCTCTCTGAAATAACCTGATCGTTTGTTCGTATATTGCATCCCATGTCAATCTATATATTGGCTGACTATAACATCTCTGGAATGAAATTCAATGTGTCTTAAAATGGCATTTGAGTTTAATGTGCAAATCAGTTGCTGATTAGTAGGCTTGTCTGCAGAAAACAGTAAATTTCTGTTCCATTAATTCCACAAGCTCTCCATCTGTTTTTCAGTAAAAAACAGATTGTTGTATATGATTTTTTTGTTGAATCATCTCTAATTTGAAATTAGTAATTTCTATTTTTCTCATTTTAACCATTTTGTGAAACCTTATGAAACTGTCATGCAAAACACGGTGTGAAACTAGATTTGAATTTGCACTCTGACATAAACATCATATAGAATTGACGGATCTGGCTCTTCAGACCATCTGAGAACACACAGATTTCAACAGTCTTTCAAAACAACCTCAGCCATTGTTTCTTTTTGTAGATAACAATATAATATTCAATTGAAAATGCCATTTCACAAGGACATTTTTAAGTGCTTCCTTATCTTAGAACTAAAATTTTGTGCAATAAGTGAATAGTGGTAATTAAAATCCATGGCTGAATCCAAAAGTTGTGTCTTTCCTTGAAGCTTTCTCCAGTAATAAACAAATTAAAAAGAATATTCCTCCTCATTTTTAACCATGTTTTAAAGTTTATTTTATCACAGATCATTGATACTGTTTGCCAGCCATGAACATTGGCCCATTACTTTCTTCTTGTTATGCACCATTGGTTTATATGTTGTTTAAAATGCAAAGCCAAATTAAGCACTGTTGAAGAATCACATGAAAAAGGAAATATTTTATGAATAATGGAATGAAGGAAATGATTACTCAGCCTAAAATTTTAGAATCCTATTTCTATCTTGTAGCTCAACAAATCTAGCTGTAATAAAGACAGATCTTTAATGCCTAGAAACACTTGTAGCAGAGTCTGTTGTTCATATATTAGTAACAAACTGAAATGTTGCCTTAGAAAATAAGATCTCGGTATGTCAGAAATACAGAAAGAAACCCAGCCTTAGTGAAACAAAGCCCTTCTATGGGCTGTACAAGTTCCTGAAAAAAGTTTAAAAGCAGTAGAAATAAGAAAAACGTCTGACTTGATAACAGAAAGGATCTTGATTGCATTTGTTTTATTACAAAAGACTTTCAGATAGGTGACTAATTTCACTTTTTAACAAAGGATTTTACTATTTGGTGCTATGAAAGACAGTTGTTAATCTTAGTTGGATTTTTTTTTTTCCTGTTGAGACTTCAGTGTGACTTTTAAGGAGTATAGCAAAAACATACATAAACCTACCATTTTTTATATTGGCTTACTCTCTTTTCCTAAGGTTCTTACAAGTATATATTTTTTTTATCCTGTGTAGAATCTTCAGTTCTGTTTTCTTTATGACATGAAAGATAACTTATGATCTGAGTCAAGCTTTGACATACAATTCATTTTACATCTCATTATGACTACAAAGCTATAAAAACATTATGAAAGGTCATTTAAAAGGCTTCAGATCAGTCAAATTTTTGTAGTTAAAAGGTCAAGTATGCCCTTCTCGCTTAGAGAGCAAAATGTGAGTCATTTTACTGGAACCAAGAATTTCATTTTGTGGATGGTATAAATTGGTGCAACTTCTGCATCATTGCTTCCTTACTATGAACTGTATTCTCCCACTTTTTACATTTAAATTTCAGTGAAAATACCTAAAATAAATAATGGAACTAGTTAAAAGAACAATGAAACCGTTATCAGCATTGTCTTTTACAGTTGCCAAATCAATGTTTCATGTGTTGTACACTATTCTTCTGAAAGCTTCTCTTCAATATACAGAAAAAAAGGTGTTGAAGATTACCTACTGCCACACACTCATAAAACTTACTTCAATTATCTTTTTATTGAAACAGATACTTTTATGAAATGCAGATTCACTAGCATCTTCTTATGGATTTTAAAAGATATTTGATCCCTGTGTTCTCCTCAGTGCAAGGATTATTGCATCCTAGGAGCGTTAACTACTTCACATAATATAAGGAAGAGACTTCTCATTTTCTTCACTCAGCTGGGTGTCAAAATAAGGTTAAATGGCATCATTCTAAAAGGTGATGCAGAGCATTAATTATTTTTTTCAGAGGCTGCTTTCCTGTGAGTAGTGTGGCCATTATCTTTTGGTTATAAGCTACCCTTGAGCACATAAGTGCATAAATGACAGCAGAAAACTTCTATTTCCTTTTAGAGCTATTGAAATAAGTTATCTTTTTGGATTAGAAAGAGAGCCCTTAAAGTTCAAAATCAGCTATCCATAGGAGGCAAACAGGCCTCCATAGGAGGAACGAATTCTTCTTGAATCTTTCAGAGCAACAAAGGTTTTGGTATAGATTTGTCAAATCATTTTGAATCTATTCAAGATATATTTGAAGAGATAACAGCATGAAACTTGTCCTACCTGAAAAAGCAGAAAAGTGAGGGCAAAAAATAACTGTTAACGTATTTGTTCACCCAATATTAACTTGTATGCCCTTCTAATATAGCCTGGTCAAAATAATTATGCTTTCCTTTCATTAGCTGCAATAATTCTGTTATTTTTTGCAGTTTGGGAATCAAAATATTGTTTAAATATCTAACTACATCTTAATAATTACATGTTTCTGCCTTACATATGGCAATAAGGTCTATTCAAGCATTTTTAGGTTGCTTTTAAATTATTCTTCCATTTCTATGAACAGTGGGAAAATCTCCACAGTAACATTAAATAATGAACAAGATGGTGGTTTTCTGATTTATGGTTGTTTTTTGTTTGTTTTTAATGGCTGTAAGGAGACCTTATATATTTAATTTTCCACCAAATTCAATAAAATATTTCCATGACTTTCAGTTGCTTGCAGAATATCCAGCCCTAAACTACCAATCACAAATTTATAGTAAGATATACCTGAAATAGGTAAGACTCAAAATTCCATTGGTAGGAAAAAAGTGAAGACAGAGCTACTTTCAGAAGTCAGTGATTCCTTAGCTGACCACTAAATGATATTTCAGCTGCCTTTGACATTGAGAAAATATGTATAAACACATGGGGATATATTTAATCCACTATAGCAGTTCTTGTGTTTAACAAAAATGTCATCATACATATTGTTTCAGATGAAGCTGTTTTTATAATGCTTATATTGCCCACCCCTAGTATATTATATACTACTACCCGCTGCTGCTCTTCCATTTGTGCGGCAATGAAGTTGCAGCACGTAGCCCAAGGGTGACTGAAAGAGACTTCAGGGCCTTGGGACGGTTAGAATCTGGGGAGCAGGTTATTTTTGTTTTTCTCTTTCCAGTTGCAAGAAGTGGTGTTAGAAGAAACAGACATGCTCAGTCTGTTAATACATGGTTCCATGGCTGGTGTCACCACCACAATTTTGGATTTTTCGATAATGGGATGGCCTGCAAAGCATCAGGCATCCTGGCATCGGATGGGGTTCGTCTTTCTTGAAGAGGGAAGAGGGCTCACTGACTGAGCTTTAAACTAGACTTGACGGGGGTGGAGAGTATTATCAGGCTCGCCTGTGAGAGACCAAGGGGCAACACACCAAGATTAGAGGGATGAGGCACTAGCAAGGGCCCTCAGCCTGATGCTCCAAGATGTGCTGGCTATGCTGCAGCACACTCGAAGTCTTGTGGAGGTGAGCCACAAGCTCCTGAGGCAATAGGATCCTGCTGGGAAACATGGGTAAAACACTTCAAAGGAAGGCCACCTGGAGAGCAGCACAACAGAACTGCAGCCACCCCAGCCAGTAAGTCAGCTTCATCAGGGACCCAGCTTAAGTGCCTCTATGCAACAGCACCTAGCATGGGGAACAAACAATAGTTAGAGACATGCACACACCTCCAGGGCTATGATCTCATTGGCATCACAGAGACATGGTGGGATGGCTTCTATGACTGGACTGTTGGAATGGAAGGATACAAACTCTTTAGGAAGGACAGGCAGGGGGGGTGAGGAGGGGGTGTTGCTCTCTATGTCAATGACCAGCTGGAGTGCCTGGAGCTCTGCCTGGGGATGGATGAGGAGGCGACCGAGAGTTTACGGGTCAAGCTTAAAGTGAGGGCAGTGATGGGTGATGTTACGTTTGGGGTCTGCTACAGGTCACCTGACCAGGAAGACTGAGCGTACAAGGCTCAGCATATAAACAGATAGGAGCAGCCTCACATTCACAGGCCGTGGTCCTCATGGGCGACCTCAACCACCCCAATACCTGTTTGAGGGACAACACAGTGGGGCACAAGGAACCCAGGAAGTTCTTGGAAAGCATCAATGACAACTTCCTTCTCCAAGTGGTAGAGGAGCCAACAAGGAGAAGTACCATGCTGGACCTTGTTCTCACCAACAAAGACAGGCTGGTGGGGAATGTGAAGCTTAACTGCAGCCTTGGCTGCAGTGACCATGAGATGGTCACTGGAAGAAGGTAGATTCAGATTAGCTATCAAGAAGAAATTTTTCACTATGGGGGTGGTGAGGCACTGGAACAGGTTGTCCAGAGAGGACAACCCTCCCTGGAAGTGTTCAGGAGCAGGGTGGATGGGGCTTTGAGCAACCTGGTCTAGTGGGAGATGTCCCTGCCCCCAGCAGAGGCATTGTAACAAGATGATCTTTAACAACCCTTCCAACCCAAACCATTCTATAGTTCTGTGATTCTCCTTCATTACCACAAATGCTATTTGCAGAAGCAGGAAGACTACTAAGTAGGAGTTAGAGCTTTAGCTTAGAGATTTGACGGGATGGAAAGGTGAGTTGCTGATTGTGTCACTGTTGTGAATTATTATTATCTTCTTTACATAGTAAGTTAATGTTTCCCAGAATAAAGCTTCTTATTTTCGCTTTCAATCTTTTTTTTAGACCACTGGAGCAAGAACTGGATGGACAGCGTTTTGTACTTAGATTTCTAACAGATTTGATGGTGATCTTCAATAGTAACATCTTTCTTAAATGGAAGCAATACAGTTGACCTAGGCAGGATAACAAAATTGCATGTAAAGCACATTGATATGATCCACAGCAAAGTGATGTAAAAATTCAATGTACATAGCCTCATTCCAGGAAAGAACAATGTCATAATCTTCTCTATAGCCTATCTAGGTTCTTTTTTCTGTGCACAGATCAGCATTTCTTCAGTACACAGATGTTCATTTTATGCTACAAATACTGTGGCAGTCAGTCAGGATTAGCGATAAGCAAGCAATATGCGCTAGCAAAGAAAACGTTCTCTATCATAATATCATAGAATCATTTGGGTTGGAAGGAATCTTTAAAGGCCATGTATTCCAACCCCCTGCAAAGAGCAGGGACAGCTTCAGCTAGATCAGGTTGCTCAGAACCCTGTCCAACCTGACCTTGAATGTTTCCAGGGATGGGGCACCTCTCTGGGCAAGCTGTTCCAGTGTTTCACCACTCTAATTGTAAAAAAATTTCTTCCTTATATCTAGTCTAAATCTATCCACTTTCAGACCCTCCTGCCCTCCCCCCACTCTCCCTTCAGGGCTGGCAGGGCTGTTTCTCACCCAATTTCCCTCAGCCCTGGCTGCTGGGCAGCGTTTTGCCCTTTATGACACAGGCTTTCCCCATGGTGCCAGCACCAGGGCACGCCCAGGCAGTGTGGTAGGTATGTAGCAAATTGCCTTTGTTTATCTTCTCCAAAAAATATTTAAAAGTGTATAAACATTTTGCCACTTCATGTTCCATATGTGTATCTTTCGCTGTAGAATATTTTTCTGAACTGAAGAAGCCAACAAACCTTTGGAGGACAGCCGTGCTCGGTATTGCTGTGCCACACCAGGTTACTGAAACTGTGAAACTGTGACAGCTTTGCAAGTAAAAAGCTCAAAGCACAGAGCTAACATCACACTGCAGTATTCGTACTTGGTGATACAGTATAAGTGAAACAAATGTTGAAAAGTAGAACTGTTTCTGGCCTCCATCTATGGCGAATTCCCTCTACAGCTCTTGATCAGTCCTGCAGGTTCAGTACAACGTGGGCCACAAAGTGCTATGAAAGGTATTAGAAAACTCCCATGAGGTGAAGTGTAGTTTCTTGATAATAAATATCAGAAAGATTTCAAGTCAGGAGCTTCCAGTGGTTTCTATTCATGTACCTCAAAAGGTATTATGAATTTTGATGTGTTTATTTAAATGCTTGATACAGTTATTAACGTACAGGGATGATAGAATTAATGGGCTCATAAAGTGTAAATGTTTTCCACAAGCTATTTATTTGTAAGTCTTCTGAAATGTACACTCTTGCTCTTAAAGAAACTGAGAAAAGAACTGAGTAGCATTATTGACAAATTCAACTAAGGGAAAAAAAAAATCTTATTTCCTGTACAGAGTACCAAACATGTCCTGGCTCTGTAGACTAAATATTACTTTCAATACATGTTTGTTTAATCTGCGTAACATTTCATGCTTTCATTACAGAAAACACACATTCAGTAAACTTTACTGAGGTTAATAGTTTGAACTTTAATAGAAACAAGCACACCAGTGAAGTTTTAATAAGAAAAGAGGTGCTGGAGGTTAAGATAAGAGGGTAGCATGTTTTGGATTATGATCAGTGCCTCATTTTTTCATTTGAAAAGAATACCATAAATGCTTTATGTTGTCTATTACTGTATCAGTTCTTTGGTCTTATCTCATATATTTTAAATGTCACTGAGACTAATACAAAAAACTTGACCTTACATTGTGGTTGAGACTCAATGCTATGGTTGCATACAGTCCCCCCTTAAAAGAAAGCTTTATAATACACAGGGAGTGAATACACTGTGAGGAGCGCTGTGAACAGAGCGTGGGGCGTCAGGCAGGTGGTGGTGCAGCAGTTCTCATAGCAGTCAAGGGCACTCGTCCTAACTGACCCTCAAGACAGAATGGTGGGCACTCATCTGAGAGCAAAGGCTGCAGCTTGGGCTCGGGGCTCTACACCATCTTCCGCTGCACTGCTGATTGCCTCCACCCAGACAGAGCACCTGAAAGGAAAGGCTGCAGTGCAGACCTCAGACTTCAGGAGGTGTCTGTACCACCCAAGTTACAGAAGGCAAAGGCAGAGACTGGGAGAGTGATGAACTGCCCACTGCAGGAGAAGACCAGGTTTGAGGCCATCTAAGGAACTTGAAGGTGTACAAGTCCATGGGAGCTGATGAGATTCATACGCAGGTCCTGAGGGAATATATGTATGAAGTTGCTAGCCAGCATATTTGAGAAGTCATAGCAGTCCGGCAAAGTTCCCACTGGACATGTGCAAAGCGTTTGACACTGTCCTACAAGACATCCTTTCTCCTAAATTGGAGACATGGATTTTACAAATGAACAACTCAGTGGATAAGGAATTAGCTGTATGGCCGAACTCAAAGGGTCAACG
Source organism: Chionis minor (assembly GCA_013398295.1). NCBI lineage: Eukaryota > Metazoa > Chordata > Aves > Charadriiformes > Chionidae > Chionis > Chionis minor. Next base: position 693,216 of record VZSF01003007.1, read on the forward strand.
GCTCAATGTCCAAGTGGTGACCAGTGATGAGACAAGCTGAGAGAGTTGCTGTTGGTGGAGAAGGACTTTTCACAAGGCCATGTAGTGATAGGATGAGGGGTAATAGCTTCAAACTGGAAGAAGGTAAATCTAGATTAGACAGAAGGAAGAAATTCTTTACTGTTAGGGTGGTGACACACTGGAAGAGGATGCCCAGAGAAGTTGTGGAAGCCCCATCCCTGGAAGCATTCAAGGCCAGGTTGGATGGAACTTTGAGCAACCATGTCTAGTGGAAGGTGTCCTTGCCCTGGCAGGGGGGATTGGAACTAGATGATCTTTAAGGTCCCTTCCAACTCTAACCATTCTATGATTCTATGAATATTTATTCTTTAAAATTTGTTTGATTCTAGGCTTCTCTTGGGACTGACTCCATAGCAAAAGGCGTGATCAAAAGGCATGAGGTCTTTCTGACTGTCCCTGTGTGGAGCAGTGTAGAGATACCCATGCTAATTCTAAAAAAAGTTGGTGTAGACAGCTGTGTCTGGCTAAAGCAGATTTTTGCCCAGAGGAATTATCTGCATGAACAGCTGCAGTTTATACCATCAGAAGTCTGTCAGACCCTTGTCAGTTCTCCAGCATAAAGAACTTCTATCTCTTGTGTAGTTAAGGCCTACCAAGAAGAGTTGGTACCTGGATGAGTTCTCCTGTAATAGCAGATAAATCTTTTGTGGCTCTCTTCCATGCTTTTTGGTCTCCTTTGGCTCTGTGTACCCACCAGCCACTTACAGTTTCCATGCCTAACGCCTGCTAAGTGTTAGAAGCAGAAGGCAGTGCCAGGGCCTGCTGGTATTTCAGAGGGCCATGAGATGCGTGGAAAGGAGGACAAATACTTAATTTGTGCCAGATGGGAAACAGTTCTTAGTGGCCTTGTACTCCAAACTTCAAAGCACAATTTCTCTTTCATCATGAAAAAAATAGGAAATTGCCTATTTTTAATCTGCCTCTCGGGTTTTCTGTTTGTGTCTCTACCAAGCACACAAAGAGTATATGAGGGGAGGGAAGAAGATAATTTGTGCTGGCAAACCTCACGGCGGCAAAAATTCTTGTCTTGGCATAAGTGAAGAGGCAGTGTAAAATGGGGTTTTAGGGTGTTGTACTGGTTTTGGCTGGGATAGAGTTAAATTTCATCATAGTATGTTGCATGGGGCTATGTTTTGGATTTCTACTGAAACTAGTGTTGATAACACACTGATGTCTTAGTTATTGCTGAGTAGCATTTGCACAGAGTCAAGGCCTTTTGTGCTCCTCACACTGCCCTGCCACTGAGTAGGCTGGAGGTGCACAAAAAGTTGGGAGGAGACACAGTTGAGACAGCTGACCCCAACTGTCCAAAGGGTTATCATACACCATATGACATCATGCTCAGCAATAAAACTGGAGGGTAGATTAGGGGAGGGGGACACTGCTCAAGGACTGGCTGGGCATCGGTCAATTGGTGGTGAACAATTGCTTTCATTTGCATCACCTGTCTTTCTTTCTTTCTTGGGTTTTATTTTCCTCTTTCCTCGGACCCCCCCCCCCCCCCCTTTTCAAACACTNGTATATGAGGGGAGGGAAGAAGATAATTTGTGCTGGCAAACCTCACGGCGGCAAAAATTCTTGTCTTGGCATAAGTGAAGAGGCAGTGTAAAATGGGGTTTTAGGGTGTTGTACTGGTTTTGGCTGGGATAGAGTTAAATTTCATCATAGTATGTTGCATGGGGCTATGTTTTGGATTTCTACTGAAACTAGTGTTGATAACACACTGATGTCTTAGTTATTGCTGAGTAGCATTTGCACAGAGTCAAGGCCTTTTGTGCTCCTCACACTGCCCTGCCACTGAGTAGGCTGGAGGTGCACAAAAAGTTGGGAGGAGACACAGTTGAGACAGCTGACCCCAACTGTCCAAAGGGTTATCATACACCATATGACATCATGCTCAGCAATAAAACTGGAGGGTAGATTAGGGGAGGGGGACACTGCTCAAGGACTGGCTGGGCATCGGTCAATTGGTGGTGAACAATTGCTTTCATTTGCATCACCTGTCTTTCTTTCTTTCTTGGGTTTTATTTTCCTCTTTCTTCCCACCCCCCCCCCATTACTTTTTTAAAAATTATGATATCTTTTTCAATATTAAACTCTTTTTATTTCAACCTACTGGTTTTCTCACTTTCATCCTTCTGATAGTCTCCCCCATCCCACTGCAGGGGGAGGGTGACCAAGTGGCTGTGTGGTGCTTAGTTGCCACCTGGGGTTAAACCACAACAGGTGGTTTAGCATGTATAGAAAACTTTGACCTTCTTGTTGCCAGATGTATTTTCAAGGATGATGTCAATATCCTTTTACTTTAGTCCATAAATTGTTCAAGATTAAATTGCAATTTCAACAGTATACTGTAGCCATGATCAGATTCTTTGCAACCAGATTGTTTGGGGTTTTAAATACATAGCGCTCATATAAACTCAGTTAATACAGTTTTACTTTACCGCAAGAAGCAACATAATTGTGAGCACAATATGTACCTTGGTTACTGGTCTAATCCCAAACAGGCAAAAGAGCTCATTTTACTAATCCAACTGTGGATATTTTACTGCTTTGTATGTGGATATTTCAGTCAACTTCAGTTAATTCCAGGTGTTGTTCAGATTTGGTGAGTTGTTAAGTTTATTGCCTGGACAGTATCAGTGGGGTTGGTTAAAATGTACACACTATTGTACTGTTGGAAATAAAACACTTTAACATAGGAAAAGAAAATTAATAAAGATTTGGGGTATTTTGCTGGGATTGGGTTTTTGGGGTTTTTTTTGAGACATATGTAAGTGAAAAAATCAATTCCTGTGTACTGGGAAAAAAAAAAGGCAAAATTACTTTGGGGCAGATATCAAATAAGTATATTTTAAAATGCAGATATATATATAACCACTGGGATTTTGAAAAGACACCTATCTGCCTCAGTGACAAAATACATTTATCTGTATACAGAGGACCGAATTTTACTCATGACCATATTTCAAACAGAATATATGATTATATACAATTTGCTGTCTCAGATGTACGTCCCTCACATCATTAATATAACAGTTGCCATTCCTTTTTGACAAGATTAGCAGCAAAATTTAGAAACAGGCTGAGCCTGATCACATTTTTGGAATATTTAATTTGGAGTAGCTTTGACCATCCTTCTGGGTCTTTTTTAAGTAGGTGAAATTTCACCTGCTCTCATTTACTTTGTTAGATATGTGAGCTATTGGCATGAATAACAAATACTCCATGGTGATCTAACTTGAGCATGAGATACTGCAATATATATGATTAGTCAACTCTTTGTTTACTACCGTAGCCTGATGAATACAAACAGGTTCACTGCTGCCCTCTAGGTCTTGAAAGATCTGAGTCTGTCAATTCTGCAATGCATTTTTCATTTACAGATCACTACAAAAATCAGGTCTCTAACAACTAAACAATAACAAAAATAATTTAAAAAATAGAGGAAGCAGGCAATAATAAAGAAATGTTGAAAGTAACAATTATCGTTGTGTAAATACAGACTGTATTTAAACTCTTCAGTTTTGTTTTCACTTTAATCTGTGTTCAAATAATTTTTTTTATCCTTGCTTTATAGCATTTTTTATTGGCATGCTGAATGTTAGACATTTAAGTGAAATGCGTATGTCTTCTGTCACCCAATTTGTCTGAAATTCAGCCTATTGATACAAATTAGTTGCATCATATTCAAAGTGAATCCACATATGCAATGCAGAAATTTAATACCTCCAAAAAGAAAAAAAATCTGGTTTGGCCTCGCTTTTTAAAGATCTGCTAAATTGAGTCAAAATTCTCCATTTTGTTACACACATGTTAGGTATTCTTTGACATCAGATCTTTTGTAAAATTTTAACTATACCATTTCTAACAGTCTCCAGAAGAGTCAGGAAGTAAAATTTATAAAAAATTCACCAATGTTAAGGACATTTTACTAAAACCATTATCACCTTTAAAATAATATTTTAAAATAAGATACATATAGCTTTTATTGGACTCTGAAAAGCTTTAGGATCATCTCACATTTGTGATTATGGATGTGAAGATTGGGAGGCAGACTTGGCTGCAGTGATAATGAGATGGTGGAATTCAGGATCCTGCAAGGAAGAAGCAGGGCAAAAAGCAGAATCACAGCCCTGGACTCTAGCAGAGCAGACATTAGTCTTTTTGGGCATCTGCCTGGAATAATCCTGTGGGATACAACCCTGGAGAGAAAAGGGTTCTGGGAGAGCTGGTTGTTTTTCAAGGATTACCTCTTCCAAGCCCAAGCTCAAGAATGGTCCATCACAATGAGTGGAAAATCACGCAAAGACCTGGATGCATGAACAAATTGCTCCTGACTGTACTCAAGAATAAAAACCCAGGAGTAATATTGAGTCGATACTTGAGCATGGAGGGATGGCTTTAGGAAAGCCAAAGCGCACCTGGCGTTAAGTCTGGTGGGAACCATGAAGGTCAGCAAGAAGGGCTTCAACAAGGACATCAGCAGCAAAAGAAAGACCAGGGAAAATGTGGCCTCACTGCTAAATGGGGCAGGGGAACTGATGACAAAGGACATGGAAAAGGCTGATGTACTCATTGCCTTCTTTGCCTTGGCCTTTCCTAATAAGGCTGGCCTTCAGGAATCAAGGTCCCAGAGGTGAGAGTCAGAAGCAAGGAAGACTTAGCTTTGGTAGAGAAGGAGAACATTTAAGCTGGATATATAAGTCCATGCAGCACGATGGGATGGACCTATGAGTGATGAGGCAGCTGGCTGATGTCATTGAGACACCACTCTCAGTTATCTTTCAAAGGCCATGAGCATCAGGGGAGGTGCCTGAGGACTAGACGAATGCAAACGTCACTCTTGTCTTCAAGAAGGGCAATAAGGAGGATAGAGGGAACTATTCCTTGGAATGTGGTGGAGCAAGTAATCCTGGAAACCGTTTCCAGATGTAAGAAGGATTTACAAAGCAGAGATTGTGCTTAATCAACCCATAGCTTTCTGAAATGAGATGACTGGCTTGGTAGATGAGGGGACAGCAGTGGATGTTACTTACTTTGGATTTAGTCATGTTTTTGACACTGTTTCCCATAGCATCCTCACAGATAAGCTGATACAATACAGATCAAATAGTGAGATGAACTGAAAACTGTCAGAACTACCAGACTTAGAGGGCTGTGATCAGTGGCATAGAGTCCAGCTGGAGGCCAGTCTTTAGCAGTGTATCTCAAGGCTCAATACTGGATTCCATAGTGTTTAACTTCTTTATAATGAACCATATGATAGTACAGTGTGCACCCGCAGCAAGTTTGCATATGATATAAAATTGGGAGTGGCTGATACACCAGACAAGCGTGCTGCCATTCAGAGAGTCCTGAAAAGGCTGGAGAAATGGGCAGACAGCATACATCATGGACCTCAACAAAGGCAAGTGTGGAGTCCTGTATCTGGGGAGGAACAACCTCCTCCACCAGTACATGCCAGGGGCCAATCAGCTGGAAAGCAGCTGTGCAGAGAAGGACCTGGATGTCCTAGTGGACAACAGGCTGAGCATAAGCCAGTAATATACCCTTGTGGCAAAAGCAGCCAACAGTATCCTGGACTGTCTCCTTTATATCTGATAGAAATAATCCATGTGAATACAAAAACAGAAGGCTGGTTATATCAATCATGCAAAATGTAAAATCAATTTGACAAGGTTGTTTTATTCAGGTAAAATTAAATAAGAAACAATTATAGGATATTTAAACTGAGACCCAGACTTTTATCTCTCATATCAGTATAGAAAACCCCAGAACCTTTCTCAAATAGTCTTACTGAAGACAACTGTATCATGTAAAGGTTGAGCTTCACGATACCAGAAACAGGTCTGCCTTCCGAAGTCTAGACCATTACCTTATGTTTTCTTCCCATATCTACTATATAAACTACTAAAAGGACTGAGATTTGTTCTAATCCTGTTATTAGTTGCATTTTTTGGACAGCGTATGAATGCAGGCATAGGTTTGCTCAAGGATAATCAATTAGTATATCACAAATGAGTACTTTCTAGATTGCCTACATAAAGTCTTAGCAGAAGGTAGGAAGAATCATGGTAAAATGCTCATAGGAGTCTATTATGCTGGAAGACAGTGATACAAGTTCATCTCTTGCCTTCTTAATTTCAAATGTGTTTTTCTGGTGATACAGAGTTTACTTGCAGGCAATATTCAAGTACAAGCAGAGTACTCTGTAGAGAGCCACAGAATTTTATTAACAGAAATTTTTATTACCCAGTCTAAAAAGAGGAGCTGAAAATAAACATCAATAAAATTCACAGGACATAGTATGAAGCATAAAATAAACTACTGCCAGAAAACTTTTCATTGTTAACTCTGAATTTCTGGGAAAAATCTCATGATGTCAAATATAACACAGCTGGCACACTACTTAACTAATTGTCCAGTACTTTTCATTACATTACACCAAAAAGAATATAAAGATGAGAGATGATTTAAGTTTTTAAACTGACCTTTTTCCTCCTTCAAAAAGAAGTATATTTATGGAGTATTTCAGTAAAATGTTCCTAGTGGATCTTTAAACTTTGTGTTCTGGAATTGTCTGTCAGACCCTGGTACTGTTGAGGCACAAATGTAAAGTTTGAAAAGGAAAATCCTCTGTTGGGTCTACTCGGTCATTCCATATTCATAAATCCTCACTTGCATTTTGGGATCCTTCTTCCATATTTATTTCCAATTACCTTTTCAGATCTACACTTAGTTGCTTCCCTTGCCCCCCATATAATTTTCTCCCACCATGTGCCTTATCCATACCTGACATGGTTGGTAGGCCTTCCTTTCCTATGCTGATAGCAAAATGCTTATTTTATCCAAGCTAGAAAGGTAAATGAAAACTGTCTACACTACAGTTAGACTAGGACTAAAGTGCACTTCCAGTAAAGAAAGTCGGTAGCATTAGGTAGAGCAGATAGATTTCTGCCAATATAACTCTAATGTTAAATAAATTGTGCAAAGCCTGCAAATTGAGCTGTCTGAGATACGCATAGATTTTTTACATACATGCAGGGGCAGGGCTGTGAGTAGCCCTTAACTAATGACATGAGCAAAGCTTCAAATTTCATAACAAAATTAACTGTATTTATTGGTCCTCTGTGAATTTCAAATATGAAGTATTCCAGTCACTGCATAAAGAAGTATTAATCAACTGCTATCCGAGGTCATTTAGTGACAGAATTCAGCAATTGCAAAACTTATGAGACTACTCTACTACCTTGAAAACCAATTCATTTTTAGTTTGATATTTGTCTTTTGTGTTTGCTTTATATGAACACTGAGTATTTTGTTTGCTTACATGCTCACAGAAGAAGTCCCTCAAGTTAATAATCCCAAGTTCTGTGAATGCTTAGTGTGGATCAACAGCAATCCATCAATAAAATTGTGACTAAAATGAAGTATTAATAAATAATTGTGATTGAGTCATCTTTATTTGTTTGGTTATATGTTGTTTCTTGCAGAACAATCAAAATATGCAGAGTATTTTTCAAAGGATCTACCTGCTTGGAGAATGGCAAACGATCTAACTTCCTATGGGAACAGTTCAAAAGCAATTTTGTCATGGTAAGTAAACTTTTAATTTGAAGGCTTAGAATAGTGGAATAAGCTATGTATATTTTAGTTTATCTCATAATAAGTCTCAAACGTGTTAAAAAAATTGATTTCCGGAAGGCATGGTGTACCCTAAGCGTGGTCTGGAAAAGTAACAGTGCTTTAAAGAAATCACTGAGCTCTTCACAGGATGAGGCACAAAAGAAACGTTATGGAAGGGCTGGATGCCGATACTCAGAAGCAGTTCAATATTTAATGTAACATTCAGAACATTCACAATATTCTGAGAAAAAAAAATAATTATTAAACTTGACACATTTTCTCCTGTGATTGCTAATGCTATGTAGGTATTGCTTGTATGGATGAAAATCTTATCATCCGATTTAAGACACCTAGTGTATGTATCTGAATTAGAAGCCTCATTAGGCTGCCTCTTTTAATGTGCTTCTACCTCTATTACACTGGCTGTGTGCCTAAGGTTAGGCAGCAATGTGAGTATCTCTGTATGTAACTGGAAAGTCTACTGATCTACTGTTAGGGGTATTGATTTGCAAAATTTAGACAGTAATAGGGATTTTGATTGTTTGAAAGAGAAACACTGTAACTAGAAACAGTATTTTTTTGGTTTTAGTAAAAGTTATGTACCTGGAAACTTTTGATCCAGTCATGTGTTTGGATATCATAGGCCTCTGAAGTTCATTTGTAAATGTGTAAATGTTTTGCATGTTCAAATCTGCTACATATTTTCAGTGCCCATTTGTATGACTTTCACTAGTAGTCTTTTGCTGTTGTAATAAAAAAGATCATGTGATATCTTATATTATACCCCAAGTAAAACATTGGACAGTTTCTCCCAAGCAATCTCAGCACCTGTGGTAACTAAAAGATGTCAACAGACATTATACTATAGTAAGAGAGGAAGAGTGGGAAGGGCACTGACACACAACATTAAATACAACAAATTCTTCAGCTTTTTCTGGTTTGATATCTGTATTGCATCCTGTATTCAAGAATTTGGCCAGACCTATGTCCAGCACTGGAAACAAAGTAAAAAAATAAGAGATGAGAAAAGTAATTTCAAGTCTGAGAAATCATGCAGTTTACAAGTTTAAGGAAGCTGTTTTATTTGGGAAGTGAGATGTTTGTGAAGGAAGCAGATACCTAGGAAATCAAAGTTATTTAGACCCTGAAGAAAAATCACATTTGAGTTTGACGTAGGAAAAAAATGGAAAGCAGGAGACAGCTCAGAAATAAAATAGAAGGGAACACTTCTTTATCAGTGAAACAAATTACCTAAATAACTGTAATACAGTTTTTGAAGCTTTTTGTGATGGCAAGGGTGGTGTTGGGGTTTTTTTGGTTTGTTTTTCATCAAAGGGCTTAGTTAAAATAGGCTCTTGCGGTTTGGGATTGACTTTATCATGGAACACGTGCCAGCCTTTACAGCATGTGACAAAGAATGATAGAATGCTTTCCAGTGGAACTGAGTGGATGAGGCTTCGAGGTACCGTTTCTACACAAAAGTAAGTTATTTGATTAGAGACCTACTAAATCAAACCTGAAAACACAGGATATGGAGACATACATGTTGAGCTATCTGGTTTCTATAAAATTAGACACAGACTGATTCAGTTTAGGAAATAATTCCATTTATGATGGTTATTTCCAGGTGACTTACATCATAATTAATGATGTATAGATAACACTGTTACAGCACTTGATACAATGTGAGGCGTTTTAAATTCCAGAAATTTGCATCTCAAATAATCACAGATTACACAGATCTATTCTAAAAGTCAGCTTAGGCCAATTCTGCTGACTTTTGGTAAGTTTTCTCACTATTTGCATTCCAAAAGTATTAGTTGTTTGTCACTCAAATGAGAAAAAAAGATCCCCAAAAACTCAGCAGTTGCATTTGTTTACTTCTAGTGGAATAAGGATGTTCCTAAAAAGATTTAGAAAGGTAGACTATATGTGTAATATTGTCTTTTCTTCAGCATGACTGTTCAGTCAGTGGTCCAGTTCAGAGAGAATTGACAGTTGATAGGTTCAATTAACATTATATGAAACAAAAATATCTTTTAACACAAAGGTACTTCTAAATTTTCCAACATTTAGTGTGTTCCATGACTTGGTACTAATCCTAGCTAATCCATTGAAATTGTGCATTTAATATTCTCTCCTGATTTACAGCCTTTTCTATCTATAATAGTAAGGTTTTTATCCTCATACTACTGGGCTTTAAAGACATCAGTATAAATCAGAAGATAAACGTTTGTATGGTAAGTTCATCATTCCAGGTGATTATTTTAGTCTGTGATGAATGTGGATAGATTTATTTTTAAAAAATACATCTCTGTAAGCATGACAGAAATTACCTGATCCAGTGTCTGGAAAAAGAACCTACTTCATTTTTTTTTAAGTGAAAATGTAACTCCTCCTATTTTCTTTGCAAAAATTGTCTTTAAACATGACTATCATATTCAAACTTCCATATTGTTCCATTTGTTTGTCAGACCAAAATAATGTATATATCATATAGTCAAGATTTAATTTCCTTATTCACTGAATCTGTACAAGTATAATACTTCTATTATACAACTGCTCTTGTCAAGTGAGAGTAAAGCTGTCACTCAGGTGCACATTAGAAAGTGGACGAACATCTACAGAATGTGGTAAATAACACTGGCTAAATAAAAAGGTCTGACCTTTAGTAAGCGATTAGAACATTAAGTGCCAATATATATAACTTTTTGCATTTGATTAGAGAAAATATTTTGGTGTGTGTCAGCCGAACAGTTAGTGACTTTCACCTCTTAGAGGATAAATTGTCACCTGCTTCAAAAGCCCTTAATTGTTACTGGTTTGTGTCTTTTGTTTTTGCTTAAGTTTTCTGAATTTTGTTATGTACACTTTATAATCTGAAGCATTGAAAGGGCAGATGGAAGAAATTGTGTCCGGATTCTCATACTCAAGGCTGAGGAGCACTTTAGCCAAGGTGTGGTTTCATCAGTTTCAGTGGAATTACTCATAGAATAAAGAACTAATGTCATCTGAGTAAGAATATGAACATCCTGTAATAAACCTGACTGATTTGCTAACAGTGATCTGTGACATTGTTGCCACAGAATAACTAAAAAAATTGCCATCTGTTACTGAAGTAAAGGGTATACCATAAAATTCCGGTACTAGAATAGAATATGTCCCTCCCAACATTACTTCTTGATAAACATTATTCCCAACATTACTTCTTGATAGTAAACAGTAATGGATGGAGTGTCCAGAACAGATCAAGTACCAGATATTTGATAATTGTGATAGATGACACCTTTCGAATATATTCAGAAACATGGTGTCATCTGAAAAGTTACCAAATGGCATCTTATTTTTTCATAATAATATGATTTGCTCCAGATGCAATTACAATATATATTTCCATACTTTCTGGCAAACTGATCCTTACAGTGCTGAGACAGGCATGAATTAACAGATGCACATAACAGGATGTCCTCTGATCAGGTATTTGCTCTTCTGGTGCTCTGCTTGACTGTGCTTTATCAGAGCCTGTACAGACCCTCATTACACAAGAATTAAGTTTTCTTCTTCTGTGTCTCTAAAGTTTGTCCTTGGCAGACCGGGTAGGCTTTAACCCATAAGGCTTATTGTGCTCCTCAAGGTCAGGAAAATAATCATTCTAATATCAATTAATGAAATACGAAGGAAGCCAGTTCTAATTTAGGCAGCTCAGAAAAACAGATATTTTGATCGAACACAATTAGTTAAAGGTGACTCAGAGAAGAAAACTGGGTCTGTGCCCTTTTTTAGCTTCATTCTGAAATATAACCAAGGTCAGAAAGTTTTTTTGTCTTTAAATAAATGTTGCTTGTGTTCACATTAAAGATTAAAAAAAAATAAATCTCTTTTTTCTGGACTATTTTGTAGACAAACTGGTTAATACCTTTGAAGTGCATGCAGCTTCTTCTCTATTACTAGCTGATACTTTTGCCAACAAATTTCAGCTTTTCCCATAACTCTTGCTACTTTGATTGTAGAATATTGTTGAGCAGAACATGGCAGGTATATTGAACATGGCAGGTATATTGAACATGGCAATGAGACTGACACTGAATAAGTTGTATTCAATATGTGCCTTAGTTGAGGGTAGTGTGCTGGCTCAGTGATTTGGTCTGTTGGTCAAGTACAGTAAGCATAAGTTGATGTAGCACTTTTACTACTATTAGGTTCTTTTTTGTATTACACTATAGTATCTATAGTAGAACTCGAAGTATATTAAAAGCTGGTTTAGACTTGGTCATGGATACTCATAGCCACTCAAATTTGTACTATGTAAATAAAATTTCATATGATAGTCATAAAAAAATTTCTATCTAGTCTTATTCTCATAAGCAGTTGGAAAAAATACAGTATATTATTAAGACATTTGTACAGTTTTACAAAAATCTATACCTAAAAGGTCTGAAGTTCTCCAAAAATTGAGGTGAGGCTTTAAATCCAAAATTCTTGTTTGATCATACTGCTGAAAACATAATTCAGTTACCAAGGACAAGTTAAAAAACCCAGGCACATGGGTGGATGACCTTCTACTGTTTGCAGCTGGCTTTGAAACTGGTCCATAACTGGTCTAATAATTTCCATGCCTGCTTCTCAGCTAACCAAAAGCATTTTCAATTGATTTTAGTGTGTTGAAATCTACATCTTCATTATTCTCTGTGCTATCAACACCTACAACATTTGTAGAGTAGGAGCAATAATGGTACTATTGCCATGTTTTATGAGGCAATAATAATGATTCTAGTGAAGTTAAAATGAAGGAATGTAATAAAAGGAAGGATATATGTCCAGGAGTGTAAACACGTCCATTTTTTCCCTTATCCTGATTGAAGGAATCTGTCTTTGTGAGCAGACAGATTTAGAAACTGCTCTTATGAAAGGGGAAGGTAAAGAAAAGGGCAGTGTTTAGTAAAAACTACTCTGTAACTCCAAAGGGTATATTCTCAGCTGGATGGAAAAAGGTGAAGATTACCATGTCATAAATTCTTAAAGACTCTCATTTTCTCCAGCATTGTCACAAAACTCTCTCTGTGTGTTGAAGAATAAGGAAATAACAACTTAAAGTTGTTGGAGCTGTCACCACCAGCAAGGATGCCAGTTATGGGTTTTGGAACACTCTCTTTCGACACCATCTGGATGCCTTTATTACAAAGTCCAAATATGAAATCACATGAGACCACATTTGTAACAGACATGCTTATTTGAGAGTAGGAAACATTTTGCAATATTTATGTAGTGTTTTTTTTCCTCCATCCTTAATAATGTACAAATAAACTGGATTTATCATCTCCTGATAGCTCAGTTCTCCACCTGCTCTTTCTTAATCATCTTTAATAGTACATGGGGTGTATATGACAGAACGCTACATCATGATTTTAATATTGTGAGAGACGTGGAGAATAAGCAGGGATCACTTCCTTGATCTTTCCAGTGTGAGACCTGTACTCTGTACAATGCAATGTTACTTCTTGTCCATGTTTGCACAAATGCTAAATATTTTGCTGTCTGGCAGTAAATGGCTTGCTTGCATTTTCACAATATACCCTTTTCTTCTCCATCTAGAGGAGAATGGAATGGAAATACAACACATTTTCAAAGTTAATATTTATTTCAGTTGGAATATTTGATCTAATCTTACCAATTCTTTTAAAAGTGTCAACTATTGCTAAAGACAGGTAAGAATCTGTGGCTTTGCAATATTGAAGACTGCAGTCTTCAAAGTAGTTGAAGTAGAATTTTTTTCAAAATCATATACTGTATGCAACTTCCCTGCTCTGTGTCGATTCTAAAGTTAGGCTGAATAAGTGAGTGCTAATCCACTATGACGGTATTACAGCTGAATTTTCTGTTATGCAACCAGGATCACTGTTTTTCTCAGTTCTGCTTTTACCTCCAGTCCTTTTGTATGTAAAAGCAGAAAGAATAAAATATTATATACTTAGCTACTCTGTTTATTTGTATTTTCATCTTCATTATAACTTCTAAATGACTCTCACTTAGGTAAATAATTCCATTTTGAAGGTTGTAAGACAGCATCAAACTTTGAACAAACTTCAGATTTTTCTGTGTGTTTCTATGTCACCTAACATATTTGGTGGTTAATATGAATTACTGCAATTTGGCCTGTAAATAGAAATCACTTCTATGTCCTAGATGCTTTCACTGCTGTAACTAGAATCAAAGAATTGTTTATATTTGGTCTTTTTGCTTGTGGAAAAACAATCTTAAAAATATATGAGACTTTTAGGTAAGATATAATGTACTAATAAGGCCCAGAAATAAATTCACGTACAGGCTATCTTAAACCAGAAGACATTAGGATTTCTGAAAAAAACAAAACAAAACCATTATAAGCTCTGTGTTGTTTTCTGGTCGTTACAGTTTTTCTTGTTTTAAACAATCTAAAGTCTGTGCACAGCATGGTGTGTAGTTATTTGTACACACTTAAATATCACGTGAAATTGTTGTCTGAACCTACATTTAATGGGACACAGTCTGTTCTTTCATCAAGTCCTCACTTCACAAAAGGTAATGCCTCAATCTGCATTATCTTAACTGTAGTTTCTTTGAAATCAATGTGCTTGGATTCATTTAGACCAACTGAATACCCAAGCACTTATACAGCAGGTGCAATATCAGTAAAGTGAAAGCAGAAATTGCTGACCTGCTTGTAGTCTAATCTGACATCATGCTTTATGAAGTAATGGTATAAAGCAACACATGACTCATATATAGATATTGCTGTGTCTGATTCTGACAAAACCAGAATAACTGAGATTTGCAGGTTTGCGCTTTAACAGCAATGTAATTTTCTTTTAGAATCACAATCCTGAATTGCCAGTGCATCTTACTGCGCAAGCAGAATTTCAGTTTTACTGGAATTGCACTGAAGGAAAAAAATGGAAACCTGAAGAGTCATGTTTGTATGCTTTACAACATTACTTATGTCTAGAAAAAATGAAGAGAATTTTTTATATATTTCCTACCCAGGTACTGAAAACTGAATTGAATTGAATATTTTGTGAAAGAAATGGAAAAAGTATTCTTGGCTTTCTTCTCCTCTGGCTTCTCCCATTGTCTTTCTTTTACATTAGATTGCATATCATCTGGGTTCATGAAAAACAATGGAGAAGTGTATCTTTGCCTCATTTATCAACTATATTATGGTGATTGAACATCAGTGGAGCATCCAGAAATATTAGTTATCTAATAAGAACTAGCTTATGTGATCAAGGCATTTAAAATAAATGCAATATATTGTGAGAATGAGGGTCATTTACAATGGCATCTGTAACTGACACTTTACTTGTGGGGTTGTCCTGGTTTCATTTGTTCTTACCAGTTTCTAAGCCCTATACCTTAGCCATAAGCATTGCTTGCTATACCATATGAAATATTTCTTCTTGGACAGGCAAGAAACCATGTTTTTCCAAATTAAAAAAAAAAAAAAAAAAAAAAAGGAGGAAGGAAACAATCCAAAGGCTTCATTACGTTTTCATTTTTCACTCCCTGTTTCTGACTGCTTCAACAGCTATCAAGATATCAGCTACCAGTTGGAATTCATTAGACAAGTTCTCTGATACTTTCAATGGTTTCCATCCTCATACTTAGGCAAAGGTAGCTTCAAAAATGTATATGTAAATTTAGCTCAAGTCAAGAAGTTTCTTATAAATGGTGCTTTCAAAGTCCTTAAGTTACAGGAGAAAAAATAATGACCTGTGGTTTTCAACGCCAAATGAAATGAATGAGTAGGAAACTCAGATGCTAAGCACCTCTGAAAAATCAGTCTATTGATCTCTGTGTGCATTGGCTTCCAGAAATGTAGAACAGGAATAGCAGAACCTCCCTAGAAGTTGGTGGACTGAGGTGTAATTCACTGATGTTTCTAAGATGCTCAGCTACTATGGTGATGAATACTCATCGCTACAATGGTAAATAATAGAAATAAGTTGAATTAATTATTAATTTCTGTGATGGTTACTTCCCTTTTCACTTCTTTCTGCTCAAAAGAACTAAAAGTTAGATTATTCTAAATACCTGGTATCTTCCTTTTTGAAAACTGCAGTTATACAGAGTTTAAAAGCTGGCTCTAAAGTGTTCGTGGCTACGTCAAAAAAACATTTTCATCTTCATTAATGTGTAGACAACTTCAATTAATAGTACTGATAGTTGTGAATTTCAATGATTAGGTGTACATTAACAAAATACATATATGCACATTATTAATTTTTACTTTTCATTTTAGTCTCCAACTGCATGTTGCATTAAAGGCAGAAGTTGAAGAGATTTGCCTCTGGCTTATTCTCTATTTAGGTGTTACGAGCAGCATCAAATCAAAATCTTCCTGTATTTTCTTGTCCAGGTGAAATCTATAATGTTATTTGGAAGACAACCTCTCTGTAGCTTCACTTTTTATGGATTCTTTTCCTATTTACTTCTTCATTGAAAATTGTTTTAAAATAATTAGCAAAGAATTTAAAAGAAAAGCAGAGAAGACCAGAGTTCCTCTCCACAACAAAAAAAAGGCAACAAAATAGCATGCCATCACTGAATAGTAACAAGGTGGACTTAGAAAGAAGATACGTCTATAATATATAGGGCATACCTAAACAAAACATCACAATCTTGGAGTAAGCTGGTAAACACTTGAGTGAGAGATGCAGACAAGACACACACAGAGGAAGTTTCTGTCTTTCTTCACCTCTTCTACTTCAAATGCCACTTCACATTTTGGACTAGTCGAGAAAGCAGGGTCCTTGCTTCCTGCACTTCTCTGTCTTCCTTTCTCGAGAATCCTTCATCCTTCCTATTGAGCACTATGCAGACACATTGTCTCTCAGACTCAGACAAATTAATTCAGCATACCTGTGACAACATAGGTGATTTGCACTACCTGGAAATGGAATTAATCAGATTGCTAGGACAGCTCTAGTTGACTTTCCCACCTTTCAGTTTCTTCTCTCCTCTCAGGGTATGACTGGCCATTAATCACCTTTCCTTTGGGACTAATAAGTTGATATTGAAGCAGAAGTGCAGAATTCTCTGGCTGTGTAGTCTGGCATTAGCTTCAATATTTTAGTGCGAAAGGTCAGATAGTGATTTTGGAATGTGGTGCACTTCTGTGATGTTATATTTGGCTACAGTTAGAGTTGGCTTTCATTTTTAGTTGTGGCATATTATATCAAATTTGCCACATTTAAGTTGTTTTGTAACTATATTATCAGTAATCATGTAAAGGATGTGACAATTTACTGCCATTATTTCTGTGCACAATGAAGGAACAATGATCTTGGTGGGTATGCTATTTAGTATAGTAGCCATCATTCTGTAAGGCATGTCTTCAAGCCTATGTCATATTAAAGCAACTACAGTATGTCAAAAGACCTTAGATTTTACTTGTGGAAAAGACAGATTTTTAACTGTGCTCATTATGAACCTCTAGCCTTCAGTTTGGATGCTTTATATGTGGATGACATTTCTCTTGTGAGTCTGCTTCTATCCATATGCCAGTAACAGAGATCACTAAATGGTGGGCCACTCGGCATTTGGTTTGGTGGGTTGACCCCACCTAACAGCCAAACGCCCACATAACTACTCCTCCCTCCCTTCTCTCCTGGGTTGGGGAGAAAAAAAAGGAAGGAAGGCAATAAGATTCGTAGATTGAGATAAAACCAATTTAACAGGTAAAAAAAAAAAAAACCTACATGTGCAAGCAAAGCAAAGAAGGAATTATTTACAGCTTCCTATTGGCATGCCAATCAGCATGCATAGCAGCTACTAGGGAAGAAAATGCCATAACATCCTTGCTTCTGTCTCCTTTCCTTGAGCTTTTATTTCTGGGCATAAAGTCATATGGTACAGAATATCCCTTTGATCAGTTGGGGCCAGCAATCCTGGCTGTGTCCCATCCCAATCTCTTCCTCATCCTCAGCATACTTGCTGGGGGAGCAGAGTGGGAAGAAGATAAAGCCTTAACTCTGTGCAAGCACTGTTCAGCAACAGCCAAAACACTGCTGCGTTATCAACACTGTTTTAACCACAAATCCAAAGCAGAGCACTATACTGGCTGCTGTGAAGAAAGTTCACTCCATCTGCGCCAGATCTGTACAGTCAGTGAAGTGCAGAGGGCTAGAAGGCTCTCCTGTTCTTTCTCTTTCTGTAGGACAGTTCTTTCATTTTGATGCTTGTTGCATTAAAAGGCTGATGGGACGTGTAGAGGATTTTCATAATGCTTTCCTATTTCAGTTAGGAAAAGAGTTTTATTTCACTAGGAGGCCTGCAGTATTGTGAATGGCAAGGGAGAAGTTTGTAAGATGGTATCTTCAGTAAGCACTGTGTGCTCTCTGAAATGGTTCGAAAGGACAGTTGCTGTAATATAATGTAACTGAACATAAGCAACTACTGTATAAGTAACAGAATTTTATTATTTTCAGTTCTCTGTGTACCACCTATACAAACTAGCAACAGTCATTAAAGAACAGTGGCACCTCCCCCTCGTCCCAGCACAGAGTCAGGTCTGCATTTCACAAGCAGGTGCTGGAGTAGGTGAGGGAGGTTGCTGAGCTGGAGACTCTCACACCCCAGAGGAGTCAGAGGGGAAACTCTTCTGCCACGGCAAGATGGATTATGCTCACTTGCCTGTCAGCTCATGAGTATGCCTTGTCCACGGCATGATATAAAATATCAGAAATTTTAAATGTACTTCCTCTAGTACAATGGCTGATGCAAATTTAAATAAATAGATACATCATACCTAAGTGGAAGACCTAAGTCAAAACTAACATTATATTTTTTATAAACTTTTTTGCTGTATCTTCATTAGATACCTTGGAACTTTTAGTCTGTCTGGATATTCTGACAAGAAATACATTATTTATTGCTCATATTTAGTGCTAACTGTAAGACAGTTTTTGTTGCCACAGTTTGCTAAGTTTAAAGTTAGATTGATCCTTAAACATATCATTGTTAAGCATTTTCTTTTTGTGCCTGTCTTCCTCTGTTCTTCTGTCTCTCAAATCCATACCTTATTTTACTTCTTTCAAAAGAATTAACTGCTAACAAGAGCTCTTAGGTTTGTTAGTTAAACTTTCCAGACAGTTTAACAAGCTACTTATTAAAAATCTTCTTAGAGAAAATCTTGTTTAAAATTACAGAGCTTGCATTTGAATTTATAATGATGAAGTAAAGTTGGTTTACAGGTTTATAGGAATAATAATAAAAAACCTAAATGTAAGCTGTGTGAGGAACATCCCTTCACTTTGTCTGATGGAAAAAGTACAGTACAGAAATCAGCTGTCTACAGAAAGAGGATCATTGATCAAACAGCTGGAGGAAATCCTGAGTTAAAGGATGTCTCTTGCTAAGCATCTTATAAAAAATATCCATACACTTGATAATCCAAATAAGCAATCTTCAGAAAGACTTGACAACACAACACATGGGCTCTAACTTGTTAAAATGTCCATAAATCATTACGGCATGAATAATAAACTTAGCTGAATGCATGGTTGTCAATTCTATAGGATTAGCAAGTTCATTTGATGGGTTTCATTTAAAGGGTTCATATAAGTATCCCTAAGGCCTATCATTAATGCACAAGTTACTCTGCAAATCTTCTTTTTAAATTGCCAGTGACAGCAAAAATACAAATAAATATTTCTCTGGATAAAGCCTTGACACAGATGACATAAATCCTACACACAACAAAGGCTAAGACTAGATCTAATGAAGAAATTAAGCACTTACAATTTAGGTACCATAGTGTCTTAATGATTAACGTCTCCTCACTAGAAAAACAAAATCCAGAGAGAGGCACGGGGTTTATTTTAAATAAATAGTGCATTCGGATTCCATAGCATTGTCATTTGACAATGCAGATGTTTGCCAGGCAATTTTAGACCTATAAAAAAAAAGTGTCATTAAGTTTTAATCATGCTAAAATCATAGGAATAGTGCTCAGCCAAAATTGCTCAGGTCTGTATGCAGACAAGTCTTGAAAATATCTGAGAATGGAGATTCCATGGCCTTTTGGGCTTCCTTTTTCACTGCTTGACAGTCCTCAAGTTGAAAAAGATTCTCTTTGCATCTAGTCATGTTTCTCCTTAGGCTTATTGTCTTTCATTTCCCCACTGTGCACCACTGCAAAGAGTCTGATTTCATCTTGTTAATAAACTCTTTACAGGTACAGGGGGGATAGTCCCTCCCCTCAATTTCCTGGCTGTGCCTCTGTGGATGACTCCTGGGATGCTGTTGACCATCTCTGCAGAGAGGGCACACTGCTGGCTCTTGCTCAGCTGGTGTCTTTCAAGGCCCTCAGGTCCAATCCACCAGCCTGTGCCCTTGTAGCAATGCTTCCTGTTCAAGGGTAGTACTGATTTTGTCTTTATTAAATATTGTAAAGTTCAAACAATTTATGAACTGGCTGAAATAATATACCAGATATTATTTCTCAAAAGGCTTAGAATAAACCCATGCTTGTTTAAAAAACAGATGAACCAGCAATCCATCATGGGTAGTGTTCTGAAGTATTGAACTGTGGTCACATACTTTCTGCATTTTTAGTACAATGCTTTAATTCTATCTAAATCCCATTTTAAATTAGTATATCTTTTATGAAATGGTCAATGATAGCTTCTAAACATATGCTCTTGCAGAAAAGCATTTGATAGACCTGTTATGTTTGAACCGATCCCACCACTGCATTGCTCTTAGCTAAAGTCTTTCTTATTTTGTCTAGCAATGTTTGTTTCCCCAGAGTTTCCCATAGATAATGGCAAGGCATAACACTCTGGTCAGCCTCAGTTATCAATAAACTAGGATGAAGCATTTCTGCATCCACCAGGCAAAGGATTTAGCCTTGGACAGGAAATTTACAGCTGGAGTTATCCAGAAACAAACGGATAAATATGCTGCCACTGCTCAAAGTAATGAAAAAGGTGGAAATTCCATGAATTTTCACAGCCATTTTTAAAGCAAAGATGAGAAACAAGATAGCCTTTGAAAGGAATCTAAAATGCTTCTCTGCTGGAATTAAAATTAGCTGGCTATCATTGTGTGTTCAAAGAGTGTATAATATAAGCTAAAATAAATTTTTTGAAATCTATAGCCAGCTGGCAGTAAAAATTGTGTTTCTATACCCTAATGGCTAATAGAACATTGAACTGTGGCTTTGCTATGAGTCTTAGTAATGTTTACTCTAAGTTGTTTTTAGAGTTTGGGGGAGGGGGGTGACTTAAAAGGTCATTTGGGAGCCATAACAACATTCAATTAAATTCCTTTTTTTTAAAAACAGTGAAGATAAATGTTTGAAGATCTTCTCTGAGAAGACTTTACCACGGAAAGAAAGGACTAGAATGAAATGCTGAAATCAGAAAATGTCATAAAGGAGTCATCTTTTGTTAATTATTTTTTTGGTTTCTTTTTTTTTTTTCCTTCTCTTTCCACCTTCTACCGAAAAATGCTGGATATTTTTAGGTTTTTGTTTTACCTAATACTGAATAGCTCAGTGTATTTTCTATAGAGAACCTTTTATTTTATCTCATGTTACTCCAGACTGCAGCTGAGCTTAGTACGAGACATATCCCTGTAGCATTGCTCTTCTAAATGGTTCAAAATGCCTGTTGAAACCCTAGATAGGCAGATGTAACTGTGTCTGTCACAGATTTTTTTTTTTTTTTAACATCACAGTAGAGTCTTTGTGATGGATTAGATGTGTACACTACTGCTCACAGATACCCACAACATGCCTTTCTCTGCTTGCAGAAGACTTTTGCTTTCTATAAATGGGTTTAGATGTTCATTCACATACAGGCATCTGATATATATATGGTATTTTTACTGTTTCAGTTATAATAAGAAATTTTGCTCCTGAAATAAAGACTTGGAGTATGCTTTGAGCATGATTTGACTGTAGTAGTATAATATTTGTTAGCTAACATGGTAACTTACCATAAGTATCTATTTGTACATAGAGCATGGGTATAGTGTTACTCTGTTCATAAGAATATTCATTCTGCCATTGAATCCAGATTCTTGTATGTGTTTAAATGACCATATTGCCAGTTGCAACTGCAACCAATATGCAGTTGTATCTCAAGGCACTACTAATTTCATAGCTTTGCTTCTTCTATATTTTTCTAATAATCTTGCTCAGTTTACCAACTTCAATAGTAATAATACAGAAATAGTAAATCACAAAATCCGAAATGACAAGTGGCAGACTGGTCCAGCAGTTTTCAAGCAAAATAGGCGTTTCAGTACTTGCCTTTTTTGTGCTAAATGCCTTTTTCTTATTGATGGTATCTCACAATTCCTCAAACCATGCTACTAAATTAAAGCAATTGAAACATTAGCAAAGTCTTTGGGGTATTTGTAGAAATGTTATAAAAAATAGTCAATTTTTTTTTTTCCTACTCTTTCCATAATGAGATTTCCATTACAGAACTGTAATTTTAGAAATGGAATACTCAAACATGCTAGTGTCATATGAAGAAAAATTGTAAGCAAAGGGAGTGAACTTTAAGTCTTCAAATAAAAGGAACCTGGCAAGTCATTAAGTGAATGGCATACGCAGATCAAAAATCTTCCAACTTACAGTGGTTTAAATATTTTTTAAAAGTAGGTAAAGAGAGTATTTGTATGGAAGTATTTAATATTATTATTATCTAATAAAAAAAATATTGCAGGATTTATTCAGTTTCTGATACCAAGCCCATCAGCATCATGTATGGTTATCATACATGGTTCTTAAGTGTGGTTATTTAAATAGGAAATTCAGTTTCTGAGTATATTACATTTTCCAATCAGTTCCTAGGCTCATAACCACTATTATTTTTTTTGGATTTGATATATATTGTTGATATAAATGTTTTATTTATTTGGGTTTTTTTTTAATGTTGGTGTAAATGCAGGGAAAAATACTTGCTTATTTTTGTTACAGAAATTTTATTATAGATGTTTTAGTTACTAATTTGCGACACATTTTTTTGCTTATCTGTGCTCATTTAAGCAAAGATGGACAATGTTTTTTTGGTTTGTTTTTTTTTCCTAATTAAGATTCTTGTCAAACTACAATTCTGTAATTGCATGAAAATATCCAGGTATGTTATTTTTCTCCCCGTTATCCCACCAAATCTATTATGGCATTTTTATGCGTGAGAGTGAAACTGATTTACTAAATTCTTTCCTGGAACAGATGTGTATTATTTGCTCAGTATAGTTATTTATCATGAGAATTCAAAGGAATAATTTTCAACTGAAAAAAACCACAACCATAAAAACTTAATTTAAAGATACAGATCATTTAATAAAGAAATAGAGGCAACATCATAGCTCTTATATCACCAGTTATACAATGGGACAGGCAAATGTATTGTCCAATCCATTCAACACCAAGTCCAGTATTTAGACCATAACATTTAGAAATATTTAAAAGTGGCTTTTGCTCTGTTGTGTTAAAGCAACTTTTCAATGGCATAGCAATTATTAGAAAAAAAACAGACCGAATTTTAATTTAGTCTCTCACTGTGATTCTGGTGATTAGAGTCCTCCACAAATATAAAAAATACACTGTGGTGTCTGATGTTACTATTTTTCAGAAGTAATGCTGCAAAGAAAATTATTATTGTTAATGACATGTTGTGACTTTTTAGATGTGGCATTCTGCCATTGTTTTCTTGGAAACACTGGTGTTAGCTTGAATATATGATGGATGAACAGACAGTCAACAGATTAACGGCAGGACTGTGTGGGTGATCAAGAGCATGAGAATGTAAAACAGTATATTCAAATTAAAAGCAGTACATACTACACTTTTTATAGTCTCATTATGCTGAAAAAAATAATTCTTTTCAGGGGCTTCACTGGATTAACGTACCACCAGCTGTTACTGTTCATTGACTCAACACTTTCGTGGATAGCTGTTACATCTACTTAATCTCATGAACTTGAAATCTGCTACTCTATATGAACTGAGTTATTTGTTCTTGAATTTTATATTCATGTTCTATCATGAGGAGCTCTTGTGACACCTATAAAAAACATTTAATTCTTCCTTTTATTCATTGTAGTCTCTGAGGTATCCTTTTAGTTTTGCTAGATTTTAACAAGAATTTATATTTAACATTTAACAAGATTTTTTCAGAAGTAATGCTGCAAAGAAAATTATTATTGTTGATGATATATTGTGACTTTTTAGATGTGGCATTCTGCCATTGTTTTCTTGGAAACACTAGTGTTAGCTTGAATATATGATGGATGAACAGACAGTCAACAGATTAACGGCAGGACTGTGTTAAGAAGTTTAAAATTTAAAAGTTCCAAATTAACCCAAACCCTATATTCTGCATACCTATTACAAGCCCTTGAAATAATCTTTTTAAGTTTAAAAGGTGCTTAACAATAATTTTTAATACAGAGTGATTATCAAAAAATTTGCTGTCTTTTTTTCCTTAGTATCCTGAAGTACAATGTTCTTACCTTCATTAGTACAGTAAGGAAAGTCAGACAACTGATTAATTCTTCTCTTAATACAGATAGTCTAATATTTAAATGTTCTGCCATATAAGTAATCAATTATTTCAATTATTTATTGGCATATTTGCCTGTACAATAACCTGCAGTGATATCACACAATAGCTATATAACTAACAGAGCATAAACACACTGAATGAAGAATCAATCATTGTGATCACTTGAAAGTCAACAAAATTTTATCCGTAGAAAGAAAGCATAATCTGTTTTATTTTAAAACTTTTCCAAATGGAAAACACGATCTATTCTATAATTAAAGGGTGTTATAAAACCAAACAAATAAAAAATCCCTACTAAATTGGTTTGCTTTGTAGGGTTTGCAAAAACTGCATTTAAGGTCAAACTTGGTAGATCAGACTTTCTCCTGAACCACTAAATCATGTAACCATATTCTTAAGAACATGGTTAGTCCTGCTGAATCACTAGATTTTTCAGAAAAAGCATACAAATGAAATTTAGCTGGCTGCAGCTTTATTAGCTTCACTGTTATGTTATTTCTTCTTAAAAAGACTCATTCAGGGTTTTTTTCTGCAGACACCTTGAAAGGACTACTATAAACTTTTGTCTCCTTTGCCTTTTACACAGTAGCAGAATCATTATGGGATTTCTAGACATGCCAGCCTTGTATGGTGTAGAAGGAAATAACAGTCCAGTGAATTACACATGAGAGGTCTGAAATCCCCTGCAAAGGAATGCATTTTCCTAACTCTGTTTCCTGTTCTGGTCAGTTAACAGGGGAAGACAAGTCTTTGTTTTAAATGAAGCAGGTCATCCAAGTTGACAGTATGCTTTATTCTAACAAACGGGTCTTCTGCCATTTACGTCCAAAAGAAACACAGACAAACTCTTCTTTTAGTTCATGGAGAAAAAACCAGGTCAGTGTGTTTGTACATGACATTCAGGTGAAATGAATATAAATATCCTTATAAGGAGTCATATAGACTGACAGCATTAGGATGAGAAGTCAATGCCTATATTTCCCTACATAATGCATTCTTTTCCCCTTATGATTCCAAGGATTTCTTGTTAGTGTATTTTTTCTGTCAACAGCCACTTTTCTTACTACAATATTCCCTGTCATCCAAACTACACATTTTGTTCTCATTACAGTTGGCCTTTATACTTGCTTCTTGTAGTGTTTGTTTTTATTTGACTAATATTAAATTAAACCTTACGTGTCTGTCATGCCAAATCAGTTTCATAATTTCAGAAATTATTTCTCTGTATGAATTGCTGCATAAAGCAAAAATGAGAAATGAGTAGAATATCTGGAGATGTGGAATGTTTCCCGCATTTGACAAATGTGTTTCTTTGCTCTGATATATTGTGTCACAGAGAGAGATACTAATTAAATCTTTTTTTTTTTCCACATGCTGTGATTCATGCAGGCTATCTATACTCAAACCAGTCATTCTGCATGTTGTGTTGTCATTGCTGAGACTATTAAATAGGAATTCAGCAAGTAAGATTATTTTTTTGGTACAAATTATTAAAATGCCTGTAGTCAGTGCACAAAGAGTGATTTTTAAAAAGTGCACAGATATTTTTCCTTGTCTCTCACTTTTCCATTCATGCTATGGTGAATAGCTTATTCCTGATTGTGTTCTGTAACCTAGAGGTTGAACTACAGATCAAACTATGTAGGCATTATTACAAAGAATGTATGCGTCTGAAATACCCTAAGATATATTATCCTGGTATAACTGAGGAAGTATCACATTAAGGAAATATCATGTTAAGGAAGATATGATTATTTTCAGGACTATTCCCACATTGTATCTATTATTTTCGCCCTAAATTCAAGAGTAATTATGATGGAAAGCTGATGCTTTATCTACTAGGTTGCACACTCCTAACATGAAAATGCTTGTTTCTATTCTTCGAAATGCCCAGGTTTTTCAGTGCTGCTAATCTGCCCGTCAAATTGATAATGACTTTCAGCTCAGTGTTTTGCCAACCAGTTTTCTACTCTCCTATTCCTCAGCACCATGTCACTAGTACAGTCTTTCTCTCAACTACATCTCCAGAAAGGCTTTGCAAATGTCCAAGTGGCATTAGTTAGCCAGGTCACCTCTTTGGAGTGATATCAAACTGAACAGAACTGAGAATTACCAGTATTTTGTAGACAAATTTCTATGTCCCTGTGTGCTTACCAGGAATGTACCAGTAAAAAGATTGTTTAAAAAGTCTCACTTAAAAATTATTCAAAATGCAATATCCAAACTCACTAAAAAGAGCTTTGCCGCTTCAATCTGAGCACAGCATTTGTGGTCAAAGCTGAGATTTGACAGATCCTGTTCAGTCAAATGATCTGCACTGCAGAAGAGGAACAAGAAAGTTATCTGCAGCTGCAAGATGACAGACTGCATAGACAGCCCTAGCTACCCTGGCATTTTAGTACAGTACTCTGTGCTGATATGACAGAAATGAGAAGAACTAATAAAAACCCCATAATATACATTTATTTGCTATTTTAAATCCAGTAATTTCAGTCTGTATATGCTTTGGTACACTTGGTTTTATAAGAATTTGCTGTGTGAACGTTTATTTTGCGCTGAGATCCCACAGTAGCCAGAGTATTGAGGTAGAACTTTGTATTTTTCTTAAAGCAAGGACACGGAGAGACACCAGAAAGATTTTCATATTTAATGATGCTATATTGCAACATTGTGTATATTGAAAATGATTTTAAATTAAAGAAAACTCAGTTTTGCTAGTAGGTTCTGGAAGATATTTCCTCCTCTGCCTCAGCCCTGCCCACTGTATTCTGTCAAGTTATCACCTCCAAACTTGCTCTTGTGGTCCAACGCTCTCCAGAAAACATGCAGTCTCCTTCCACTTCCTCATAGTTGTACATTACCCAGGGTGCATGAGCGAGGACTCAGTACAGTCAGTCCTTCTTCCTGCTTTTAGTCAAATATAACATGAACTTAACAGTGAGTCAATCAAATTATTATCTTGATCATAAGAAGCAAACCCATAGTCCTGCTAGGTGTATAGTTACCCACCTGCCAGCTAATGGATGTGCACTCAGCTAAAAAAAAAAAAAAAAAAAAAAAAAAAAAAGAAGAGCTATTAGGACAGTTCACCCAATAGTTTGAACCACAGTCACTCCTCAGCCATGTCTTGGTCTAAAGAATTGCCATTTTTGGCAATCTAAAGAATTTCCATTCAGGTAACTTTTGAACTTCGTATTGGAATTTGAGCTTAATGTTGCAATGAGATGACACAAAGAGCAGCTTCTCCTAACTAAAGTACGTTCCTAAAAGTTACAATTAATTGAGATAGTTTAGAAACGTAAGTCCCTGTACATGCACCATCATATGTTTGCTTCACATACCCCACAATCAATTCAGTCTTGATATTCATTATTCTCTTGGCCATCGAGTAATAACTTGCTTATTATAATTCCTGGATATCTGAGTCCGTGTCAGGCTACATCTGTTGGCAGCTTTCAGATTGTCCTCATCACATGGCAAACCATAGATGCTCAGTTTTTGCAAATCACATTTTCTCTATTGTTGGAACAACAAACTTGATTAAGGTTTTTATGCACAGGTAATTATTTTGAGCTTTCTGCCATGATAATTCATCAAGAAGAAACCCACACAATAAGCATAATATTTATAAAAATTATATCCTTTCATACCAGTTCTTTCTAGTGGCCTTTAGTTCAACTCCTATTCAAAAATTAGTTGTGAGGTGTGGTTTTCAGCACAAAATTCCCAATGGAAACTGTTTCCTAGCCTCTTAGGGAAGTGGGAGATAATAACAGTGGATTTTTGTAAGAGGCACTTAACTACTCTGAATTATACTGTAGACTAGACTAAAATAATAGAAATCCTTTTCTGTACTCCTTGGCCTTTCTCTACTTAAGTTAGCAAAGACTAAATGAAGAGAAAATAGGCTCACAAATTCCATTCATTCCCAACTCCAATTTTTGTCCTTAAAACTATGTTCCCTAGTACTGCGTCTAGCTGAGTCTGGCCACATCCTTTTACTCTGGATGTATACTTTAGCTCCTGCAGACAGTACAAGCCAGGCAGAATAATGCAGAGATTTACAATCTGCAAATGTCGGAACACACTGTTTTATATTCTGTAATTGAAACTATTACTGTGTCCTGTATATCCTGCAACCTTTTTGTACATGCAGCCATTGTTATCCATTTTCTGTAAAATATTATCCACAAAGGTTCAGAAAGTTTCATAAGGGTTGCCATAAAAGTCAGCTAAACAATGTTTTATGCCTTCTCTTAAGTTGAAGTATCTTGTAACTAATAGAAAACACTTTGTAGACCACTTGCTAAATGAGTGTGTAGCAGACAAGCAGTATAGGTGATTCATTTCTAAATGGAGTGATGATATTAGAAGAGTTAGAAGCTAGTACATCTTTAGCTAATGATTTTTTCTTTTGTTTTTGGCACATGAAACATTCTTTCATGCATATTTTTTTATCTCTGCAAAGCATCTCAATCTGCGTTTGGACTGAGATTTTTTTTATTGAATAAGTCAAATGCAGTCTTCCATGTGCAAGTTTTGAGAGAGACAATGGAGATGGATTGCAAATTAAAACTTTGGATATGAGAAACACTTAGCGCTCTGATTTTTCCTCCATACATCAGGCAAAGAGCTTTACAGGTAGTCTATGGTTTGCAGAGGAGAAAAATAATACTAAATAACTGAGATTGGTCATTAGATGTATGATCCCATGAGAAATATAGCAACATGTTTTTCTTTTCTGGGATAGATAGTATGAGTCAATCATATGTAAGAGGAGTCTGGCTCACTTTTGTGAGTTAAATTGCAATACAAATGTCCTTTAAAATGTCCCCATGAAGATTTTTCATCACAGGCAGGGCAAAAGCAGTGGGATTTTGATCCTGCTGTAATTCCTGCTTTTGTGAACTCTGAAAAACCACTTAAACTTTCTCATGACCTGCTCTGTGTGATACTCCAGTATATTATGTTAATGAACTACAGTTACTTGGGTGATAAATTGTAAAGTTATAGTCTTTCTAATAATATTATTTTTTTTAAAAAACACTAATCAAATATTTCACGTATGACAGGTAGAAGTGGGAAGCAGAGAGGGACAAAACTACACACAAGAAAAAGGTTTCAAAAGCTTAGGACAAAAAGTAGCACTAAACAGCCAGCTTGAAATTACAATTCACAAGTTCATACAGGGACATTGACTCTTGTATAGTATGATCTCCCTCTCAGCCCCTATCCTATTCTATTTCTTTGAAGTCTGGGGCAGCATGTTGACCAGTTTCATAACAGGAACGGTACTACATGCACTAATACTTGTTGATAATCGCATTCTACTTAGTCAAATAACTTTTTGTTGTTGCGGTTACAGGACCAATAGACAAGTAAATACACTTGTGGAAGTCTGCTGAAATTTGTGATTTTCATTAACTAATAACTTCCATTTTACTGTGTCTTTTGATGATATAGATGTTTGAAAGAATATTGAAGACAAGAAAGGAGTACATTTCAAAAACTTAATTTCGCAAATGATACAAGGAGATGTCTCTGTTTTCCTTCTTTTTCTGGTAACTTAGTGGCTAGGGCATTCATTATTATAGGTACATTCAATTTCTTCTTGTGCTGTAATCTTACAGATCCAGGATCTCCTGTATATTCTGGTTCATTAGGAGAGTCCTCTGCCTCTTCCAGGGTTGCTCCTTCGATTTATGTAAAATAGTTTGCATAGTCTCATAGCAAAAATGAGAATATCTCCAAACTTCAGCCTAAGACACTCTCCTCGGAAGCAGGACTTTAGGCACTGCTACAGTTAATGTTTGTTCAGTCATCGAATATGGAGCTTCACTAATAAGAGATATTTTTAAAAAATCTTTTCTTTAGACAAAGTACCTGGCAATCCTAGAACTATAGCTTCAAATATCACCAGGTGGATGCAAAAAGTGAATTTGGCTGCCCTGCAACAGGGCCCTAATCTTTTGCCTCTTGAACAAAAAAGAAATAATGTTTTAATAAGACCTGCCTTTTTTTTTGCCCAGATACTATTTTTTTTAAATGAAATTTACATCTTTTTTTTCAAAATCAGCAATGCCAGGCTATACATTTATCTTTAAATATTTTGATAACTGAAAAAGTGCCCAGCTCTGATCTTAACAGAGTTATATTTTGTTATTATAAAGTTTTCCAGTGAATCAGTTTAATCTGGTAAATCTGCGATATGGGTAAGGCCTATTTCAGAAGAAGTACACACTACCATCTTAGCACTGTTGCAGTAAAGGCTACTTTAGGTAGAGCAAATAACCTCCCTAAGGCAGCAAAGAAAACCTGAGTCATAAAATAATTTCCCAAATATTCCTGAACAGAGGTTTGGAAACCCTTTCAAAGAGCTTTTCATTTCTCAGCTGCCACCCTGTGTCATAAGCTTTAATTTTGCTTAGGGATAATATGCAATTTGGTACCGAGTGACCTTATCAAGTTTTATCAAAAGGAAAAGCAATACAACTGGATTCCCTCAAGTAATTTCTTTCAAGCACTTTTAATATAATGTTCAACTAAAGGTTGGTTTTTTTTTTGGTCACTTTCTTTTAACACAACTTTAGCTGGGACCAGGTTAAATTGATGCTAGAACACTTTCATCTACCATAGCTCAAGCGTTCACTTAAACATGACATGTTTTATTAAAAAAACCCCAAACCTTTGGAAACACATATGTAGAACATTTCTGCTCTTTGTGCACCTTCTTCGATTTGTATATGGAAGTAGTTGAAAACAGACCGATAAGTATATGAAGTTAGTAAGCTGCAACTTGCTGTCTCAGCTTATAGAAATACAAGGACTGTATCTTGTTCAAAAAGTTTATAACTTTTTGAACAGTACAACATTCCTAACATGAATAGATTCTTCTTTGCTTACTCAAAAGTTTAGTTCAGGCTCAGAATCTTTATTTCTCTTCTTCCTGCAAGGATGCAGAATGATTGAGATGGAAGAATTTAGTCTTTGAGGACTTCTGAACCAGAACTTCTGCCCCTGTCATGAAGAAAGTTCCACCAGAAAATTTTGAGACCTCTAATTTTTAAAGTTGACTTTTAACCTCATATTTGTGCTGAAAGTGGACAAAAACTGTGACAAACTTGAGCATCCTGATAAACTTGGTGACTTATACCCAATGATCTAAAATCTGATTGTAACCAAATAACCATATCTCTGTCATCTATAATAAAAGTAGGAAAAAAAGACAACTCCGGATTTGTGTGCAAATATATGTACACATGTAAGTATGTTGACAAATTGGTTGGGAAGAGTTTCTTTTGGTCCTAGAATGGGATCAGTTGGTCTAGTGAGGGAAAGGCATCAGAGAGAATATGAAACCTCAAACACCTTGACAACTTTAGAATATTAAGGAAGAAAGACTTTTAAATGAAAAAAGAATTCTAACAGGAAGGATCCATCTTATGTGTTTCTGCAAGCTATGATAGCAGGTTTACTCATTAAAGAGCAGATGAATTTGGTTTGTTTAACACTACATTGTCTTATTTTTGTAGCCTTTTGCATCAAGCTCTTGGTGATAAGCTTGTATTATTAACTTGCACTTGAGTTAACTAATTCATCATTTCAGTCAATTGAACAGCATTCCTGTTTTGTTTTATTTCCAGATGAAGTGGTGGTATGGGAACAACCTATACTTGAGTAAATTTGCATCTTATTGGAAATAGGATTAGACATACAAATGGGTGCGTGTACTTCGCTAACTCTTTAAAAGGAAACACTGATGAATCTTTAAGAGCACTATGAATTATGTAAAGACAAAATTACTAAGAAAAAGTTTTGATATCTGTGAACGCAATTTTACAACTGCTATTGAATAGTCTTTTCTATAAAGGTTGTGGTAAGTGTAGCTGAGGATCTTGCTTTCTAAATATTTTCACATTACTTGGTTTTAAATGTTTAATTCTAAAATAGAACGTTACAAAGAAATAATTTCCATGACATTCTTAAAAACTGTACACCAACATGATTTATGTTATATTTAAAGATTGTAGCCTATCTGTATTTTTAAAACTGGAGACTATTACACATTTTTAGTCTGTACTCTTCTGTAAATTATTCTGTGTATCTGTCTGGAGTTTACATTTCAGTAATGTTTACTGGGTTACAAAGCAATAATTCATCAGTTTTGGGTCAAAGGAGCTAGCTGAAATATTTCTTTAATTAAATAACCTACCATATTTGGTAAGATTAGATATAGCATTGCAGTCTGTATTGAGATCAGAAGCCAAATAACAAAACAAATGCAGGAAAAGTTATTACTGTATAAATTCTTTCATGTTTAGGTACTCATAAGTCACTCCTTACAGCCAAAAGTCTAGTCAAAATTCTTTGCACTAGATTACTGAAGTAAAACTGCATTGCTTGTGCAGTCTTAGATAATATGCTCTATTTCAGAATTAACACCGTAAAAGAGAAGACTGACTCAAACTGACAGCTGGAAAGAAATTCAATTGTAAATAAAAATAAGCAAATAAAAATGAGCAGCTGACAAGCACAACACTTTTTAAAATATTTGGGGGGAAAATTATGCCTATCAACCTAGTTTGAGCTCACAGTGTCTTTGTCTTGACCTCTTGCAAGTAAATAAATAAGCAGGAGAATGGAACAAACCTGAGAATGTGCTTAAGTGCCGAATCTTGGTTAATGAGTAGAAGACAACATGTAGCAATATTTCTTAATGTCATGTGTGGCTAATAGACAAGAGAATGATTCCTGAGTGAAAAAAACCCTACTCATAGACATGTAATGCTAACATCGTTTACTGGCATTTTCTTGGTTGTTGCTCAAAAACAGTCTTCTGATTTTGAAAAGCTTTTGGAAAAAAAAAAAAAAAAAGGACATGGTGAACAAAGAAATCTTAGTGCTTGAAATATTTTGTTTCTTTTTTGTTGGTTTGTTTTAGAAAGAATTTTTGAGGAAAATTACATATTAACTCAGTTGGAGAATTCCTGAGCAATGAACAGTATTACTGTGAGGCAGGCTTAATATGCAGTAATACTTAAGTAAATGTCAAAGTATTTGACATTCCAGGTTGAGTATTTGGTGTTCGAATGATTTCATTTACTGTGTTTAATAACCTAAGTCCCATGTATATTTTAACTAAAAGCACCTTAACTTTGTAGATAAGAATAATTACATTTTTAAGCAAATTCAGATAAGGAGGCAGATTTTAAAAAGCTGTGAGGACTGGTTGAAACAAACCAAATAAACTTCAAAACCTTTTGAGACATTTCTCTTGGTCTATTGAATCTGTAAATTCCAATTTTATTTTGTAAATTTATTCCCATATGGATAGTTTTATTCACGCTTAATCCTGACTTTCAAGAAACAAGACATAAAACCTGATTATAATCCCCAGTTTTTCTCTAAAAGTAAATGTAAAAAATAATCATTGTATTGCAAAGAACACACAAAATGACAGACTGTGCTTCTGTTATTCACTGGAAAGTACTTTCAGCAGAACTTGAAGATATTTTCGTCAGCAATTATAAATCTAGTCAGTATAGAAACTAAGTTTGCAGTCATGGTCTTTGTTATGTCTAAGTTATGTCTTTGTTTGTATTAGCAGAAAAGCCCACCCACACCAGATATAGATATAATGAAAAACTGTGATAACAACATGGATGTGTCTTTTGCACAGTTTGTATAGAAATACATATATAAGTATATATACACTTGTATTTACATATATATGAATGTAAAATATATATGTAAATAGGTATATACATATAAGCCACCATCTCTTTAAAGTCCTAGTTTAATATGAAGCTAAGAACTAATAATATTTTAAGCACTTCTGTTAACTTTATTTTCAGTACTGTTTGAACAGATTGTAATTTTAAAAATATTGATTAAAAAAAATTAGACATATATCTTTGTCTAAACTAACTAAACTGATATTATTTTGTGTAATCTAACATGACTGTTTCCTGTTGTAGATGTTGCCTCAGTGAACTAGCTTCCTGGCAGAAAAGGACCTGGGAGTGTTAGTGTACAGCTGGCTGAATATGAGCCAACAGTGTGCCCACGTAGCCAAGAAAGCTACCTGGAACTTATCGCTCCCTACAACTACCTGACAGGAGGTGATAGAGAGGTGGGTGTTGGTCTCTTCTCCCAAGTAACAAGCAATAGGATGGGAGGAAATAGCCTCAAGTAGTTCCAGGGGAGGTTTAAATTGAGTATTAGGAAAAATTTCTTCACTGAAAGGGTTATCAAATATTGCAAGAGGCTGTCCAGGGAAGTGGTGGAATTGCCATTCCTGGAGGTATTTGGAAGACAGGTAGACATGGTGCTGAGAGACATGATTTAATGTTGGTTTTGGCAGTGTTAAATTTACGGTTGTATTTGACAATCTTAAAGGTCTCTTCCAACCTAGGTGATTTTATGTTTCTATGATTTTATAATGTCTTTTAGAGAAATGCCTGGGCTCATTTAGGGATGTGGCAAGCAATAGTAACCTCCACATATAACACAATAGTATCCTATATTCAACCGAATGCACACTCAGGGTGTAAGAAAAAGTCAGAAATAAAATGAATGAGTAAAGAAGAATAAACACTATTATTAAAATTATAAATTAATTCTATTAGACAATTTAGTTTAATTCCAACATAATTACATGTCGGGTAAATTTTTATGCTCATTAACCTATACAAATGCACTTATATTTATAAGAAAATTATATGCAAGAAAAAAGTTTCTCTGTAAATCAAAGGAGCATTAAGAAAGTAAAAACCCACGTAAATATATTATAGATGCAAAATATGACAATCAAAATGTAGTGCCAGAAAGGATTGAAAGGCGAGGATTACAAAGGAAAATTAGTGAGAGATGTAAAAATGAGGCATTAAAGGATGAAAATAATTCTGGCATTTGCTATAGTTTATATGATTTTATAAGCTTGTAAGGTAAAATCCCAGCTTGATTTGAATTAAGCTCCCTCACTAACAGAATCAAAATTCCACCCCTTATGCTTGCATTCTTTAATCTAAACTATGTCATTGAGAGATGTCATGAAAAAATTAAACTTGATATAATTCAAGTGAAGAAAAGGAACTGTGGGTGAGATGCATTTTGTACCAGTCTTTTCTGGTTCCTTAAAACACAAATGTAGGTATCTAATATTACAAAACTGTAGTAAGATTGAGCTCTTAACTATTGGTGAAATAACAATGAAAGAAGGTTGAGAAAATTTTATGGTTTTTTTTTTCCTTGAATGACTAACTTGTTCATACTTCAGATTTATAAAATATGGGTAGGATGATTAAATCAAGGAAACATTAACATTCATGTATTCTAACTCCCATGAAAAAATATCTCACCTAATAATTAATTAGATTATAAATCAAATACCCTTTGAGATTGGTATTCAGATGAAAACAATCATGTTGCTGAAAATAAGCATTGAGAATAAGTGGGACCAAAAGTGTGACATACAAGAGAAAGGACTAAAACTGACTTTCAATGAGAAGGAAGTTAATAGATCATTATAGACACAGTGCAGGAAGGACTGGATTACTATTATATGAGGCAAATAGGGTGAATGAATCGGAGCTGTCAGTAGGTGACTGTACATTTAAATTCACGTAGTAAAAAATAACAAGAGGAAATTACAATTATTTGGAAGACTCATCTTTGCACACCATAGTAAAACTTTATAGAAGGTAGTATCCATGGTCTCCAAAAATACTGCTATTAAGACCAACGTGAAGCTTTAATTTTTGTCATTTTAAATAGCTGATCATTATAAATAGAGATTTCTAAGCAAAGGGATTCAATTCGTTACTTTGTTTCACATACAGCTGTGGAAACTAATATTCTGAAAATACTAATCACTGTGGTACTTTAATGCAGAGGTTAACCCTGTGGTAAGTTCAAGTTATAGCTAATCATCTGTATCCTGCTTGTTTGTGTTTTAAATTAATTAATACAGCACTTTTTAAAAGCAATAACTGTTACACTATACTTGTACAATCTTTGTCCATGAAATATTACCCGACATAGTGTCTTCAAAAGTCAGCATTTGATAGTTTACAACAAAATTCACTCAGAGGTATTGTAAAGGGTGCTGGCCAGAAAGCTGATCAGAATTTCTTTCAAAACTTTTCTTTGATGAAAAAATGCATTTTTCTTAAAGCATACTTTCTCTGCTTCTGTTTCTGTTTCTTATATATGCTAGAAATTACTCTTTGGGAGCAGTCAGTTGAGAGGGATGTAGTTTGCTGAACCAGATTTCCTAGGGCAAATTGTACCACATAAAAATGAGAGCAATTTCATTTACATTTTTTAAGAGATTGAGAATTCAAATCTGAGTATTGGGTTATTTCTGACAAAATTGTCTTTAAGAAGGTACCTGCACTCTGCCTCTAAACTAACACAGTCATCTCTATGCTAACACAACTCCTTTCTTAAATGACAGAATAAAACAGGAAATGAAAACAAATTTCTTTTTCCTTTGAAGTAATTAGTTATAAAACCTGATTGAGGTTTCTGAACTCTACTTCTTTTTTTCTTTTCTTTTTTTTTTTTTTTTTTTTAATTTGTGAAAACTACAGAGCTCCACAAAGGTTATTAAAATAAGCATAACTCCTATACTGACTCACAACATATGGGTTTGGATTTAGTCATCTTCAAAT
The DNA here is from genome assembly GCA_013398295.1 of Chionis minor. NCBI lineage: Eukaryota > Metazoa > Chordata > Aves > Charadriiformes > Chionidae > Chionis > Chionis minor. The sequence continues at coordinate 730,138 of VZSF01003007.1, forward strand.
ATTTTCCTTAACCTGAACTAGCAGTTACACTGCAGATTTTGTTACTGTTTCCTTCACGTTCTTTCAATGTGTAAATTAATTCAATAATGTTCTAATATTTCATGGAAAAAAAAGGTCTTTTATTTTGATAGACAGGTGTTAGAAACTATCAGATGTATGTCACTTCTTCTTCCAAACAGAATAGATAGCACTTTGGAGTATCATGCAGAATAACTTGTTTCTAAAAATATTACAAAAAAGTCAGCATGAGAACTATTAATAAGGTACAGACCTTCTTTAATCACTTAGAAGTAGGGGAGATAATTGAAAAAACAGGTCATTGTGGAATTTTTAATCAAATGTAATGTATTTACCTCTGCCAGTCTGTCAAAGTACTTCTATCTCACTAGCAATTTATTCTAAGAAAAATTATTTCACTGAGCACTTTATTACATACAAATTCAACATGCTGTCGGTAAAGTAAAAAGTCTCAGCTGCTGTAGAGGTATTTTATTACCTTCCTGATTGTCTCGGATTCCAGCATGTGATGTTCTCTGTAACAAGAATTCTGCTTATAGCCAGAACATCCTCTATTATTTTCAGAGTTTATAGGGTGGTCATTTTTTTCAGTTTTCAAAAAAATCTGCAGCTTTTGTACATCTTTGAAACCACATCCTGTAACTGATGGCAGTATAAATATGTCAAACTGAACTGCATAATGTCACCAAATAAATACTGACTTTTATTTGATTTTTAAAATGGAACAAAATGATGCTACAAAGACTGATGATGATAATGTCTCTAAAGCAAGGTTACTTTGGGCTACTGGAGTACACAACCCTCTGGATCTTTGGGAGTCTTCATGGGAAGAAACTCTGGCATAAAACACCTCTGATTAAGGCAATGCTATTGAGATAAAAATTAAAGGCCTGGTTCACCATTAACGTCACTCCAGTTTTTCATCAGCGTATCCCAGTGAAATAAATTGGCTAAAGTAGATATATGTAATCTCTATTAGTTTAGAAACATTTTTTCAATTGTTTATTCCTTTTCTAAAATGCAGAGAAAATTCAGTCATTTCTTCTGTTTCTGCCTTATTAGCAGAAAGTCCATTAGCATTTTGCCAATAACTTAACAGGTTGTAAATTTTAATCCAGCGTCTAAAATGAAGCAGTCGTTCTACATTTTCTGACTGCAAGGTTTTACCTTACAGCACTTTAATGTATGAAAAGTCCCTCCATAGATGAGTGCAAGTCGTCCTACTCCTATGCTATGAACCATCTATGAACAGCATCAGTCTTTATAGTTATCTGGCCTGATTAGCATGGTAACAAAGCTGAAGAGAGGTGTTTACAGACTCAGTTTTGACACCATGGTAATGTAGTTTGACATCTACCAGACCAAGCTGGCTGAGAGAAAGTCCCTTTCCAAATAACACTCCTTTTTTGCTACAAGTTAATGTTTTGATTTGAAAAGAATAATACTAAGTAAGAATGCTTTCCTCTTGCTATTGCTTTTCCCTTCATTTTATTCTTTCCTTCATAGAAGTCTTCATGTATTTTATAATTACACATGAAAAATACTATTGTTAGAAGACTATTAGATTAAGCATTAAGCACACCAAGGGCAAATCCTGCCTGACAAACGTGATGGCCTTCTACGATACTGCCACGAACTTGGTGGACAAAGGCAGAGCAACGGACGTCATCTACCTGGACTTAAGCAAAGCATTTGACACTGTCCCGCATGACATCCTAGTCTCCAAATTGGAGAGTCACGGGTTCGATGAATGGACCACTCGGTGGATAAGGAACTGGCTGGATGGCCGCACTCAAAGGGTTGTGGTTAATGGGTCAATGTCCACGTGGCGGCCAGTGACGAGTGGTGTCCCGCAAGGGTCAGTACGGGGACCAGTGCTATTTAACATCTTTGTTGGAGACATGGACAGTGGGATTGAGTGCACCCTCAGCAAGTTTGCCAATGACACCAAGCTCAGTGGCACGGTTGACACACTAGAGGGAAGGGATGCCATCCAGAGGGACCTGGACAGACTTGAGAGGTGGGCTAATGCAAATGGCATGAAGTTCAACCAAGCCAAGTGCAGAGTCCTACACCTGGGACGTGGCAATCCCAGGCATAAATACAGGCTGGGCAGAGAATGGCTGGAGAGCAGCCCTGAGGAGAAGGACTTGGGAGTGCTCATGGATGAGAAGCTCAACATGAGCCGGCAGTGCGCGCTGGCAGCCCAGAAAGCCAACCGTATCCTGGGTTGCATCAAAAGAAGCGTGGCCAGCAGGGCACGGGAGGTGATTCTCCCCCTCTACTCTGCGCTTGTGAGACCCCACCTGGAGTACTGTGTCCAGCTCTGGAGTCCTCAACATAGAAAGGACATCGAACTGTTGGAACAGGTCCAGCGAAGGGCCACTAAGATGATTAGAGGGATGGAGCACCTCTCCTATGAGGACAGGCTGAGAGAGCTGGGGCTGTTCAGCCTGGAGAAGAGAAGACTCCGGGGAGACCTGATAGCAGCCTTTCAGTATCTGAAGGGAGCCTACAGGAGAGCTGGAGAGGGACTCTTTGTCAGGAAGTCTAGTGATAGAACAAGGGGTCATGGTTTTAAATTGGAAGAGGGGAGATTTAGATTAGATATTAGGAAGAAGTTCTTTACTGTGAGGGTGGTGAGGCACTGGAACAGGTTACCCAGGGAAGTTGTGGAGGCCCCATCCCTGGAAGTGTTTAAGGCCAGGCTGGATGGGGCTTTGAGCAACCTGCTGTAGTCAGAGGTGTCCCTGCCCATGGCAGGGGGGTTGGAACTTGATGATCTTTAAGGTCCCTTCCAACTCTAACCATTCTATGTTTCTATGATTCAAAAACTAATTCTTGCTAATAATCAAAATAACTCAAAAGCTAATAACTTGCTGTCTATCTACATCCATGACAGATGCAGAAATAGGGAAAATTATGAGATGATCTACATGATCATATACTATTTTTTCTTTAATGGTGGACATCAATCCAGCTTACTGAATGAAACAGAGGTTAAACAGAAAGAATAAGATTTATAGCAGACTACAATATTTTATGTAATACTTTTTGTAATGAATAAGCACAAAGGAATTGAAGGGAAGTTGCACATTCTACCTTTACTGGGACATAAGCACTTAAGAGTAATCATATCAGTTCAGATCAGATGTCTAACAAGCCCTGAATCCTATTTTCAGGAGTGGACAATAAGTAGATACTTAGGAAAGAGTACTAGGAGAAAGAAATTACTTAATGATACTCTTCCAGCCACCAGTGATTTTCAGCTTAGCAGCTTCTTGAGCCAGAGCCGCTATCTACATGTAAACAAGCCTTGATTATTTTGTTAATTACTGCATGGATTTATCTAATTATTTTTGCAATTCTTCAGTATTCTTAATAACTCATAGTATGGAGTTTCATGGCTTTACTAGATCCTTTGTGAAGAATCACATCCTTCAGTATGTTTTGAATGTCACTTCCTAGATTCATGTAATATCCTCTGGTGGTTTTATTAGAGGGGGAAAATAAGACACCCACACTTGTCACAATTTGCTAGACTGCTTTCTATTGCTCCCTTGGTCATCCTTTGTTCTTACAAATGGCAACACTCCATAAACATCAGCTGTTCCATGCCTTCATCATCATTCTTAATTTTTTTGAGCATTTCCTGGTTTTAGTATACTCTTTTTGAGATGGAAGCACCAAAACTGCAAAAGGTGTTCAAGATGAAAGTTGATGCATAATTGCAGAATGGCATTGTTTTCTCTTTTGTCCTCTATTCCTCCCATGATGATGTTCAACATTCTTTTACCTACTGCCCAAAGTTTCCTTTGAGTGGCATTCCCCACCTCAGAGCCAATCTTCTGTTACATAAAATTAGCGTTCTTACTTTGGAAGTATGACATTTCACATATATCTATGTTAAAATGATTTGCCATTTTCACAGAATCACAGAATCACAGAATCACTTAGGTTGGAAGAAAGCTTTGAGATCATTGAGTCCAACCATTAACACTGCCAAAACCACCCCTAAACCATGTCGCTCAGCACCACATCTACCTGTCTCTTAAATACCTCCAGGGATGGCGACTCCACCACCTCCACGGGCATGATCTTACTAGGTCCCTATACCCTCCTTAAGTTGCCTGTCCCTTCTTCCAAAGGTGGTAAACTCCCCTTTTTTCTCTGAGTTCCAGCAGAAGCTCCCAGTTCAGCCAGGCCTGTCATCTTCTCCACCTGTTCATCTTACGGCACATGGGGACAGCCTCCCCCTGCATCTCCACGATTTCTTTCTTGAAGAGTGTCCAGCCTTTGCCCTCAGAACTGTCTCCCAAGGAACTCTCTCAAAAAGTGCTCTGAACAGGCTGAAGTCTGTTTTCCGGAAGTCCATGGTAGGGGTTTTGCTAACCCCCCCTCCTTTCTTCTCCAAGAATTGAGAACTCTATCATTTCATGGTTGCTAAACCGAAGACTGCCTCTGACCACCACATCACCCACCAGATCTTCTCTGTTTGTGTCTAGCAAGACACTTCCCCTGGTAGGCTCACTTACCAGTTGTGTCAAGAAGTTATCTTCCACGCATTCCAGGAATTGCCTAGACTGTTTCCTCTATGCTGTGTTGTATTTCCAGCAGATGTCTGGTAAGTAAACAGAATTTATTACAGAATTTTCCATGTCATGAGATCCCTTTACAAATTTGTCATGTTTAGGTAACATCTTTCCTACCTTGAATTCAGTACTGTCATCAAACATTATTATCTCAGTACTTCTAATAGTTTCAAACTATTTCTACTGATGTGCTTAGTACAGACATTTGACTTAATGGCTTGCAATGTCATAAAAATGCCTAGAATCTTTTCTAGTAAGTGACAAGCCATCAGCTGCCTTCCAGTAGAACAGCACTGGTCAGCTTTGAGAGAAATTTCATACAAAGTTAGTATTTCAGTTATTTTGTCCTCTGGAAGTTTTTGCCTATTGTCTTCTGATCTTAAGATTTATTATAATTCTCATTGGCTTCCATTGAATATCCTTTAACAGTAAGTTTTTAATTTAAGGCAAAACTTCCCAAGGGCTACCTGCATTCTGACATGAACACTTCCTTTTTTGTTCCTCTTGTACTGTAAAAAAGTTTCTTAGTATTTTTCTGACTTTGGGAAGTTGATCTTCCTTTTTTTTTGTCAGTGTTTATCTTTTCTGTATTCTTCATACGGACACAACTTAATCTTTAGGATGAGTGCTTCCTTATGCCAATAAAACCACCCAGATCCTGTTGTTTTACACTGCTAGTGTATGCTTGCTCTTTGCAGTCTTTTTTGACAGATGAAATGAATTTTTCTCTGATAGCTTTCATCCTGCTTGAAAAGATTTACTTTTTGGGTACTCCTTTTAATATCTTTCTAACAATCTTTTTTTTTTTTTAATGCAGTTCCCTTTTTTCTTTCTTTTTTTTTTTTTTTTTTAAAGTTCAATACAACTGCTTTGATTTTTCTGATTTCCTTTGCTGGGACAAGGCTGTATTCAATGAAAACACAGCATAGTTACAAGAATGGCTCCATGTTGTTAATTTTAATAGAGTTACTTCTCTTGTGTATTCATTATTTGCTTTGTGAAACAGTCTTACAAATGGTATTTCTTATGCCTGCATGCTTGACTTCCAATATTTGTAAATGTTTTAACTTTTTTCTTCATTTCTTAGTTCATACACAGCTACAAAAGAAAAAATAGCTACCAGATTCAGAACCTGGACCCCTTATAATAATGCCCTACCAGTAAACCTCAAAACCAGCAGAACCCAGTTTGCAGCAGTAAAATGCGTACTAAGAGACAATTATTGGCAAATTCATATCTAAGACTACTAGTAGCTTCCAGATTTAGGAATATTTAGGAGTTTTGAGTTGCATTATCATCCTCACATGTTTACGTTGTCACTTTTATTTGAACTTTATAATGTTTTCATTTATTTCTTACCTTTACCTGAGTAGTATGTTTGTCAAACATTTCCTTTGTGTAGGTGTTCCATACTTGAGGTACGTGTAGTCTGTTGGCATTCGGGAAAATTTGCACTATCCTTTTCCCTGCAGAATATGTGGGGGTGTGATGGGGATGGTGGGTGGGTGTGTGTGTGTGTGTGTGTTTTGGTTTTTGTTCTTTTTTCAACTTTTAGCTCTGAAGTTATTTTAAAATCTGCTTTGTGGTTTTTTTTTCTTTTTTAAAATATGTGCAATAGATATTAAAAATTAATATAAATCTGTAAAACATAACTGATTTTTGAGTGATTCATGCAGTCACATTAATACAGGCAGATAATGAAAATACAGTAGAACAAATATTCTTTGGTTGTAGACTAGCTTTTTCATTTATAATGCTACTATTCCCTTTTTCACGTGTGCAGACAAATACTGAATTGCCGCCTTTGTTTTTCCTCTGCTAATGTCAGTATAATTGTTGCGAACATTACTGCCTCGTTTCTCTGTAAAAACTGCAAAAAGAGCAATGCTACTGCTTCTGAGTTACATTGTTTCGGTAGCAATAATGACTGATTTGCTTGGGGAAAACTGTCAAGTGTCTTTGTAAATGATTAATGAACACAAATCTATATTATTAATAAAACTTTGCAAATATGATAATTTAAAATAATGGCACCAGAAAACAATTGTTTCTTTAGAGTTTTTGTTGACAAAAACAGTATGCCATCTTTCTATGATGGAATATTTCACGAAGTATCAAAGAAAAGAACAATTTTAATAGCGGCTTAACATGACTTTTGTGTTTACCTCAATATTCTCTACCTTTTTATAAAGGTAACTTTCATTAATGTAACAGCAAAAGTTTGAGGAGAGAGTAGCTACTGGTGAAATTAGCTTTTCTGTGAATGTAATTATAACATATTTTTCAGCATTTGCAATTTAATCATATTGAATTGTTCCTTCTTGATAAAAATCATGGGGAAGATGTGCATATGTAAGTACCATCTCTTAAGTCTGAAAATAATCTAGGGAGTACTATGCTAGTGTTTAGGTGCTGCACAAGACAGGGAATGTTAAACACACTCTGCTTTTCTGCTGAACGTTGTAGAGAAAGGATGGTCTTACAGTCAAGAACAGTCTCTTCAAAAAACACCCCCTCTGAGCATGGACAAGTAAATCACTCTGTGTCTCCACGCTTACAATTTTAAATTAATGGTGTTGATAAATTCCCCACATACATAAGGTGATGTCAAGCTGTATTTACTAATTATATGGAACTGTTTCCGTATTAATGGGATCACTGAAATAATATTTTCACTGCAGCACAGTCTGACTCCCATCCAGGACAAGGACGTTTGTATGAGCTTTTATAAGAAAATTGGCAATATGATTGTGGTAAAAAGAATCAAAGATTGTATCACTTAGCTTACAACCTTTTTTTTTTTTTCAATCAAGCTTCTCAGCTTTACTTTGAATTTGTTTGAAACTTCAATAACTCCTCTTTTTTTTTTTCCTGTTTGTGTGTGACATATGCTGTCAAGGAGACTTCCTCACTTAGATAGCTGCAATTAAACTAGTAGCTCTGATAAACTCTCATAGCAATCAGGTGAGGTGTCTTAATTGTAAGGCATGAAAACAAGATGTTTTGCTGCTTAATGGTTTGTTGGACATGTAGAGGGTGTAATTATTTAGAGGAAACAGATTTTATGTTAATGTAATTATTTCTTTAGATACAACATTGGTTATGAATCATCTTCCATAGTTTGAACTTTGAGGTTAATTACTATTCAAGGGTGTATATACAGTGAAAAACAATTTTTGGTGGCATCTGGCTTTATTTTTAAAAGTTGGTCTCTTGCATCTTTTTCTTCATTAATAGCCATTCCAATGTGAGAAGAAAATCTTTCTTTGACAACCAATAAAAATACTAAGTTCTGTTTTGTTAATCATCAATCTGTTTCGAAATAGGATATTATTTATTTTTTTAGAGCAAAATTTGGCATTTGGAAATCTTTATGATTGCATAGAGCAATATCAGCTCTTTCCTCTAAACTATTTGGTATTAATTAGTACTCAGGTAGCTGCTGTGAGGCCAACATCAGAAATTCTTCTTTATTCACTTGGATGAAGAAAAATTCTCCAGAGTCTTTGTATTACTTTCCTTCTTTTGTTACTATCACTGCTGAATTTCTAATGGGATTTTGTCAAATTAATGGGCTAGTATAGACAGCATTGACAGTGATACAAAGAGATAACATCCTTTAACCAGATTGTGTCTATTGAATACCTGGGCAGCAAAGACAAAGCGTTTATAGTAGCCTTATTTCCATCCGTGTACATATTTTTTCTGGGCTGAGTTTATACATGAAAGAATATGGCCAGAGTCCAGAATTTTGCAACAATTTTCTGGCACAGGATTTTGAGAAGCGGAGCATGTTATGACATTCTTCTGGCTACATGTCTTACACTTGGAGCAGAGGTATAAAAATACTATGAATATAAGCAGCAATTCAGCAGCATAATGCTACTTTGCTGCTTTATGTCAAACATCCTTCTCTCAAATGCAAGAATACAATACATGAAAGCCAGAACCACTGGTCAGAACCATTAGTCAAATATTTGTAAGTAGTTTTGGTGGGCTTCCCTTGTCTCCATTAGACAAGTTATGCAGAAGAGAGTTTGAGGAGAAGAAGTCAACTTGTTCTCTAAAATAGAATTTTGTACATTCTCACTTAGGACTGAATGAGAAGGTTTATAGACAATTGAAAAAGATACATACAAATTATGACTGACTTTTTAATACTAATGGGGTAAATGCAGCTGTAAGAGAAGCTAATAAAAATATTTTTAATCCATTTGCTTGAAAGGTAATAAAACCCCTTGTTCCTTGGTGGAATAAAAATTTAATACAGCTATTAAAGGTATTGTAGGGAGAGGGAGATCTAAATAAAGCTGAGACATCACATTTAGTAGAAGGATTAATGGAATATAAGAGGCTCAAAAGGTTATAAGGCTAAGAGAGTATATATTGGCATAAGTTTTATTCAAGTGTTAGATGAAATACAGTGTCATCAAAATGGAGATCAAGAAAAGGTCTACAATGCTAGGACAAGGAGAGAAGATAATTACATCAAAAATGTATGCTATGTGAAATTTAAACTGTGATCATTTATAATGGAAGGCTTTCTTATACAATGCACCTATGGCGTCTTTTGATGCCTTAGGACAGGAGAAGCATAAGGAATGCTTTGAGCAGCCAAAGAAGACATTCGGCTAAGATGCAGATACATCTCTGTATTAAAAATAGCTGTTACATCTGGTTCGTTAAAACTTACCATTTTGGAAGGGAATGATATATGGAACATTTCACCTATAGGCATCTTTGAGTCTGGCTTTATTAGAGTCAGAAGCTGAATGTAAATCTTTCCCTTTAAAGGTGATCCTTCCAGTAAGGGGAGTTGTCCATCAGCAAAGTAATGCAGGAAAACACACACTCCTACTTGCCACTTTCAGTTTATCTGAACCATATTGGTTTTATTCTTTCCACGTTGAGTGCATCTGTGTTAGCATTTTGGTTTGGATCAGGAGTCATGTTTTTCTGTGAGTCTCCTGATTCACACCCACTTACAGAATTTTGATTTTAAAATTGACTGATCTGGGAGTTCATAAACTGTATTTCTCTTGAATGATGCTAAACCAGAGATATGCTTCAGGAGCACATTTGGTACACTGCATCCACTAATGGACATTCAGGACATGGGAACAAATCAGTCAGTATTGTGCATGCCCTGCCCTCTGATGGAAGTTGGTCTTCAGTGTCAGCTATTTTTCTTTATCAATTTGCTCTTATTGGTACATGCTAGTTACTGTTGTAGACATGGCCTTGGTGTTGAATAAACTTCGTCTCATGATTTGAGGATATGACCAAAAAAACCCCAAAAAAAGCACTGGCATTTAGGAAATAATTAGGCATAATTAATGGAAATGCCTAAAAAATATTTATGTTTGTCATTAAATCTTACGGATCTTTCTTGCTTTCTTAAAATAATCTTCTAATTCAAAGTTTTTCTTAGTTAATATTTGGAAAAAATATTTGACATTGAGTATATCCTGGAAACTTTTGACAAAAAAAAACTTGTTTCATTATTAAACCCCCTTTTTTTTTCCCCCTCTATTTTTACCAGATAAGCAAAAATTATCACATATTACTGGAGCTGTAAACACTCTGTGTGTCTAGCAGAAGGAATGTCTGTATATTTTATCTTAGGCTTTTAGTAGTGATTTTGTTAAACCCATTTGGTCATTTGTCTACTTAGAACATATCATGTTGAACTAACAGTGAATAGATGTAATTCACATTAGTTTAGTGCATCAAGGTAAACAGTACATGAAGACTTTAGTGAAACCATTTATTATATATTTCATAACCAATTAATCTGTAGTAGATGGTAGAGTTTATCTTGGCTCAGCAGACAGTTCCAAAGGATGATCGAATACCAAGTCTAAAAGTGATGCTTGAATGACTGGTTCATTTTGCCTTTATATGTATTTTATCTTGTTTGAGGAAAGAATGAAGACCAAAGACATCTTCCCATAAAAAAACAGGAAAATTCTCATTACCACTTTATTTTTTTTTTTTTCCTGAGGTAAATATTTTCTATTTTTCCTGTTGAGGGAAATTAAGAGGCTATGAAGTTTTAAATTGGGTTAAACCATATGAGCCATAGGGAAAAAAAAATCTCCCTAGTTAGAGAAATGGTCTTAGAAAAAAATAATTAAATTGTAACTTTCAGGAAACACAGATTAGTGAATCCCCCAAAGTAGAGAATATATGATTTTACATAGCAGTATTACTGAATCTGCTGATAAAAACAGCATGTAAGCTTATAATATAAATCTTATGATTCATCATAAAAAAATTGCCTAAAAAATTCTCATCAGAGTCTTTGGATTGCCACAAATTTCTTGATTTATAAAAGCCTCTTCAGAACTCTGACTAGGATCCTATATAAAGTAAAAAAACGATCAAATAATTTAGCAAATGTTTTAATGCAGTATTCATACTAGCATAAGTTCTATCAAGTTCTGGTGGGTGGACCCTGGCCAGGTGCCAGATGCCCACCCAGGTGCTTTCTCACTCCCGTTCCTAGACAGGAAAGGGAGGGAAATAAGGTGGAAAAGCTTCTTGGTTGAGATAAAGACAGGGAGATTACTGACTAATTACCATCATGGGAAAAACAAATTTGACTTGGGGAAAAGTAGTTTCATTACTGCCAATTAAAAATAGAGTTGAATGGTGAGAAACAAAGATAAAAGCTAAAATCACCTTCCCCCTACTCCCCACTTACCTTCCCCTTTCTCACTCCCTGTCCTTACCCTGCTGTGAGGGTGAAGGGACAGCAGAAAGCAACAGCATTTTTCGCCTTCCCTACATATTACACTGTTGCGTATGAGACTTACACAAAGCAGAGCTGCAGATTGTCTTTCACCAGCTTTCCCGCTAGCCAAAGGGAACCATGAAAGTTTTAATTCAAGATGATTCATATCTGCTGCAGTGAAATACTTCTCTGAGATATGAGGTCAGAGCTAGAAGTGATCAGAATTTTCTGAGGGAAAGTTTTTTTCATTGTTATATACTGTTACCAGAGTTTATGACAAAAGCAAGTGTGCCAGTTCTTGCAGTGGTAGATGTCAAATCAAAATAATGGAAGCCTCCATTCTGAATACACGATAGTGTATTGTTTGTATCATTGTGAAGTTCAGGGAAATTTTCAATTCAGGAAAATAATTTACCACAAACCTGTAGTAATAATGATGACATATAAACTGCCTTTTGAGGAATGACAGAGGTTTGTTTTGGGACTAAGTATATTCTCTTTGCAGAATGAAGAAAGTCAAAATAATCTGAGAAAAGGTCTGTATTAGGAAATCACCAAGCTTATGTGCTGTACATTGGTATTATATTACCAGGGCCTTCAGTTTGGTCCATACAAAGTGTCAGAAATACTTAGTAGATTGAAAAACCCATAGATGAAATAAAAAATTGGTCAAAATAGAAAATTGGTCAAAATATGTCTATACATATTCATATAAGTGACTGCTTGCAGGTTTATTGTATAAGCTTGCAGGGCGAGACTTCCACCTTCATGTTGAAATTCTGTCTTGAAGGTGACCCAGTTATTGTACCCATTTCCATTCACATGTGCCAACATTAGATTTTTTCCTGCATAATTGATCATTGCTAGGTATAAAAATGTTAGGAGTAACAAATCTAGGTGTATTTCTCATTACCAGTTTTCACTGTGTTTATGAAGTAGTTACCTCTTTACAGAGGTATTAGACAACTTTTCTGTTGATTAACACTGAAGAAGCTGTGTTTGACTTAAGACTTCTGATGAAAACTCTTACAAGGTATTACTGAATCTTATTTGCTACTAAAAAGACTATGTAAACTTCTTTTTCTAAGAAGTAAATGCACACTTTTCCTATTTGAGAAGCTCAAACTTCATTATCTCTGTGCTTTTAGGTTCACTTTCTCACTACCCTTATTTCATTTTAAGTAATCAGATTTAGCAGACTGCCACCACCCTTAGGTATTACGCCTTACTCCTCCACTCATTTTGCCTTCTGTATTTTATTATGCTTGTATTTCTGTTTGCTGCCCTGGAGGATTACTTTTTCATTATTTTGACCAGAATTTGCTTATGTGTCTGTATTTGTCTGTATTAAAAATGTATGTATAAAGCATTTGTAAATAAGAACACACCATATAGCTCATCCCTGGAATCAGCACAGTGACACTGCACATACACCAAAACACAAAAGACATAATGAGCACTTCATGTGGTCACTGGTATAAATGAATGCATGGGATTAACTGGCAAAATAACACCTGGGAAGTGATTTAATAAAACAATTGTTCAGATAAGAAGAAAAAGACCCTCACATATCACAACTGTTCTGGGAAAACTTACAGGATACAGAAGTCTGTCAAAACAATAACGGAGTATGCTAAATACCAAGCCAAACAACCAGCCCTTCCCAACCCACACATGATTTTTAAAAAACTTGTGAGCCCTACACAAAAGTCCTTTTAGAAAGTATAGTGCTGTACTCAGAAAAACATCTATCCACACAAAGTAGATATGAATATGATAGTTTGGCTGTTGCTCATTCTCGTTTTACATGTACTGAATTGTCTGTTCAACATTTTACATATCAGTTAAGTTCCCTGCTTGAAGATTAGGAAAATAAATATGAAATCATGTTCTTTCATTTATATATCCTGCATACTTATCATTTCATCTTTTATTGCAACCCATCTCCATTGTCAATATTTTCATTCAGTTTTTTCTTGCATATGCCAGTCTGTCTTCTAATCTTTATTTTCCCTTAGGTCTTCATATCTATTTCTTCAACTACGCAATGCATAACAATCCTTGGGTTCTTGGAAACCATGCTGCTCAGGAGCCAGAGGAGGAGAGGCAAAGATGCCCTTCTCACTTGATCCTTCATTGCAAGGCAGGCACACTGCATTGTGTGCCAACCAAACAAGCAATCCCACAGCTGGACACCTACACTCTGATTATAAGATAGGTATGAGGTCTAAAGGGCTCCAAAACAATCAGAAAGGATGGCTTCCACCCATTTTGGAGCCATCCTCCTTGAAGCCCAACTAAGCATATTTCCCCTGGACCATAATGCCAGTGGCGTCTGCACCAGTTGCATCAGACCTAGGTTACTGGGTGATCTTGTGGTTTCTACTTCAGAAGACCTCCCTCCTCCCCAGCAGAGATTACTTCCACCCTAGTCACTGTGAGTGGGGTAGGATGTACCAAAGGGGTAGGATTAGATGAGACCATGTAGGCAGACAGCATTCACATGGAAAGGTAGGGTCCAGGCTGCCCATGGGAACAGGTCAGCAGGTTGCCTCTGGTGACAGAAGGACAGGCTGCTTTGGAGAAGGAGAGGGCTTAGGAGGAACAAGGGATGCTTATCTGCTGCTGAGCCTGGGGCCTGGGGAAAAAAGTGTCTGTATCCCCTTTGCTTCTTCTCACAATTCTATGACCTGTCTCCTATTCACCTGCAGTCCCTTCGTTGATTTGTTTACTTATAACTTGTCTTAAAAGAAAAAAAGAGGAACTCTATGCAGATTTCAGTAAAACTGCTACAATCCAGACCCCAGTACCAGCAAATGCCTAAGACTCTTGAGAAGTGGCCACTGAAAACTTCGTTGTATCAGCTCAGTACTGTGTGAGGGAGCACTGAGCTTCCTGAACAATAAGAAAAAATTCTATGTGGGTGCTTCTACATAACTTAGATTGTAAAAAAGGCTCATCCTCTCGCAGTTTGTTCCCCTTTTTAATTTGAGGTCCACAGGAAGCCTGTGTGATGCCTAAAGTCCAAGCCACTTACTATAGAACCTTTCTCTGTGCTGAATTTCTCTTAATCTGTGACTAGATCACGGATTCCATTTTGGCAATCTCATCTCATGCTACTTTTTACACAGTAATTTAACACTAGCAATATTTTAGAGGATGGCAACAGGCTCACTATGATATTACACAAAGAGTAAAATATCCCAAGCTTGGGGAATAGATGCTGTCTTGTTGTTTGATGATTTTTTTCTTTGTTCATTTGTTTATGGTGTATTCAAACCAAACAATGGGGTAGGACTCACATAGAGAAGGAAAAAAGGCGACAGGGCAGGGAGAAGCATAGAGATGGCCACTTAAATACTAAAGAATTACTTTTTCTGACAAAGCTGTAAGAGGAACAGAGATGATCTTCAGGCTGTTTTTATATGGGGACCACCCTGCTGTGTGGTAATTACATCGCTGAGAGCTTGAGACCCTTGTAGAATATGAGAGCGAAATACAAGCAAGTATCAGCGATCTCAAGTCCTGTTCCTTGTGTCCCCAAGCTTCCCTTTCTCACCCTGTAGGAAGGGATGATAATTGAAGACAGTGGAGGCCTTCCAGGGGAGGCTTATAGCATATATTGGATAGAGAAGGAAAGGTCGCAAAGGCAAAATCATGTCTGTGTGCACAGCTGCCTGACTTGACACAGGATTACCCCTTTTAGGCTGCAGTAACCATGGTCCTATATCAGCAGGACATGCAAGGGCAGCATGATGATTACCATACTCTGCGACGACCCAAACCCTACAGATTGACCTAGGAAGTTGCCATAGAGAGAGCTAAAACATGGCATCACATGTGATTTTGTAATTGTTAACAGAAGCTTTGAGTTTACACAGATATTGAAGCTGCTTGGGGAGAAGAGAGTGACCCTGGCCAGGGAAAATGCCTGTGATAGCCAGCCCTCTCTCTA
The DNA here is from genome assembly GCA_013398295.1 of Chionis minor. Lineage (NCBI taxonomy): Eukaryota > Metazoa > Chordata > Aves > Charadriiformes > Chionidae > Chionis > Chionis minor. The sequence goes on from VZSF01003007.1 coordinate 745,439, forward strand.
CCCAGGCACAAACACTTATTTATTCAGTTGCTGCCCCTGTCCATTGTGAGGGGCAGCTCACTTTTCCTTTTGCTTGGTATCGTCATGATGTACTAACATTTTGTCTGCAGTTACTGCATGGTGGTTTCTGGATGGCAGCCTGTAACCCTGAAGTGAAGCAGGGCTTCATCACACCTAACAGTTACTTGGGAAGACAAACATCATAACTCTGAACTCCCCTTCCTCTGTCTTCCTCACAGCTTTTATTGCTGAGCATGACGCCATTATGGTCTGGAATATCCAGCTGGTCAGTTGGGGTCAGATGTACCAGCTGTGTCCCCTCCCAGCTTCTTGTGCACTCCTGGTCTATTTGCTCACAGTGCAGCGCAAGAAGCAGAAAAGGCCTTGATGCTGTGCAAACCCTGCTCAGCAATAACTAAAACATCCCTGTGTTATCAACACTGTTGTAATCACAAATTCAAAACATAGCCCCATATGAGCTAGTGTGAGTAAATTAATTCTGTCCCAGCCAAAACTTGTATATTAGTGCATGCATAGACAGCCCAAGATGCTAAAAAGTCACAGATTGCAAAATTTGTGGGCAATACTTGGCCTGTGGTACAGGCCTGCTAAATAAGTACTAAATCTAAAATAACTCAATTTCTGGTGTAAACGAAGTGAATTATCAAATAGTAGGCAAACAAATACCTCCACTGTGCACCAAAAACTTGCATGTGGAAAAATCAAATGATTTACAAGACATCATCATTAAAAAGCATGAGCATTTGAAGAACATCAGAATTTTAGCAATACCTGAATATTTGAAAAGACATGATTCTTCTGTTCAGCAACCTTTGCTCTTTCTTTTCAAATTGTCCCTCATCGCAATGTTATGTGACTCAGAGGACTGGCAAGATGGAGACCAACCTTCCTATAAAAATCAGGCCTCACACACAATATGAGCTCCGGAATGTATCTTCTATGGAGCAAAAGTAATCAATGAAAGAGGAAAAGTTAACTGCTAACTGCTGGCTTCAGTAGATTAGAAGTAGCAAAGAAGAGGAAGATCTGTATTTCAAGTTCACAGAAAAATGCATACCTTCAGAAAGCAAGGTTAAAATACAGGAAACAAAAAGAAACCATAATGACTGTTAAGCTTTTTTTTTACAGCTTCATTGGCTTTTCTCTCATTTGGTCAAAGACAGAACTGACCTCTTGGTTTGAGCAGTAAGTAATAGCATTAATATATATGAATTTAATATGTATAATGTTTGAAATGTTATTGAGTGGAGATCATGAGTCTTCATTGCTTGATTTCATTAATTCCTACCAGAATACTATATTAATAATGAAAAAAATATGCCTTGTGAATGCAAGTTTTGAATGTCCACATATCTTTCCTGCAATGATTGCATTTGAACATGCTTTAGTGAAACATAAGAAATTGCTAAAGATCCTGCAATCTTCAGACTTGTCAAAGTCCTTTTCATTCCATGTGAGTAATAGCAAAAGATGAATGAGCTGTAAGCCATTTAAGTCCACACAGAAGGTAAAACAAAACCACCACTTTCAAAAACCCATCTGTAAATAACTTTTATAGTAACTAAATTATACTACATGATAGTCAGATTTGTTGTCTAATAAAATCCAATAAGAACCATACACAGAGTATGATCTGCATTTTTCAACAATTGACACTGAGTCAATACACCTGCCTCACACTTTATCTCAAAAAAAGTAATTATAAAAGCACTTCACATCTACACCAACTTGTCTGTAACAAAGACTTCTGTTTAACTTCCATATTATAAGTGAGCATCTTTAAATACAGAAAATACACAGTAAATGGTCATTTAGATCAATGTCAGTTAGAAAACACTGACACAATAGATGCACACCCGCAGTGACCATATGGCTCAATTTTGTTGGCATGGCAGTTAAAGGTGGGGCTTCAAAGGTGGGAAGTAGGAGGATGCTTTATTCACTTGATTCCCGTCTCCTTTCTTCAAGCATGCAACAGACGCCTTTATCACTTTCAGTACTAAAAAGACCCCATGCAACCCTGAGTGGGTGCCTTTGCAAATATAAATTTGTCCAGACGTGCCTCTGTAAATATTACAGTTCAAATCTTCAAAACCTATCACCAGACAGGTTATGAAGAGCAAAAATTAAGTTTCAGAGATTAAACCAAAGACTTCTTACCTGCTTTTCCTACTAAAATGTGAATGCATAACTAGTGAGGATAGAACTATAGTCCATTTACAGAGACATCTTTTCTTGGTAGGCCTTGCAAAGGGCCAGGATCTGGGCATGAATGTCTGGAGTGAGCATGGTCAAAGTCCTGGCAGAAGAGACTTGCCCCTTGCACTGAGTGCTTCTCGAGCAAGGCTGGCAAAAGCAACCTAAACCCAAGGCACTAAAGGAAACATGAAAGGAAAGAACAGTAGGAGATCAGACATCACCATTAATATTCATGCTCTTTTTATATTCTTAGTTGTGGAAAGCTGTAACAGAGATTATGCTAGTTATATATTGATCCGGCATGGAAATTACCCCAAACTTAATACGGCAAATTCATGATGGATCTTGCTACACTGATCTGTAAAACAAATTATAATTTTGGTAATCTGAATAAACGTAGTTAAATCTCATTAGTTTTTCATCAAAGGTCAGTGTCCATGACGTCAGCTAAAAATAACTTGACCCAAACCAAACAACTCCAAAAAAAACCCCCTCCAAATCCCCAAACATTAACAACAGCTATCCTTAAAAGGAATTGTTCTGAGATAGGCCCATCGATTAATAAAAATTCTTCTAAGGGTGAATTGAAGCCTTCTATTCGCCTTCAACCCATAGGCTAGTTTGAGTCCTTTCCAGATATGCACAACTGAAACAATTTCCTGTTCAAAAATTGCTAACCTCTTTAATTCAAAAGGCACTTAATTACCCACTAAAATAATAATAACAAATTAAATATAGTCCCATGGTAGTGCTAATGGTTGTTTGTTGCCTGTCCACATTAAATTCCCGGTGAGAGTGAAATTTGTACTAAAAGATTACTTCCCCTGATGCTTAGCAACTTAGTTGCTTCTTCCAGTACTTATAACAGCTAATTTGCCTCTACAAGTAAGTTTAGAAAAGAAACAAAAAGAATGTGAGGGAAAAAGTGACTTATTGAATCAGTTTAGGAGGATTTTATAATTCTTCTTTCCATAAACTAATGAAAAAAAAAGTATGCTTTCTCAGGGTGCAATTTCTTTTACAGCTGAACAGACAGCTTATTTCCATCAAAAGATTTCATTTCCAAATCCTGGCTCACAGATACTTGTTTCCTAGTCTCTCCTATATGAATTCTGATGCTTGTCTGAGCATATAGTAGTAAATTAAATTTGCTAAATTGGCAAAGAAACAAACACCCGCTCCTCAAAACAGAAAAGCACTTTTTCCTGGGTTGGTTAGTTTTTGGCCATTTTACTGACTTGATCAGATAAGCTTCAAGTCAGGATAAAATCACCAAGAGTAGAGTAAGTGGTCATAAGACTTTTGTCTTTCAGAAGCAAGCTGTTAATTTGTTTCCAGCCATAAAAAGAAACCCAAATTCTTTTTCAAAATTGCTAACTTTAGCTATCAATATGTAGTCAGGTTACTGACTACATAGTTTATACCTACTTGCTGCTATTTTCAATACCAATTTCTTAGAATTTCCTAATATTCTGCTTTTTCACTACTATGTTTGAGGGACTTCTTTTTCTTGCTTTTAAAGCTTAACAAGAGTTGGAACTCCCCTCTAAGCACTTCTAGGAAGACTTGTTTAATAATCCAACTAAAAATCCATTTAAAAATAGCATGGGGATTCATGTTTTTTTTCTTTTTGATTTTTAAGAAGATAAAATGACATAAGTAAGATGTTTTCTTTTCTTTTGAAGAACTTTTCAAATTGACTGTTTTATATTCTGTGAACTACTTAAGGAAACTGATTAAGCATTGGTATTTAAATAATTTCTTGAATCAGTAGCAGTATTTTTTCCATGAAGAAATGTGTCCTATTAGTAGTAATCAGATTTAACCTTGCTGTGTTACATACAAACAACTTTATTTTATAGTAACTTACTAACCTAAGTAATTATTGTTAGAAATGTTTGCATTAAGTTTATTACATCTGTAATCACACACTTGAAAAGGTGTTTGTCATCTCCGTAACTGCTAGTAGGCTCTTGGAAATGTATTTGACAGAATATCTTCCAAAATATCCCTGATTATAATTTTTTTTTATTAAAATTCAAAGATTTTTTCTATTTGTTTGTAGAAAAAACCCCAAACGCTTCATAATAGAAAATCTGTAGCCCCATTGCTCTCCTTGCAAGGGACACTGTGGGGAAGAAGTGTCTTATGACTGTTACAATATGGCTTATGGCTCTGACAATGCATATTACCTGAAAAGAAAGTCTCCATTCAGGAGATTTGGTCTTTTTAAAGAACTCTCTTAAAACCATATGTGTCTTGCAATGACTGTTCTGTAGAGATAAAGACTACATCTCTACTAAATTGCTTTGAGTTTCATTTATTTTAATTTTTTTTCAAGGTGCTTTGTTCTAGAAGGAGATGCACATACTGATTGCTAGTGTGTTGACAAAACAATATAAGTTTTTACAATCTTTTGGCTTTTATACATTCATAATGTATATAGGTCAGTTAAAAAATTGTTAGATGCTTTACCCAAAGAGCAAATGCAAAACATAAAAAATCCCAAGAATTTGAAGTATGACAGTAGTTACAAAAGCTCCACTGCAGAGTGCTTATAGCATATTTACTGTTTTATAGTCATTAATGTTATCTCTGTTAATAGCAGAGGCTCATCCTAGGGTTGCAGAACGGAAAATTCTCACAGTATTCCTCTGAATAGCTGGAAAACATCATTTTATCAGATGACCAGTCAAAACATTAATTTATAGTTTTATTCAAATGTTTTGAGTACGAAGATAATTTTAAGTGTCCCAAAATTAATTACTAAACGTGTTTACCATTATGTTTAATTCTATTAAAGTATAATAACTTTATTTGTTACTGTATCTGTATTAGCAACAAGGGTTTGCCTGGCACCAGGTTCATTCTCAAATTTCTGTCTCTTCAATGGTGCCAGTACTGTGCATGAATTCTGATTGTCACAAAAAATACATCCAAAGTGTGACTTTCAGTGATGCTGAGTACGAAAAATTCTTTTTGTTTTAGTATGACCAGAAATGCTCAACAGTTCCCCCTACCCAACTAAATTCATCAGTGTTGAGACATCCAAAAAAGATGGTTCTGTGGAAATTGAGGCAATTAATCCATTTTTGTCCTCTTTTATAATGGGTAGCACAAGTATTTCCCAGGGAATTTACAAGGTCCTATTAATTAATAGTTATTAATTTATTTAAAATCCCTGAAGAAAAGACATTATGGAATTGCAAAATGTTATCATTCCTTCTTCAAAGTATGAGCTTCATTCCTCATTTTACAAGTGGAGCGTTCCGTCTGCTTTTCTGCTGGCTAATTGCCGAAGTGGGAAGCCTTTTAATTACCTGCTAGAGTGACAAGGGCCATTAGGCAGCTTAGGGTGCAGCTTCTCTTTGAGAAACTGGTGCTTCCAGTCTACAGAGGATTATGTGTGCCATCTACTGCACGAGTCAATTAATAATTTGAAATTTCAACTAAAGAAGGGAAGGATGAGCTGTGATGACATTATGTTAATTGATTCCTGTAGTTGTAATGAAGTGAGTGATAGCACTATATTCTAGAATTAGTACTTCAGATGGATTGAAAATATTAGATGAGTACCATTTCTTATAAAGCTCATTTTGTATATCTAACCTCTGAATAATGATTTTTAAAGTGTTGCCTTTTCCTGCTATTTATGGATTACACTAATTGAAAAGTGCTCTCATATCTCAGCAAGAGGACAGAAATAAAACATTCATCTGACCCTGTTTCTTATGTAAACAGAAACCTTATTCACCATGATAATGATTGACAATTATTTCTGTTATTATCCTAGAACATATGATCTCTGTCTTACCATTTCCTACTACATCAAACCACTATGTATATGTGATTCTCAATGTAAATCTTGAGATATGTGTATAGTGTGGTTCTGTTTGACTTACTTGCTTTTAGTATTCACTAATACTCAAGAAAGGAGAGAAACATGGAGAGAAACCATTTCTTACCTTGATTTTTGGGTACCTTCTCTATATTTTTTTCACAGTGATTCAGACACTAAATTTACAAATGCAGTATTATTTAAAAAATGAAACATTCAGAAAACGTGGTCCTCTAAAGGTTGAAGAATATTTACTGTCTGGCCTGTGTGATATTGAGTAGTAGAACTGGGTGTATTATTATATCTGCTGAACTCTTCTTGTACCTTTTTTACCTATAGGTGAGACTTTCTGGTAAAGCAACTACTCCCCTGATCAGCTGCAATTCAGATTTTCCCAGTATGCGCTGGGAAAATACACAGTCAGATTCAAGTGTTAATTATGAATTAACTGAAATCAGGCTTGCTTAGCCAACAGTAACATGAGTAATTTATATCACATGATTTATTTGGATCTTTCCAAATATTATCCATAATTATGAAGGAATGAGAATGGGTTATGAATAGAATAAACAGTCAATTACAGAAACGGTAGCAGTAAGCAGAGGTTATCACAACAACTGCATTCATCAGATGCAGGTGCTAAGGTGAGATGTAGCTGGGAACCCCACAAACAACAAAGCCAGCCTTTCTAAGCAATTAATAACATATTGCTTTAGCATAGTCATTCCAAACAAAAGTTGGGTACATGATGGATATCTTCTAGCAAGGTAAAAATTTATAGAAGCTTTCAGATAGTACTTGTGTTGTATTTTGACTGTTAGTGAAGCAGTGGACTTTCTTTAATATATTTGAGAACGATACTTACTGCCTTGAGTTCTGGTCAGAACTGCACTACCAGGGGGTGGCCTCAATGGGAATGTAAACTACAAAACAGGGTGAGTCTGTGACTGCCAGAAACTACTGTCCTGAATTAGTTATTCTTAGCTGTTTTCTACAGTGGTGCTCCCTTTCTGTAGCCTGCACCAAAAGCCAGGAGATTCCACACCGTGGATTCCTTCTGCAGGGTGAGCGCTGATCCTTTCTCTTTTGCTGCAGTGCAGCCCCCTTCAGCCCCTGGTCCTGCCTCCATGACCTCTTTTCTGTGTGTGCTCTGTTCCTTTCAGCTGATTGTTCATGTTCCCACTTACTTTCAACCATGGGATGCTTCTCACTAGGCTGAATCTCCCATAAAAGTAAAGGAGCTCTCCAATAGGAGAAAGGGGTTTTTCAGAGTGGTACAAAGTGGAGTCTGGGAAAAGAAAACTCTGACCTAGTTTCTCTGACCTAGCTATTTAAAGAAGAGAATTGCTTGTCACACCAATATTGACACAGCATGATGTTAGTCTTTGATTGGAGCTTGTACCTATTACTAGGACACAAAATAAAATTTGTCACAGCTCAAGTTATATGATGCAGTCATTCTCTGATATGAGGAAGAAATAAAGCAAAGGACCCTTTTCTTTGTGTTCCTTTTTTTTCTTTTCTTTTTTTTTTTCCTTTTCTTTTTTTAAAACTTTGCTACACTGTTCCTTGGAGCTCTATAAGTAATTCTGATATTTTATTTCTGGTATAGCTGGAGGTGTCTGCTCTGAGATTAATTTATATTTGAAGGACACAACATTGCTGTCATAGATTGCTATAACACAAGTGGCCTAGTTGCACTTTCATTTCAGTGGGACCTAGTAAGGTATTCAGTAGGAACATTCTCGTGGCTTTTGAAGGAAACTAAATAGTCGACCTAGTTGCACAAAATAACCCCACATCAGAATTGTTAGGAGGCTTGTACACTGACTGGTTATGTTATTTCTTAAAATCCAGGGTATAAACTCTTATCTCCCGCTCCCCACTGAGAGACTGAAGGGTTATTTAAATTTCACCTCTTTCTCTGGTAACAGCTGGAAATGCTCATGTGTCCAGCTTGCCTGCTTGGGTGGGATTGTGCCTCATCGGCAGGCCACCAGTTGTAGCCATTATCGCCTCAGATTATACAGGGAGGTGGAGGAAGAGATGTGCTAGCCATGCAATTAGAGATATCAAAAAGGGTAATTTTTCCTTCACACAGTCAAGGTATTTCAGTGTGCATTGGGAGTGCAGGGTTTCTCAGAAAAAGAGGGAACAGAACCAAGTAAAGGCTCCTGACCATACAGGGAAGGGACTGGGAGACTGTGCTGGAAAAAAAAAGAAGTCTTGCATTACTATCCAGATCCTCTGCAGTCTCTGTGTCTTATAGGACAGCTCTTAAACGAAAACTGTATAAGCAGACTCTAAAACACTTTTTTCCAAGCAGAGAAAAGGAGTACTCAATGGGGAGTCTAACAACTCTTGTCTGTATTGTCTGTGTGCCATTAATCCTGCATTCCAAGATTTAGATTGCAAAATAAGTTTGGATCTCATAAAACGACAGTTTGGTTTAATCGAACAAACCTGATTACTGACTTAGTAGTGTGTCAGAAATTATTAAATGGGAACAATCTTACCTGGTTCAGGTATATTCAGCCCTTCACAAGTGATCTTCCTCTGCTGGACATGCCATCATACATATTTTCTAGATGGAAAGTATGGTGTTAGCATCCCATTGATCACCACACATGTCCTTTAGCCACCCAATAGTAGGTAAAGGATAGAAGCAGGGGGAAGCTCCGCAGGCAAGCTTTGTCTAATATGTACTGAGATGGATGCAGTATGTGTGTGGGGGGCAAGCTTCTGTTTGGTTGTATGTTTGGTTTGGGTTTTTTGTTTGTTTGTTTGTTTTTAACCTCAGGCAGCTATTTATCTTTGAAAGCACATTTGCAGGTCATTTTTGTCTACCTAGTTTCACTGTCACTAATCTCCACAGTCTGTTAGTCCCATCTGGATCTCAGTAGGACGTCTAAATGTTTTATTTTGTATTACTTTCTTGAGTCACAAATGATCTTACTTCTGGAGTGACTCAATATTTGTATCACTGCCCTTTCCTGCCTCCTGTGTCCTTTGAATATCCTTTACAAAATATTTTAAATTCAGCTTCACCTTCCATTCTATTATCCTAATTTTGCTGCTCACAGAGAACAGTGAGAAACTCTGCAACAAGTTGGTAAATGGTATCTAAATCAAGGCAGGAATGAGATTTCAGTGGGTAGATAGGCTTCTGTAAGATAGAAAAGAAATAAGAATGAGGGAACATTTTCTTTTTGTCCATTCCCATCTGTTTTGGAATAAAATATATGCAACCTTTGTAAGTGCAGGAGAGCAGAGACTGTAAAGGACGTACAGTATTTTTGACAAAGAAGTTTGGTGGTGTGTTTTTTTTCTTCCTGCACAGGAGCTGTTAATGGTCATCATTAGCACCTACATGGAATTCTATTTTTCTTCTTTCTAGGTACACTGAGCCCCATTTCAACAGGAAATAAATAGCTGATTGCTTTCTGGGTCAGGAAATAGCTAATACAGAGATTGTTGACTGGGGAAATGAGGATTCTCTCTATATGAAAAGAAATTACTTGTGTGTCATTATTCATTTCATTCTATCTGTATTAAATTATTTTAGAAGTGTTTAATTAAGAGAGAGGTTGCTTTTCTCCAGACAATTTTATATGATGGGAAGGCTTTTCTTTTGCAATGGAATTAACTTTGTACTCTTCTAAAGGAATCTTATTTTGCAAAAGTTAGCTAGTCCCAAATCTGGCTCTTATTGCCAATTAATGAGAACATGAACTTTTTTGTTGAAAAAGCAGACAGATGAAGCAAGTGATCCAGTTGCCCAATAGCTTAACTTTTGAATTTTCTCTATTAGTATAAGCAAGAACACACGTTACATCCAGTTAGCTCTATGAATCATGAAAGGAAAAGTGGGAAAGTGTAGTCTACCAAAGTTGTCAAGACTGGGTCAGAGATGGCTACTCAGAAACAATGTCAGACAGCCTAAAAGTATTGTTGTGAGAAGATTATAGAGCTGGAAAGGACAGAAAACAAGTATTGGATACAGCAGGATGTGTCAAAAATACAGGAAGGAGTAGATGATGGCAGGAGAGACAAGATGTAAAGGAGTAAAAGACACAGAGCTATAAATGGTACTGAACTCAGATGCATAGAATTCAGTAATTTTTCATTTGGTTGAGGTTGCTGAAGATGTTCTGTCCAATCACTGTCTGAGAAATAAAGGCACAAACCTAGCACATAAAACAGTCAAATCATGTTGCAGAAAACCTCCATTACCAAGACAGTTTTCCACCAGGACACTGCAAGATTAATAAAATATTTTGCCTCAGCAACTTATAATCTGTATCATTACTACACTACTGGTCATAAAATATTATTTTCATATGGTCATAAAATATTATTTTCTGAAGTCTAAAAAAGCCTCTCAGTCACTGCAGAGAGCATGTTGTCACACTGCATTGGTATTTCTGAACATTACTACATATATGCCACAGTAAAAGCATTAAAAAAAAATAATTTTGCAGAGTCAATAAGTTGCATCACTGCATATTTAGCCAACTATGGAAAAGTGTTAACAATCTATCCTGAAAAGGAGTATCATTTTTGCTATAGACAATGAATACTTACAGCATTATAAAACATAACACGATATTTTTCTGCATGGAATTTATATTCTTTAGGATTCTCTTTATATGATGCTGTTATCATGTTTGGGATTGATGCAGTTGAAACATTCGAGATCCCATTTTAAGATGGCATATTGACACGCCAACTCATTATGACAGCAAAAAGTGAAGTGCTAGATAGGGACAATGCAGTAAAATATTTCAGTTTAGAAATTCTGTATTTTGTTAGCACAGAAGGTTTTTTGCTGCCATTGGAATACTTAAATGTTTTGCTGATCCACCTGTCCCACACTCACTCATGCACCCACAAGCCATTAAAGATGGTTTTGCCCCATATTGTTTGCTGCCCTGGGCAAACACCGGTTTTGTCCATATGGTAGAGTAGGCCCTCTCAGGATTAGTGTTTCCTAGCAATCACTGTTAGACTCATTTAACGTCCCGCCTCCTCAACTCAAAAAAACCCCCCACAGACTTAGTTAAATGATTACATTTGAGGTTAAAGTGATTTGGAGGCTTCTTTACCTACTCTTTTCTTCTATAATTTCGTATAATATTTAGAGCCATTCTTTGCAGCAATTGATAAATCCATTTGCTTGTCCAAGAAGTGAGGTTTAAAATGTCTATCCTGAAAGATCTGATTTTTGCAGTGCTCAAGAGTAGTTCTTACAGTGTTTTTTTACTTACCTATGTGCCCTGTGAATTTTTATTTTCACTCGAAAGTTTATGTGGGTTCCTAACTTTCATAATTTCTTTTAATGTTGAAGCTCATTTGCTTCACAAATCAACATTTAGGTGAGGTTAGAAAAGACCTTTCTTAACTGGCACTGACTGATCTTTTTAGCTTTGAAGATCTTAGCTTATCTAGTAGCACAATGTTACTTGTGCCACAGCCCTCTCCTGTACATGCTGGGACCTACAACTAATCACTTAATTGCCACACACGCAGTAAGCCAACCACTTCCTGGCGTTGCTGGTTTTACACAGCAAGGTCCATGTGCAGGCTGCAGAGAATTGCTTGGGAAGGACAGCAGCACAAAGTGGGCCACTGCTGCCTGAGCACTTCAAGCAGTCTACTGCAGCCAGACTTAAATGAGCAGTTCAGGTGCTAAGGTCACGGCAACGTCTAGTTGAGGCTTATGTGAATTTTCCTCTGCATCTGGAAGGTGTGTTAGGAGTGTCTGGGAAATGGAGGAAAGCCTGAACTAAATAGGTACTTTGTGTAAACATCTTTAGGTTAAATTACCTATCTCTGGTAATGACAGAACATTAAATGTATAGGGTATTTTCATCACAGTGTATAAAGAAGAGGTAATAGCTCGTGTGCAGATATAAATGTAGTACCTGAGAGAGTTATAAAGGTTAGAAGGTATGGTGGGCCCAGCCCAATTTTTCAGCTGTAGACAAAAAAAACCAGTCAGATCCCAAGATAATTATTTTGAACTTTTCTTTAAGCACAAAAGGGAGATAAGATTACCCTTGCTGGGTAACCAAGTCTACCTTATGCTTAGTTTTAATGACAGTCTCCTGCTCCCTCCAGTACAGGAAGTTTATTGGGGTTGAATCTGACGAATAGTGCTCAGGGGAGGAGGGGAAAAAAGTCAGAGAGCTCTTCTATGTAGTCCTTTGCCTAGTAAACCATTCCCAGGAGACCAGGTAAACTGGGACAAGTCCAGGCAGTCCTAAGGGTGGTGCAAAGCAAAAAGCAGTACTTCAGGACATCAGACCCTGTTCATTGGAACATATATCTGTGACTCTTACACTTTGTTGAGCAGGGACAGAAAAAAACCTAGTAAGTTATAAATAACACAGACTCTTTAACTCTTTTATAAATAACACAGACTTGTGTGAGGCTGCTTTTAAGTGCTAATGTATTGATTGCAAAAAAAAAAAAATATTCTAGATGTAAAGTAGCAGACTTTAAGGAAAGTTCTGTCTTAAATCATGGTATACTATGAAATTACTTCATAGACGTTGCTAAGAAACTTTCCACAGGTAGTTACTGAGTTCATATCTATGGGATATATCACTTGGTGCTATCCATAAATTACCTAGAGCCAAACGTAAGGAGGTAATACTGGAATTATATTATTGGACTACTGCAAGCATTATTAGCACTCAACAGAGTAACAGGACCGCTATCTCCATCCCTGATTAACAACCTAGCTTAATAGAGTCAAAGGCATTTCTAGCAAAGCTCATCCATCACAGGAATTCAGAATGATAGTGGTCCTGTCATTGTGGATAAGTAGAACACTGCCAATGTGTGGCAGTGCCATAGCTATATCATTATGAGCATGATGGCATTTAGAACATTTATCTACAGTTATGGTAATGCACCAGGATCTCAGATGGCTGTAATCATTGGAAAACTGACTATAAGTGGTGTTCAGTGAAGAAGGCATGGTGTATCTCTTTCATCTGATATTCAGCTCTGAGAAAGCAGAGGTACAAATAGGAAGACTAAAGAATTAATTGTCTTTATTTGTGGAACTGCCATACACTGACAGTCTTGCCTTTGCCCTTTCAACCTTGAAGGAGAAATTAAAAGAAAAACAAACCAGACTTTCATCGATACACAGTGTTGTGCGGGCACAGGGTCTGGGGCCTGTGAGGCCAGCCTGGTCCTGGTCCAGGTGGTGCTGGCTGCCCTGACTGTCTGGGTGTGAGTGACTGTCACCTCCCTGGGGTGAGATGGAGTTGTGTGATACCATCTGCTCTAAAGGCATGAGCAGCCACGGTCATCACAGAGTGACAAACCTCATCCCTGGGTGTCCCTGGAGCAGGTGCCAGTCAGCAAGTGCTGGCCACGCTGCCCGTGCTGCCTGGAGAGGGCAGTGTAGTGTGCTGGGGAAACATAAAAAATAAATCCAAGTAGACCCCAGTATTAATGGAGAAGAAATTTCTACCATAAACATCAGATGCTTCCTGACAAAGACCTCAGGGTATTGAGGGTTGTTGCAAAAAGCCTGTGTCAGTCAATAAAAGCTTGTGATCTAAGTAATTGCACAGAAATGCAGGCTTAAGTGTATGAATAAAAGTTGCTTCTCTGATACTAATTTCATCAAGTTGCTACAAACTAAGCATTGTTGGAATTTTGGTGAACTCTGTATTCTGTCTCTGCTCATCAGTATATCTAACTCGTGCTTTTCTTTAATTGGTTATTAATAGCTAGTTCCCATATAAAGAGCACTTCTCATCAAAACACTTTGCAAAAGAGGTCAGTGTCATTAACTTCACTTTGCAGACAGTGAAACTGAAGCACAGAAGGTGATTGCTGTGGCCCTAGTCTACTGGGGTCACAGCTAATCCATACTACTTAATCATTTAGCTGCACGTTGGAGTTAAAAAAACAAAACCAAAAAAATCTTGGAGCAAAAAGCAAAAGCCTTTTTTAAAAACATCCAAATGATTGACAAGTTTGTTAAGAATCATGTGGTGTTTACTCCTTAAACTTTTCGTAAATCAGAAAAAGTAGAAAAGCATAATAAAATCCAGAAGAATTCTTAAATGCCACAAGTAGTATTCAGCCTTAAAATTTATATTTTACAAACAACAAATCTTTGGGTAAAAAATCATTATTTGATACTATGTTTGCTGTCAGTCATTCTGTGAGTCCTAACTAGCTACTAAAAAACAAGGACTCAGAATTGGCTCAGACTACAAAAAAAAGTACGATTAATTTTGAATCTGAATTGTATACACAAGCCAGAGCAGTTTTCTTCGTAAAGTTATAGAATATATTACTACATAGGTTGACTTGTTGCTGTAGCCAACCTTGCCTATTGCATTTTTTTTAAAGAGAATTTGTTCATAGTATTGAAAACTTCATGACTTCTAGGCTTAAGGAAGGAATCATAGGTTTTTATTTTTCACTCCAAAATTATTTGAGTCAGGGAAGAATGGGAGAGAAGGAATGACTGTGAATCTCAATGAAAATCTGAAAGCCTCAGATTTTTTTGAGGGAATTCCTTTATGGGAAAGAAAAATAAAAAATTTTCTCGTCTTCTCAGTGGTTTCCCTGAGAATTTTTTGGGGTTTGGGTTGTTTTTTTTTTTAATTTCAGCTTTGAGAGTGGGAAGTTATTTGGCATATGCCTTTAAAGACAGGCAGCCAAATAATCAGCATTTCAACTTATAGACAGAACATTACATTTTTCCCACAATATTGATTTGTTGTTGTTGTTGTTATTGTTGTTGTTGTTGTTGTTGTTGTTGTTGTTGTTTTGAGAGAAGAGGGTTTGCTCCCCAGGAAAGTCAGATTTATTTCAGCTAGAGAATGTTGTTTGTTATGCCTTTGGGGGAATTAAGAAGATTTAGATTGAAAATAGCACTTCAGAAACTGGTGCCAAAAGGAGTGAAATGCATGTGTGCAGGAATCTGGAGATGCTACTAAGAGAGCTGGAGTGTTTGAAAGAGGATATTATCACAATAGCCAAGAAACTGAAGGTGATCTGATTGAGCAACCTAAACTCTATGCACTGAGTCCTGCTTTATTGGCCTTTCACAGTTCATGGGTTTGTACACTTTCTGCTGGAGGATTTTTTCATGTTAGCTTAGACTAAGCTTTCTGTTTCCAAGTCTATATTTTAAAGTATTCCTAAATTGATACACAGACTTACTGTTGAGACAGTGAAATTTTTTATTTTATTTTATTAAATTTTAATAGCAGATCTTTCAACTGCTCATGTAGGCCTGTTATGTATGGATGGTGTTAAGTCTTTGTCAACAGAACAGATTTTCTTCCATTTCTCAGTGGCAGAGAGAGGTGATCAACTAAAATTAGATATCTAGACAGAAAAAGGAAGAAATAAAACTGTGGAAAAGCAAATCATTTATTTAATTGTACTTTCAGGTAAATAAAGAGAAAAGCAGTTTTGTGATTAGGATTTTAGCTTAAGTCATTACTTTCCCAACTTTGTGGAAGACTCACACTCATCTTGAGAATGGAATTTAAACATTTGTCCTTCAGTTCTGGTTTTAAAGTAGAAATACAAACATTTGTCTACATCAGATACTATTAGAGAAATACATAGCCACTTACATACTACAATTTATACCATGGTTATACCATTATTTTACTACATTTCTATACAACTGCTTTTATACACCACTATTGAGTCTCATAGAACCATCAAAAGGCATATAGGTGTATATATATATGTAGAAACAAACACCACATATTGTGTATCTTCATTCTTACCAAAAGTAGTATTTACATATGCATAGAATTAATGGGAAGACTGTTGATTTAAAAATTTCTATGCTTTTCATTCCCTTATACTTTTTTTGCTTCACTTACTTTCGTAGACACAAAGCTGAAATATAAAGGCCATCACATTAGTGTTTAGAATGTAACCTTGTTGTGTGTGTGCACAAAAAATCATTAAAAGGTATTCTGAACAAAGCTTCTAGGTATTATCACAGAAAAAAAATTGAATGTATCAGTTTCTGTATAAATACGCATTTTTCCACACATACTTTAAGTTAAAGAACAGAAAAACATTTTGTGTTTGAATGTAGTTAAAATTACATGTTATAATGTTATAACTCTATCCATTTCTGCCTCTGACATGTACCTGTAAATCCATGGAAAGTGTCTTTAAAATCAGTGCAAAACTATTTGTGTGTATAGCTAAGCAATCGTTACAAAATTATATTCATCATTTTCTCTTTTTACAATTTTGAGTGTAATTCAGACAGGTAGCATTTTCATTTCACCCTCTTATTAGTTTTTCGAGTGGTTTTGTGTTTTTAGTTGGTTGGTTGGTTGGTTTGGTTTTTTGGGTTTTTTTTGTTTTTTTTTAAGCTAGTAATGTATTGGTTGTAGGATTTTTCTTCTTTCAGACTAGGGTAAGAGCAAAAGGGCAGCATCTAAACTGAGATCGATTTTTCTCAGCATGACCCATGAGTACCATGGCAGAGACTCTCAGAAAGCAGTGCCCTGCACTGAGATGCCTTTTGGAAGGCCAAGGCAATCTGCACCATTTCAGAGTAGCCTGCAGGGAAGAACATCATGAAACCAGTGAAGTACATCACATGACAGTTATTTGTACTGCAGAGCAACAGATTAATCCCAGATAACATGCTTTGGATGCACTTGCCATATTACTAAACTACCTGTAGAGATCAATCAGACAAGGTCAAAGTGATTCTGATATAGTGGAAACAGTGAAAAAGTTAGAAAGAAGTACGTATCAAGCTAACTGCTGGCATTTATTTGTTCCCTTGTACTACAGCACCATTTTTGTCTCTGTTCATCTGGTGTTGCAGCAGAAGGCTTAAAACACCAGTGTATTAATCCTAGCCTAAAATTAGAGTAATGCAGAGATGCATTAAGAGCAAATCTCTTATATCCTTGCACTTTAGTATTTTTCCACAAACTTCCATTATCTTATTTTCATGTTTTCAAAGTTACATTAGGCGTGGACTTACTAAAACTGCTGGAAGAGTTTTTTCATCTTCACCTGTCTGAGGCAGTCTGTAATCCTGCACTGTATGCCTTGGTCATGGCTACATAAGTTCTGCCATCCAGGTAAGGGCTGTATCCATTGTTGTTTGCTGTATGATAGTGTGATGTGACAGTCAAAACGTAAAGTGTTGGTCTGGGAATATATATGTGAAGGGAATAAAACTGAAGAGCCAAATGCACAATATCCTGAGAGGAAGAGCCCAGAAAATAAAAAGAAATGTTTATCTCCTTGTTGATATATTTCAAAAGATCTGTGAAATAGAAGAAAAATGGAATCTTTCTTACAAAATTCTATGTGGCCCTTGCTTTAATGTCACCGGGAGGTGTGTTGGGAAGTAGTCCATGCTGGTGACAATGCAAAAAAATTTAGACACTAATAAGCTCCATATTTTAATTTGTTTCATAGTCTCGCAGTCCTTTGACTAGATTTTGAACCATATCTATTAGCTTTTCTCTGGTGACTGAGGTCCTGAAGAACACAGATTTCAATTTTCTCAAGGTTTAAGCAGGAGCAGGAGCTAATTGCTCTTCCCACAAGTTGAGGAAAGAAAAGTTGGAATGGAGGTGTAAAAGAAGCTCAAATAGTAAAAGCTGCTCCTGGCAGCATGTCAAGTCTTGGTTTATCAAGATTTTGGCACAGGCAGGTGTGAGTAAGGTTGGTGTAAGGTGTGAGCATGGCAGGTTTTTTTGCCTGACAGTAAATCACATTGATATACTCAAATGTTTATTTTCCCTAAGGCAAGGGATTGCCTTCATCAAGTCTTGATTAATGAATGGTCTTTTTCTGACATATAGATATTAAAAAAGTGTATTTTAAAGTTTTGCTGTCATTTTGGAATACTGTTTGCTCAGATCACAGAGTTTCATAAGTAATTTAACCACTTTCTCCTTCTTTTTTGATTTTTTTTTTGATGGAGAATCTGTAAATGTACACCCAAACTGTCTTCTACTCATTTCCTGAATTACACTTTTCTTTCTTAGAGCTATGTATTTATGTGGGGTTTTTTTTCTAAATAGTTTAAATTATTTTCACTGAATTAATGAATACAAGAAATGTTGAAATTTTTCTAAAAATAATTTTCATATTTGAATAGGTAAGGAAAACCTAGAGAAGTATTTTTGTTCAGATCATGTTTTTGCATTGAAAATCTCTACCCATAAATATCAGAAAAAATCTAATACTTTTTTTTACTATTTACCACTTTACCTGCAGTGTTCATCCTTTTGATTTGTGTTTCACTAATCTAATTTCTTTCAATTACTTTCAAAATTCAACCCACACTTCCCTGAACCTCAAACTGAAAGCTTCAATCCACCTCAAAGGAAGCTGCAATTACCTACTAGGTGATCTGATCTCAACACTTACTAAAAGAAGACTTCCAAAATTGCTGGAGTAATTGCATAAGACTTTGCACAGAGAATCTATCAAAATTTCCCAGAAAAACTGCTCTGTGACTTAATCTCTCTCTTGCATCAAGAAGTATTTAAAAATTATTTGGAATTTAAAGGAAGGAAAGAAAGAAAGAAATATGACAGTGCAAAGATGGCCTGCAGCCATCTGTGATCTCACCACATGAATGAATTTAATTGTGATCAGGGACTTCTAAGGAAAGCCTCAATTCAATAATCCCTATTCTATATTGGGAAAATAATCCATTTGTCTAGGTAAGAGACATTACTTTCAAGAAGTCTTTGACCTAAAATGGAGTGTGACAGAAGCAGCTAAATGGCTTTCTTCATTCCGTGTATTAGTTTATATGGTCTGACTGTCATCTCTACTACTTAAGAATGGCCATAAAACTTCTTCTGAAAAGAAGGGAAAAAGGAACTTGCGAAGTCATTTTTCCTGCAAAAACACTCCTGTATCTCAACTTTTTTTATGTCTTTATTCGCCTGCCTGAACTGTTTCTTCATTTTCACATCATGTTTCAATTCCTCCTGTTACTCCAGAAGTCCTCTAGATAAAGTTGGCTGAAAGAGAAAGTTTTAAGCACACTTGATTTCATCTGGTTTTGTTTTGCTGTCTGCTAGTACACCTTTTGATTAAGGACCTGATGCTATAAGACACTTTCATGAACTATGATGGGGATCAGCCTTTTGCAAAGTGATTATGTTGACAGTATAGCACAAGTTACTTGTTTTACAAGATGGTCTGGATCAATAAATTAAAAACAAACGTGGAAGGATGACACAGGAAAGAGGTTTCTCATCAAAGATACCATCATGATTTGTTTATCAATTACTCCTGTAGTGAGCACTGATTGTATAATTGGTAAAGTCCAAAAAAGGAAACAGTCACTCATTGGAAAGGTCCATAATCTGAAAATCAAGGAAGAGGAAACTGGATGTATTGGCCAACCTGGAAGCAGGAGTCTAAACTCCGAAGGTGGTTATTAATTAGCAGCAATAAGGCAAAGTCTTTAGCAGAGAATTAAATGTAAAGTAGATGGCTTAGAATTTCAAGACTAGAGGCAGGAATAAAAAGGATGCTAGTCCAATGTAACTGAACAAAATATGTGCAGAATGTGCCAATGGAAGATACTAAGTCACATTTATGCAGGCCCTGAT
Source organism: Chionis minor (assembly GCA_013398295.1). Classification (NCBI taxonomy): domain Eukaryota; kingdom Metazoa; phylum Chordata; class Aves; order Charadriiformes; family Chionidae; genus Chionis; species Chionis minor. The sequence goes on from VZSF01003007.1 coordinate 765,116, forward strand.
TTTTCATAGCTTATTGATAATCAACTGCCATTGGTCAGTGTCAGAAACTGTTTACTGGACTAGAAGGATCTCTAGGCTGACCCATTTGTGTAGCCTAACTTGAGGTTGAGGTTGATGATGTATACTTATCTCTAAATGGCATATGCTGGAATTTCTAATACAGCATTTTAAGTAGTCATATATGAAAAATGTAACCCTAACTGTTAACTCTCAATTTCTCTTAAACAAATTTTCTAAATAATGTCAACAGGCAGACCTAGGTTTGTCTTCTTCATTAGGTAATGTAGGGATCAAGAGGCACTAAAAGGGCTTCCCTACATATACAAAAGATTTTACATGTTGCAAATAGTTGGGATTCCACTAAAAAAATGTTTTTTGAAGGGTGATCTACTATAAAGGGGAATAGTCTATTCAAAAGAACGGCTATGGACAATTTTTTTTTATTTTTGGCTTTTGTAAACAGTGCACTTGTCAGGCAGTAGAAGGAAAGGCTAAGGCATGTAATTAGACCAGTTATTGGTGTGGCAGAGAGATATGCAGCAGAAGCTCTTTTAGGGGACAGTCATGGAGTCATTTATAAGATTTCCCGCTTGAAGTCAATAGGAGGTCTGAGTCCATCAGAGATTCAAAACAAGCTCATAGTAGGAAAGAGAAGAGACAGGAAGTTAAGTGTCTGTTGTTTGCTTACTAGGAAAGACTTAAGGGCAAGGAAGATCGATACAACTGGAGAACTGGAATTAAGAGGAGGATTTATGAATTATTTCTCAGGCTCTTCTCTGAAAGAAAAGAGAGAAAGTAAGTGTATTATTTTTATTTTCTTGTCTCAAGACTTTTTTTTTCTTCTGGCAAATATCAAGCATATATCAGTGCTTAAGTTAAGAACTGAAAGACTTTTCAGACATATAGTTTTAATAAGCTCTTTAATATGCCATCTTTTAATATTTTTTTTCCTAAACCAGCTCAAGGTCAAAAACCTAATCACATCTTCTTGTCCCCAGTCTGACTTAAACCTAGGGATTCTTTCAAGGATCATTAAACATAAAAATCCCCCATATTTTTAATAATTCTACAGACTTACTCAGTACGGAAGAAATAAACCTTGGTGAACATATCTGCATACATATGATTATCATATCTAAATAGATTATCATATCTAAACATATCTGCAGTATTTGAAGTGCAATATGCAGGCACCCTGTATGTATATGTATATTAATTCATCTCTCGTGTGTGTACATGTGTGTATATTTAAAGAGATAAGCATTTCTGTTATCCTTTGGATATTTGAACCATCCTAGAGATATAACGTATTAGTAAATCTAGCATATTTTCAAAACATGACCTGCACTTTAATTTAAAAAGAAAAAGCCTACTCTCAGTGAGTTCTAGCCTTCCAAGGTAAGATTATTTTCCTCTATATTTGGTATCTAGATTTCCTCAGTAATCACTAGAAATAGGTAGATACATTCTCTGTAAATGCCGATTTTTCTTTATTGTTTATAAGGGGATCTTAGATTAATAGCTTAGACAAAACACTTACATTTGATAGTTGATATTAGTTCTTTTACAATTGTATTTGTCTTTAAAATGATACTACACGTTTTTAAAATATGACATTTATTTATACTACTAGTACTGATATAGGCAATAAAACATGCTCTATTACGAGTTACAAAACAATAGATTTCCTTTGTACATTGTTTTTCTTTATGCATTATCTCTAAAATTGTAAACACACATTCTATGTTATGCACCACTTATAACTTGAGAACAATTAACCATTTGTCATTTAAGGAAAAGAGAAGAGGAAGAAAAATATATCTTTGACAAAAGGAAAACGCCAAAGAAAGGGGAGATGGGAAAGTCTTTAAAAAATCTTCATTTATTAAATACTGGAGTCTCACGGTGAATTAAAAAAATTATTTAACTGTAATTAATGTAATGCATCTGTAGTACTCTAGGAGTAGAAGAAACAACAATAGAAATTAACATTGAACATACCTTTGTTAATTTATAAATCTATAAGCAGGAGTGGAGTAAAATTATTATTATAGGAGAAGGTTTAGTTACACTGATAAGAGCAAGTAACTCCCTCTCTCCCATTAATAGAGGTGAGTCTCGCAGTTAGTTTTATGCAGTTCAATGAAACTGATGTCCTAAGCTCATTTTAAAAAGGGTATATTTTGCACTTATTTTATTGAATTGCACTATTTTTGAGTAGAACAATACTTCACACAGTTTTAACGTACAGCTTATTCTATTTTTTTTTACTTAAAATATTATTCCCATGTATTTATGTTTCATAAGCATGCATTCTGATGTTTATGCATTTATTTCCTTTATGAAATATTCTGATAGCTATGTGGTAACATCCTAACCCAAATGTGAACACAAATTCTGCTCCCCTTTAAAGCCAAGTTGACATCAATTTTCTTTTCACGACTAGGTCTAGCCTTTTGTCCACGGTCTAAGTAAAGGACTAAGTAAAATAATGTCTCTTTCAACACCTGTTGAAGCTGGTGTGTCTCAAACTACCTGAAGGCACAATTCCTGTCTTTTGTCTCCAGTTCCTTCTGTCAATGGTGTTAAGTTGATGTTGCCTTATAAATGTGTTTTACGTGTGCTCCTCGAGTTGTCGTGTCCCAACTCACAAACAGGATGTAACAGGAAGAACAAAATGACAAAAATTCAGTTGATATGAAGTATCTCGCCTTGAAGGATCTAGGAAACTAGGAAACTGCATTTAGTTGTTGCCTCTGTATGAATTTGTTTGTTTGTTATCTTTTTATTTAAGCTGATGGAATTCTCAATGCTTAAGAAACTCTTCTTCAACCCATGGTGAGCAGGAGTATTTTTAATCTGGATTATTCATGATTATGATAATTTAAAATGAAGACATCAGGATAGAATAAAATTTTTCTCATTATTACAACTGCTTTTCCATATCAGTCATCCCATTTTCAGTCAGCTGAATTCCTAACACAATCGAGGACGGTTCAGTACCTATCTCCAACTCAGGGCTCTAAGGATTAGCAGCAGGAAACAAGTGAAAATAAATTACACAATAAGAAAGTTTATTTGATGTTAAATTAATTTTAGCTATGTGCTAGCACATAAAATATTGCCCCAATTAGTGCATTTTGCTATTTTTTCCCTCAGTCTCTCTGCTTGCTTTCTGTGACTTATGTTTGTTTAGAGCCATGGTGATACAGGAAAAAAGAAACGACAAAAAAGTAAACCCTCCAAGTTGAAAGTGAAATGATGACACTGATTATTTCTTCTTGAATATTATTTCATGCTTTCAGATACTCATTTCAAGCATTTGATCTTGAAGCAATTTGATTGTCTGTGGCAGGTTGATGAATTACAAAATCTGGCATTCTTCATTACAAGTCCAACAAGCAATGACCTTGAGTTTCAGAGGCCCTTCTTTTGCTAGAGATGAAATATTTTAGTGATTCTAGTTATTATAGGTACAAACAAACATAATGTATCAATTTTGTGCTACTGTGTATTGGAAGTATCTAGACAAACGCTGGATGGACAATAGTATAGTACAAACTGATAAAAGATCACAAAATGTTTCGTGTCATACTGCAGCAAGTCAGAATTTTTAATATATATGTGACTGTCATTAAAAAGACACTGTAATTATTTACTAAACATTTTTAAACTAGAAATTCTTTTCAAACAACTGTAACCTATTTTTAAAGTCTTCTCTGTCATAGAGAAAAGCCTGCTTGTCTGTCTTTCGAATTCATATAATACAGCTAGAATATACTGACACAAAAAACTGTAAAGATCCTTTTCCCAGTCATTTTAAAACACCAGATAAGACAGTTTGCAATTTCCAAGGAGCAATTTTCAACATTTACACACTTGCCCCTCTTTAGGGAAAAGAAAAAAAATCAACCCAGATATATGAATCTTCAGGCTCCTATAAAAATTCCCCTTGCCTAGGTAGCAGTAGACTTTGTACTCATACGGGAGTTTGGAGGTACTTCTGTAACAATCTGTGAATTTCAGAACTAGAAACTAACTCAATTCAAAAAGTGTGTTTGACATAAAGTAGTTCATCACTAAAATAATCTGCATATTAGTTTTATTGCATGTAAGTCATTATTTAGAATACTTGCTTCATTAAGCTTTTGGTGTTAAAAACCCCCTATTGGCTTCTGTCAAATTTTAACTTCTCTCCCCTGAATTCCACGAATTTCAGTATTCAACTTGCTGTTGAATTTCATTATTCTATATGCAGGTCTGGTGACAGAAGCCTGAAATGTATGAAAAATGTCTCCCTGGTCTTCAAGATGCCAGGCGGGGTGAGGACAACATGAGTGGCAATATCTAATGGCAGAGAAGGATAGAAAAAGAAACAGAGGGCACATCAGAAATGTGTATCTGGGGTTGGTTGTGGGGTGGATTCATTCTTTTGAAAGACATTTTGGTTTGCAAAAACAAAAAAAGAGGGGGAGGGGGGCAGAGCAACAGGGAGAAGGAGACATCCTGATGCATATAAAAGCTCGAAGTTTTAAGAGTATATCAGTAACTATGTCTAAGAACTTTGTGACTGGCTGATCAGTCTTATCTAGGACACTCATTTCCAACCATAAAGCAAAAAAGTTAATCAAAAATGTTTAACATCTTTGTCAGTGACATGGTCAGTGGGATTGAGTGCACCCGCAACAAGTTTGCCGATCACACCAAGCTCTGTGAAGCTGTCAGTATGCCAGAGGGAAGGGATGCCATGCAGATGGACATTGGAAGCTTGAGATGCAGGGCTGTGCAAACCTCATGAAGTTCAACAAGGCCAAATGCAAGGTTCCGCATGTGAGTCAGGGCAATCTCAAGCACAACTACAGGCTCAGTGGAGAACAGATTGCGAGCAGCCCTGAGGAGAAGGACTTGAGGGTGTTGCTTGCTGAGAAGCTGGATATGAGCTGGCAATGCGTGCTTGCAGCCCAGAAAGCCAACCGTATCCTGGGCTGCATCAAAAGAAGCATGGCTTGCAGGCTGAGGAAGATGATTTTGACCTTCTAGTCTGAACTTGTGAGACTCCACCTGGAATACTGTGTTCCACTCTGGAACCCACAAATAAGAAGGACATGGACCTGTTGGAACGAGTCCAGAGAAGGGCCATGAAGATGATCAGAGGTCCATGAAATCTTCAGAGGGCTGGAGCACCTCTCCTATGAGGACAGGCTGAGAGAGCTGGGGTTGTTCAGCCTGGAGAAGAGAAGGCTCTGGGGATACCTTATAGCAGCCTTCCAGTATCTGAAGGAGGCCTACAGGAAAGATGGAGAGGGATTTTTTATCAGGGGTTGTAGGGATAGGACAAGGGCTAACAGTTACAAACTGAAAGAGAGTAAATTTAGATTAGATATTAGGAAGAAATTATTTACTGTGAAAGTGGTGAGACACTGGAACAGGTTGCCTAGAGAAGTTGTGGATTCCCCCATCCCTGGAAGTGCTCAAGGCCAGGTAGGATGTGGTTTTGACCAATCTGGTCTAGTGGGAGGTGTCTCTGCCCATGTCAGGGGGGTTGGAAGTAGATGATCTTTAAGGTCCCTTCCAACCCAATCAATTCCACGATTCTATGGTTCTAAAACCAAAATGAGTGTTCAGGGTCTTTATTTAATAATGTGCATGAATTAAAGAAGAAACAGTTGTTTAAAAGTTTCCTCTGATCTGAGATGTGGAAGAATGTTTAACAGGCTTGTATATACAAAAGGGATATGAAAGTCCTCAGTACTATTTATATTTTGTAAACAACTACAGTAGTAGGAACTATTAAAAAGAATGAATTAATTAGTAAGTCATAGGCTCATAAAATTAATTAAGTTGGAAAAGACCTTTAAGACCATCGAGTCCAACTGCAACCCTAACACTGCCGAGTCCACCACTGAACCATGTCCTTAAGTGCCGCATCAACACTTCTTTTAGATACCTCCAGGGATGCTGACTCAACCAGTTCCCTGGGCAGCCTGTTCCTGTGCCTGAGAACCCTTTCAGTGAAGAAATTTTTCCAAATATCCATTCCAAACCTCCCCTGGCACAACTTGAGGATGTTTCCTCTTGTCCTATTGCCTGTTACATGAGAGAACAGACCAACCCTTACCTTGCTACAACCTCCATTCAGGTAGTTGTAGAGAGTGATAAAGCCTCCAGTCACCTTCCTTTTCTCCAGGCTAAACAACCCCAGTTCACTGAGCCACTCCTCATAAGACTTGTTCTCTAGACCCTTCACCAGTTTTGTTGCCCTTCTCTGGACACACTTCAGCGCCTCAATGTCTTTCTTGTAGCGAGGGGCCCAAAACTGAACACAATATTCAAGGTGCGGCCTCATCAGTGCTGAGTACTAGGTAGCAATCACTTCCCTGATCCTGCTTGCTACGCTGTTTCTGATACAAGCCAGAATGTTGTTGGCCTCCTTGACCAGCTGGGTACTCTGCTGGCTCATATTCAGCCAGCTGTCAACCAACACCTCCACCTTTTCCCCCAGGCAGCTTTCCAGCCACCTGTCCCCAAGCCTCTAGTGTTGCATGGGGTTGTTGTGACCCAGCAGTTGGCCTTGTTGAATCTCATACAATTGGCCTAGGTCCATAGATCAAGCCTGTCCACAACTCTCTGTAGAGCCTTCCTACCTTCGGGCAGCTCAATACTCCTACCTAACTTGCTGTCTGCAAACTTAATGAGGGTGCATTCGATCCCCTCATCCAGATCATTGATAAAGATATTAAACAGAACTGGACCAAATACTGAGGCCTGTGGAACACCACTTGTGACTGGCCGCCATCCATTAACCACAATTCTTGGAGCCTGACCATCCAGCCAATTTTTTGGCTAATAAAAACTAATAGAGGAAAGAGGGGAGAGGAAAAGCTAGTGCAGTTAGAAACTGGGAATACTGTGGGAGTGTTGTGGGACCAGCTAGTGAAATAGAGCAGGAATAAAAAATTAAAGCATTTTAGATGTGGCATAAACTGTAATCAGATACGACTTGATCTGTACCTTCCTATCCAGTAAATCTTGAATATCCCAAAGAGTAAGTGAAGAAGAGACTGTGAACAAGTAGGAAAGCCAGCTGCACTAGCAATTTCATCATCAGAGTAGAAGTCCAAAAAATAGCTATTATTTAGGAATTGAATCTTAATCTCCTTATCTTTATCCTTTATCCTTTCTTGTTTATGTGTTCGTCCTTTATTAAAACTTGTTTGTGAGTAGGGAGAATTTTTTCTATGACTACAAGGAAGTCTGGTTTAATTTTGCCATGATGTAGAGGATCTAATCTGTGTTTTATTAGTGACTTCTTAAATTTGACCCTGACCTATATTCCTGTGCTACAGTTCTTGCTAGAACTTTACAAATAAATATTTCTGTGTTTGATGGTATATATTTCTTCTATATTTTTTTTCTGAAAAATATGGTAGCTGACCACAAAGTATAGCAAAAAGGAAAATAACTTTCAAATTTTATGGGATACTGAACACAGCAAAGCTATTCTTGCATCTTCAAATTGTCCATTACATTCTGGATGCAAACGAATGCATGTAGCTCTCTTCAATTTCACTGGAGCCTGACTCATTTAAGAAATGAGTATTATCCTGTGTACCAAATTTAGAAGCATTGGTGTAATGAATTGAATACTAAACATGCATTGAAGCCTGGGAATGTCTGCATGCCAAATGCCTGTGAAACTTCTTTTTGTATATCTGAAGATGGAAGGCAAATTTTTAAAAGAAATTATCTCGTGTCTAAAAATCCTATTCTAATAAAGGGACTAGTAGAACGTCTCAAATAATATAGAAATTTTATACTAATCTTGTTAGTTATACCCAGCAAACCGTCCCTATGTTTTTTAATCTGGATAGTTTGGGCTGCTTTCATTTCCCTACTTTTCTGCAGTGTCACTAGCTTACTCTCTGGTTGTCAGTACTTTTGGCCCAAGTCTATGATCCTGTTCTTATTGGTCTTTATGATGCACCACTTTCAGAGGCAGCTGTCTGCCAACATTGCTCACATTCAGGCTGCACAGCACTTTGGCTCACCATCGTCTGCAGATTAGACCCTGCGTGGCTGCTTTTCATTCTAGCTAAATGTAGATGTTTACCATTCAGTTTTTAGCAAAAGTCTGACTTTACTGAAGATTTGCACCTTTTCTGTGTTGCTTTTTTTTTATCGGTTTGTTGTTTTTTGGGGTTTTTTTCCCTGAGAGTTGTTACTCAAAGCCCACTGGATTTTTTTGAATTTTTTATTAGCTCACAGAAATTTGGTTTAGTTTTTCTGAGCTAGCACTTGGATTGTCATAATTTCCCTCCAACCTGAAATGTTTGGTGTTTCTCTAAACTATCCATGCTTAGGAATTATAACAGCTCAGTTGGGTGACTTTTCCTGGTGATACAAGTTACAACTATTCATTTTTGTGTAAAGACAAGAACAGTTAAGTTTTGAAGTCAAGTGAAACTATTCTCCTTTATTTCAAAAGATAACACCCCGATTTTATTAATGAATTAGGTTTTTTTAAAATATTGCTTAATCTGCTTCTTTGAGTCACCTGTGGGTACATACCCATGCTAACATTTGCAATTTTTCCTCTCAGGTGCATCATATAAAGCTGCATTATGATCAGTAGTTTTTAGTTTATATTAAGAAAGACTTCGTTTGTTTGACTTACTTGGATGAATGCATTTTTTGAGAGCTCACAACTGTACTTTTGAAGTAATAAATGCTGAAGGATGAAAACATATAAGACAATTAAACTTAGAACATAATATGTCATTGAAAGAATTGTTTTGTGAGGGCTTCCTTGGTAATGAATATGGTTTAAACATGGAGAGTTTTGTATTTCCTTCTGGCACCTTGCCTACACTTCTCCATTCCAAAGGTTTCTTCAGATATTTCTGCAGAAATAAGAGCAATTACCATCAGCATTTTGGACAACACCACTACCTGAAGGACAGTGAAGTTTCTACGTGAAAATCAGACCCCTACTGACATGTTCAGTAATGACGTAGTCCCAAATTATGTGACATCAGAAATGACTGAGCCTCTCAAAGCAAGAGGAGACCAGAGGATTTGAAGAGGAAGACAAGGAAATTAATGCCATTAATTGTTCATTTCTAAAGGGCCTGAGAGGTTATCAGTAAATATAGCCACTGAAGAATCCAGTGCAGGTCAAGATATACAGCTGTCGAAATTTGTCTTTTGATTCAAAATGAGTAAAAAAGGCCCTAGCACTAAGATTTTTTCGTCTCCCAGTACCACATAAATATGGCTTACATTATGTGATTAATATGATTATCAAGATCACTTTGATACTTAATTCTCATTGATTGCAGTGTGAAACAGATGCAAGAGGCACAACATTGTATTTCTAGACCACCTAGGTCCATTTTTTATTTATTTAATTTTTAAACACACTTAAAGTTCTGGAGCTTGTCTTCTACCCAGATTCCATGGAAGATGAAACAATTGCAAGGTGTAAAATGACTGACGTATTATAGGCAAATGCAAATCTCTACGTCTACCATATCCAATTCAATATCAAATTGATTGCATAACAGGCCAATGGTGTATATTTCAAATGCGTAGTCTCCTGTTTCCTTTCAATTTGTGACAGTTTTACATTTAGGATATAGTAGGTGACTTGTTGCATTCGTTTGTCCAGACCTATTGTAGAATTACAATGAAATAAATAAGCAATATTAAGAAGAGCTAATCCTACAGTTTTAGCTCTGAAATGACATGTTTTTCTCTTGCTGCTTAGTAACCATATGCTTTCCATCCTGCTTTGTAGTTTCAGCAATTGAATTGCAGCTACAGAGAATCAATCCATGGTCTTAGGAAGAAAACCTATTAGGGAAACAAAAGGCAGTAGGGAAACTGAAGAGTAATGTGTGCACAATGAAACTTAATACAGTTTAATGTCTTTTAAACATGATATTGGCTGCATTCTGCAGTGTGAATAGAACAGAGAATATCTATGTAATTGTCTTGAAACCCAGTCTGAAAACTGCTTCCTTTAACTTCTGTCAGCAAAGACTGGCATATCAGACAGAGGTCATGACTGTTTCTGAAATATTTTCACTAGCATGATGAACTTTAACTTTGGACCCATTTACGTGAGGAAAAGAAGTGTGATCTAATAGTGCATCAGTTTTTTCCAAGTGTAATTGTTGGTGATTATTAATTTCCCTGTTCTTTAGTTTTCTAAAATATTAATTACAGCAATGTCTGAATAATCTTCCTGTACCTTTTTGCCATAGATCACCAAATTCTAAAATACGTGACAATACAATTTCAATACATAACAATACATATTTTCTTAAAAAATAATGTAAAGCTCTTTGTAAAGTTTTAGCTCTCTTCCCACTGCCTCCATTAAAAAAAAAAAAAAGGAGAGGCACTTCAGAATTAGAAAAGCTTTTTTTATTTGATCTATTGTTGTACTTAGGGGCATGGAAAAATGCATTTCCATCAATCATGTTTGTCTGAAAATCTTCATGAAATCCACATTCATTAACATTGAAGTATTCCTAAAAGAGAACCCCACATCACATTCTTCTCCACTTCAAAAGAGGAAAAAAAAAAACTAAACCTGCATTAATTAATATCCTATAAGACACTAGCATCTAAATGAAGCTATCCTGGTGCTACAGACAGCTTCGCTGGTTTTGGTAGGATAGCTATATTTACACAAGTTTAAACTGCAGCAGAATCTGACCCTATGTTCATTGCTCGTAAAACTTTCCCTTTTATGAAGACAAAACTTTCCCATGCATAAAGATATGAAACAGTACTGAAATGCATTTTCAAATTGGGTTTAAATTTCATTATATACTGATTTTATATTGGGATTTGATTGGCTTATAAAAGTACACAGTACTAAGGGATGAAAAAATAGCTGTGCTTCATTGGAGGAAAAAAAAAAAAGAGACCTGTTTTGGTAACTGCCAAAGCCTTTCTAGCAATGTTTGATAACATTAATATCCCCTAATGAAAATTGATTTGGTTTATGTACAGTCATAATGGATATGGCCACATAATTACTATGTGCTGACTGCAAGTTATTAATTAATTATTATATTTTCTTCTGTAATTTATTTACCAGAAAAATTCAAGTCTGAGGCAGCATCTGTTTTCCAGTGAAGTCCTACTTTGACTTAATTTTACAGCTGAACAGGAAAGCAAACAAAGAGCTTGAGTAACTTGCCAAAGGTCACTGAGACTGTAATCAGCCTTGATTAGAGCCAAGCACAAATTATTTTTCAGTCTTGTGTTCTAGTCACTGAAGCTGATGTGTTCTTAGTTTTCAACAGCTGTTGGTGAGGTTACTAAAAGAGGACACAATCTTCAATCACATTGACCCTTTCTATGCACAGCAGCAAGGAAGGCAAAAATTGTCAGACGCTTTCTTTAGACTTCACTAAAAACTTCAGAAGAACAGTTTGAATGTAAAGAGAAAAAGAACTCTACATTTTCACTAGGTTTTTTTCTTCTTTTTTTCTCTGTATAAAAAGACTTTGCATAACAACAATGCCTGTAACATAGTTGGCATCGCAGACTAAAATCAATCAGGTAGCTGCAGCTTTAGAGTTGGTGCCATCCATTCTGCTTCTATGACCAATGTCCCCGCCGTTAAGGCAGAAGTAGCTCCTCTACTACTGGATAAGTTCCTGAAGCAGCATAGTTTTCAGTCAGGTATATTAAAATAAAGGAAAATAATTTGGTTTGCCTTCATATGTGAGGCTGAAGATCATAGAGGTTTAGCAACCTATCCATGACCTGATCAAATGTTCTGGTTTCAGTTGTGATAATGCTCATCCAGGGAGAAAATCAGACAGAAGTAGTAATAGCTTCAGCTATTTCATCTGAGTCAACCTTTAGGTATGAACCTTAATTTGGAAGTTTGCACATGTGGTTTAAGTGGATCCTGCAAGAAGACACTTCCTGACTCATCTTGCCAGTCAGACACTTGCCAGACCCTTTTCTGTGCAGAAAACCCTCAAAGTGGCACCTGTGTTTTCCTGCAGAAGCTGGAGTACAAGGACCACTGTGTTACTGTACCCTGCTTCTGTAAAGGGGAAGGTACGCTGGTTGTGCAGGGTCCAATGGGACAGATTGTGTTGGCTTACTCGGAGTACATTATTTAAGCCCAGCAATTATGTTTTAAATGGGAGGTAGATCTACATGACTTCCAGATTCCCTTCCAAGCTAATTTTATATTTGACCATCTCATCCCTCTTTCTGAAGACTGTCAGTAAGCACACACACACACACACAAAAAAAAAAAAAAAAAAAAAAAAAAAAAAAAAAAAAAAAAAAAAGAAGAACAGAAGAACAGAAAGAGAATAATCATGAAATAGTCCGGCTTTCTAGCCCTATGAGAAGAAGCCGGGTTCTGACAGTGCTATGCGACATAAATTGTCGGCGCAGTTCTCAAGAGAATTTGTGTCTGTAGAGTCTGCTGATTGAGTTAATGGCCTGACCTCTTTTCATATGTCTGCCTAAGTAGAGATTTCAATTGTGGCTTTACCTCAAGGCATAGTATATTTATGTAATAAAGCATACTATGACATGGTATCTTTATCACAGAATCACAGAATCACAGAATGTTAAGGGTTGGAAGGGACCTCAAGAGATCATCTGGTCTAACCCTCCTGCCAGAGCAGGTCCACCTACAGCAGGTTGCACAGGATGGTGTCCAGGCGGGTTTTGAATATCTTCAGAGTCGAAGACTTCATCACCTCTCTGGGCAGCCTGTTCCAGTGCTCTGCCACCCTTAAAGTAAAGTAGTTCATAGAATCATAGAATAGAATCATAGAATCGCTTGGGTTGGAAGAGACCTTCAAGATCATCAAGTCCAACCATAAACCTACACTGCCAAAACTGCCCCTAAACCATGTCCCTCAGCACCACGTCTACCCGTCTTTTAAATATCTCCAGAGATGGCGATTCCACCACCTCCCTGGGCAGCCTGTTCCAATGCCTGATAACCCTTTCGGTAAAGAAGTTTTTCCTAATATCCAACCTAAACCTCCCCTGGCACAAATTGAGGCCATTTCATCTTGTCCTATCGCTTGTTACTTGGGAGAAGAGA
>VZSF01003007.1:778378-848127 GCA_013398295.1 Chionis minor
ACACAGTACTCAAGCTGGGGTCTCACCAAGGCAGAGTAGAGGGGAAGGATGACCTCTCTCAACCTGCTTGCCACACTCCTTAGTGCACCCCAGGAAACCATTGGCCTTCTTGGCCACAAGGGCACATTGCTGCCTCATGGTCATCCTGTTGCCCACCAAAACTCCCAGGTCCCTCTCTGCAGAGTAGCTTTCCAGCAGGTCAGTCCCTACCCTGTACTCGTGCATGGGATTATTCCTCCCCAGGTGAAGGACTACACTCGCCTTTGTTGAATTTCATTTTTTTTTCTCTCTGCCCAACTCTCCAGCCTGTCTAGATCACGTTGAATGGCAACACAGCCTTCTAGGGTGTCAGCCACCCCTCCCACTTTTGTGTCATCAGCAAACTTGCTGACGGTACACTCCATCCCTTCATCCAGGTCACTGATGAATACATTGAACAGGACTGGACCCAGCACTGACCCCTGAGGAACACCACTAGTCACAGGCCTCCAACTAGACTCTGCCCCACTCATCACAACCCTCTGAGACATATCTGCTAACCAGTTTTCAATCCACCCCACTGTCCTTTCATCTAACCCACACTTCCTAAGCTTGCCTATGAGTATGCTGTGGGAGATGGTGTCAAGAGCCTTGCTGAAGTCAAGGTAGACAACATCCACTGCTCTCCCCTCATCTATCCATCCAGTCATGCCATCGTAGAAGGCCATCAGATTAGTCAGACATGAATTCCCCTTGGTGAATCCATGTTGACTACTTCTGATAACCCTCTTTTCCTCCAGATGCTTGGAGATGACGCCCAGACCAAGCTGTTCCATCATCTTTCCAGGGATGGAGGTGAGGCTGACTGGTCTGCAGTTTCCTGGATCCTCCTTCTTGCCCTTTTTGAAGGCTGGAGGGACATTGGCTTTCCTCCAGTCTTCAGGCACCTCCCCTGTTCTCCAGGACCTTTCAAAGATGATGGAGAGTGGACCAGCAATGACTTGTGCCAGCTCCCTCAGCACTCGTGCGTGCATCCCATCAGGACCCATGGAGTTGTGGATGTCCAGTTTACTTAATAGGTCTCTGACTTGATCCTCCCCAATCAAGGGAGTATATTCCCTGCTCCAGACTTATTACGTATTCCCACCGGTTTGCTAAAGAGAGATTTCCTTTTTCTCTTACTGCTAACGGCAAACTTACTGTAGAACATGCTTTCTGGCTGCTGTAAGAACAATCTGTCTCCCCTTTCCCTTCCATTTGATGACTGGAAAGCTATAGCCTGTATCACTCTTATTGTCTGTTTTGCTAGTCTTTTCATGGTATGAGGCAAGCACATATATAGTGATTTGGATTCAGCTATGAAGGCTTTTTTTTTTTTTTTTAGAGGGTACTTTATTAATGGCAATTAAAAAGAAAAGAAAAATGTTACAAAGCAAGTGTATTCTTAATGGTACTTAACACTACTGGGGTCTCACCTCAAATACTGCATTCAGTTTTGTGCTTTTCACCACAAGAAAGGAGTTGAGGCGCTGAAGTGTGTCCAGAGAAGGGCAATGAAAATGGTGAGGGGTCTAGAGAAAAAGCCTTATGAGGAGCGGCTTAGGGAAATGGGATTATTGAGACTGGAGAAAAGGAAGCTGAGACCTTATCCTTCTGTACAGCTACCTGAATGGAGGTTGTAGCAAGTTGGGCGTTGGTCTCTTGTCCCAAGTAACAAGGGATAGGATGAGAGGAAATGGCCTCAAGTTGTGCCAGGGGAGGTTTGGAAGGGATATTTGGAAAAATTTCTTCACTGAAAGGGTTCTCAGGCACAGGAACAGGCTGCCCAGGGAACTGGCTGAGTCAGCATCCCTGGAGGTATTTAAAAGAAGTGTTGATGTGGCACTTAAGGACATGGTTCAGTGGTGGACTTGGCAGTGTTAGGGTTGCAGTTAGACTCGATGGTCTTAAAGGTCTTTTCCAAAGTAAATGATTCTATGATTAAATAACTTAAAGACGCCATAATGATCCAATGGAAAAAAGACTCCAGTCAGAAACTGATATTAGAACCATTTAGAGTTACAGAAATTTATTGGAGATATAAGGATAACATGCATGTCTTGAAGAGGTAACGGCAAAGATTTTTGATGTGAAATACTTAATATATTAAAGTATATGTTTACAGTAGTTCCAAGGAAAGAGATTTTAGGAGCGTGCCTTAAAATGTAGTTGAAGAGACCAACAGAAATGGACAGTTGGGGGAATTACAGTAAACAGTCATTTTATGTGGGTTCATCAGGCTCAAAGTTCTCTAAAAGAACCACTGAGATTAATTTTCCTCTGTAGAAGGGAGACAGCCAAAGTAACAATTGCTATCATGCCAGTGCCTGGGAATATGTCTGCATAAACAAAACAAATTATTTTTCTCTTTTGAATTATAACCTCAGCTTCCAGCTAAAGCTCCCACAGCGGATGTAATGTCCATATTTTAATATTTGATTGGGTAATAACTGAAGTGTTACTTGAAATATTCATGTACTGCTGTGCCTAAGACTACTATCATGTGGAAGAAGAGCTAAAAGACACTGCTGAGCAAGCAAAAGCATATTTTTTTACAGAGGAATCAGGGTTAAGTTCTGTTTTATTTAAGATCTTTCTTAGGCATTGTGATTTTACAAAATAAGTTTCATAATACATAATAACGGCCTGTCCAATATACTGGCTATGATGAAAAAAAAAAAAAAAAAGGCAAACTGGAAGACCAGAAAAATAGAAATTAAAATAGAATTGGTTCAGGATAATGTAGCTCTCTGGTTGAAAAAAGCATGAATTATGCCACAGGTAATTCATGGTATCATGGTGGTTGGAATGACAGTGATTGGAATCACAGGTTGAGGAGTAGAGAGATGTTCCTATGAAGAACCTGAGCAGAAGTTTGGCTTACCATTTAATAACATGGAGAGGTAAAGTCAGTTATCTTTCCATTGTTTCTTTCAAGTACCTGCTTCAAAGTATCAACAACCTCCTATATAGGAGGTCTGAAATATAATTAAATACAGCTAGTGCTTGGAAAGCTAATACAGTTGAAGGAGTATATGTCAATGTCAAAATTTTACTTTGTTCTATGGTACAGCAAAGAAAATAAGGTAATTTAAAAGCTAGTATCCATAAATATCACATATTCTGTAGGAATTATTAAACTCCCTCCATTGTCTTTGTTCTATCCCCCTTATACATATTGTTCAATGCCTTTGTCTATATTATTTTCCTGAAAGCAATTGTGTATGAAAGAGCACATAGGCTTTGTACTAGCTGATATAGTTAAATGAGAGATACTACAATTGCCTCCGCAATAATACAACAGGCACCACACTTTCTTAAATCTGTCAAAACATTCAAGTCAGTAAAAAAGTCAAAATACTGTTAGAGAGTTGGGGGGATGACTTTCAAGGGAACAGTTTGCAAGAGGATACTGTTTGTAAGTAATGGTTGAAAGAAAACATGACATATTGTCTTTAACGAAGTGTTAACTCCAAGGAATACAGAAAATTACTTACTGTAAGACTTGCAGAAAGAGGTAGACGTGGTAAAATTAAATCAAATTAAGAGGAAATATAAGTTTGCTTTAAGAAAAGTTGTCATGGCAGTAGGATTTTTGGTGTAGTTTCCAAAGGCGTTGATTTGGGGGTTCAAATAAAATAGCTCAAAATCACTTAAAACACCATACTTTTGTGAATCATACCTACATTTGCAGAAATCAGTAATCGAAAATATTTTGCAATTGTAACATATCATACAGGCACATACAGGTGCATTAGCACAAGTCAGGAGTGATAGGAAAAGCATAATTAATAAATCATATTCCATCATTTACATCTGTCACTTTAACAAAACCATGAAGGTCAGACTGTTCGTTTCTTATTGGTGGAGGGTGAGGAAAAGTTACTAGGAAAAAGTAAGTGGAGCTTTAATAGACAGAGATTTTATATCCTCCCTCCTCTGAAGTCTGGTTCTTCAGTTACTGGGGTTCCATTCTTGGCCTGTAGGAGGATGCATTTAAAGCACCTCTCTAAAATTAGTAAATTAATTTCCCAGGACTGCAGGATAGCTTTAAGGTCCATTATCTTTTGAAGTCCAAGAAATTTATCCAGATGTTGAATTGTGGACTATAGGGAAGACTTTTTCAGAATAATATGCTTGTTATTCTCCTATATCTGTATTTAAGGATCAAGAGTAAGTGGCCTTTTTTCCTCACCAAAACTTAAGAAAAAAATCAGGTCTTTTGATCCAGAGGCAGATGCTGTACTTCTGATAATCTTACTGTTACTTATTTAATGTGAGTTTTGGAGCCTGATGTCAGGCATGTGTAGCCCCATCCACAGCTCAACAGCTGTGGTGTGATGTTGCTGTAGTTGCTGGAGCTGAGCCAGTTTATACCAGCTGAGGACTCTGTCCCCTACTACTGAAACTATTTCTTGGCAGCTCTTCATTAGTATAAAGCTTTGCTTTTTTCTTTCTGAGTTTTTTTTTCTTTCTTTCTTTTTCTGGTAGCAAAACTGTCACTGAATGAATGCTAAATAAAACAAGCCTCAGATCTGCAGGAATTTATTTTTCCTTTGTCTAACTTGATTGGTTACCGAGTTCAGTATCCAAGGACTGGTTCACCCAATCTGTTGGGTATGTGTACAGAAGGGATGGTGTAGTCCCATATCTGTGGGTTTTTTTAAACTGCTACTGCCAAGCAGATTGCCATTTAAATCCAGGCAGTCAGCTGCTCTACTGACTATTGTCATTAATACCATAGCTTTGAGCACTATTTCACTGTTGCAAATGTTTCTTAAATTAGTTTTTCTCCCTTCTGCTGTGTTCCTTTAAAAACAACACCAGTGGGTTTTATTGGGAGTTTTGAAAGCAACTGGCCTCCATGGCATTTATTAGTGGCAGGAAGCAACAGACTTTCATGGGCTCCTACAGAGAAGTTAAATAGCTTCAAACATTTTCTATCAGCTTAAAGCACTGTGCTCGATGGTGCAAGCACACTTTGCTTCCTTTGCCTTACAATCACCCTGGGATATCCATTTTGAAAATAAATTTGAATGAACTTGAAAATTCAAGATAGGCTTGATCGCCAATCTGTCAACAGCCCCTAAAAATAATAATAAAAAAAAAATAAAATCAAGTGACAGCTCAGAAAAGCAAGCTGCTCAGCATACTCCATGCTCTGCTCAGTGTTTTTGGCCTTGTCAACTGTCAATATTTATCTTCAGTGTTGGAAACCTGGCCAAATTATAGGACTTAAGAGGGCACTGCTGAAATCAAAACTCTGCCACAAGTCACAGTTGGGCTTGAGTTTTGTTTCATTAAAAATTTAATTGGAACCAAACTGTGCAGTCACAAAGCTCATCAGTGCTTCCTGTTCACAATGTTAAAGAATCAGATGTTCAAAGATAGCAAATTAGTGAAGATCATGTTTACACTCTGCTCCCTTATTACTGAAAATGAATATTTGACAAACAAAGAGGCACTGCCAGGAAGAAACGGCAGCATTTGTTGACAGATTTAGTGTGCTTTGGTGACTGCACCTTATACCACTGGGTCAACCAGGAATAGTACTTCAATGAGTGCTCTCGAAGAACTGATAAATAAAAGTGAGCATCCAGCTGCCTGTGAGCTCCAAATTAGCCTCAGAGCGGAAATGGTACAGGACCCTGACTTCCTGCAATACTGGCCGAGCTGCTCTAAACCAATGAGCTTATGTATGTGCATGAAAAGGAAGCCTGTTTGCAACATGCAGAGGGAGCTCAGAGGACAATACACCTTTGTAGACAGATCTTTATTGTGTTCAGGGTACGCTGTCTCCTACACTGGGAGACTGCATTACCCACAGGTAGACAGCAGATGTTCCTGCTTTCATTTCAGTGGAAGCTTATATATAATGCCACTGGACCGCTAAAACCGTAACCTTCCCATTTCAGAGCTTAACCCAGCCCAACTATTCTATGTGGTTGTTCAACAAAAATTAAACTGAGAAAAATAGTTTTCTTCTTTCTGAGGCTTTAAAGGGTCAGGCTTTCCCTTGGGAATAAATGTATTGCTGCAAGTCAGAGGACCTTCTACCTGGTTTAATTTCAAACAGCTTGCAGCTGGAAGACAGAATAATAAAAGCCTCTTATGAAGGTACCAAACAACAACAGTTCAAGAACAACTGAGCAAATTTACATTTCTATAAAATGGCTACTTAGCTGAAATCAGGACCTATATGTAAATTTGCAACTCAACCAAAACTTAAACATACATGGGTAAATAAAATAAGGGAAGAATAATAGTAAATGTTATAGTTGTCTGTGGAATAACTAACTGTGAATTCATTAGATTATGTATTTTTAGTAATAAAATATTAATTTAGTAATCAGAGGTGTTAAAATTAATTACTGATTCAGCCAGTTTTATCGCCAGTGGGCTTGCCATGAAACTGTTGTACACTAAAAAATATGATTCTTAAAGGTACTTGGAAAGTATTCTGTATTTAATTGGGGAGTCCTTAAATCTGCTTAATTGGGTCTGCTGAATCACACAGGGAATAGATTTAAGCCCAGAGATAGTGGCAACAGATGCAATTTATGTGGCTTCTATTTCCTCTGAAATGGGATTCAAATTATTTCAGTAATGCCTGCCTGCAGTTTGCATGGCAACTACCCCTGCATCAGAGCACCCAGAGACAGCCCACTGGGAAGCCCAGTCGGTGCCACGAGTGTCTCCTCCTGGCTGCTTGGCATAGATGTCTCCATGTTAACATATTCCCCATCTCCAGCTCTGGCTCCTTGGCCTTGCTGCTTGAACTGAGCAAGCACTGGGCTACTCCTCTGCTTTCCTTTATCGTGCTGCAAGTCTTTGGAATATCATACCAAACTTGCGATTTTTATTAACCGTTAATTAGTAATGATTCTATTGAAATGTTTCATTAAGTCACCCCCTCACCCAGCCAGCCAGCTTTTAACAACTTTATAGCTTTTATTTATTTTTATTTCTTATCAGTGATTCTATTGTCATTTAATTATTGATGATTTCAATAACACCTGCATTGGCAAGAGTACTCTTTTGCTCAATGTGTTTGCTAAAAGGTTTACTTTTTCTTTAGAGATTCGAGAAGTGTTATGAGAGAAGTAACATAAGACTGGCCATACAGGATACTTCTCTATTAAAATAAACCAGAAAAGCTGGACCTACTTTTATCCTGGTGCAAATAAGAGGTGACTAAGCTGAAAAAGTATCATGTCTATTTTCCTGCTAAGACCCAGCTTCAGCTTAACATGCTTCCCAACCCATCATGGCTCTGTGTGTGAAATATATTCTAAAGCATGGTTTAGAAGTGTATATACATATCATTGTTCGATGTACAGTAGTCTAGATTTAGCCTTTGAATCCACAAAAAATTCTTGTGCTTGCATAAGAGAACCTAAGGTCTGTCTTCCCATCATACTGTAAAACTAAAGCCATGCGCAACCATGTTATTTCCTGAAATACTAATTATATGTTTTACGCTTAGCTTTTCTTTTCCATTATTTACTAAAAAAACCCCCAAACAACCAACCCCAAAAACCTTGTGGCATTTTGTGTAGTTCCACATCTGTTAAAAAGAAAAAAGAAAAAAAAAAGAGGTACAACTGTTTGCAGAGACTAAGGAACCAAACGAAGTGGTGTTTTAATCAAATCTTTACTTTTGGCGGAGAAAAATATATAAAATGTATATCAGTGAATATTAGAGAAGTTGAATCCTGATTTGACATCTTTCTACTGGTGTTGTCAGTGGGTGCAGAACTGACCAGTTTGTACCCATACCAATGTACAAATGCACAGTATGGTTATATTCAGATTAACTTCACTGATCTGTCACCTCATAAGGATGTGTACTACCAGCAGCTCAAAAGGCCACTCCACTACAGACTTCTCAGCAAAGGCTGATTCCACTGGCATATATAAACTTAAGGAAGAGGACAGTGACAATGTCAGTTTAGCGTCCTGAAGCCACATCCAGATGCCTGCACAACGATTCAGTTAGTAAAGCACAACCCAAAACAACTCACCTTGTCCATGTCAGAAGTGGGAGATATTAGAGCTCTGTGTTAGACATAAACTTGAGGTAGATCTCCTGCTCATACTACTGCTTTCATATCTTTGAAAGCAACCCCCTGGGTTGCAAGGAACTTACATACTGCTTGTTTTGTTTTGTTTTGTTTTGTTTTGTTTTGGTTTGGTTTGGTTTGGTTTGGTTTGGTTTTTAAAGCATACTTGTTGTACTGGAATTAACTAAATTTGAGTGAGACTTACTTTATCCCTGTATGGCATCCTGTGGAATTGCTGCTTAGCCATTTATCAGTTTAGATGCTCTGGAATTTCCATCCAATAGATCATTTTGTTAGAAAAGAATGTTAATAAAGTCTGTGAACTTTGTAAGGAGATCAAAATGTCAAAAAACAATAGAAAAGCATAAGACCTGAGCAGAGACATGGGTAGGTAAAAATCAGCAGCTAATTAGTTAGTCTGTAATTAATTCAGTTGCCTTAAGTCTACAGGAGCAAATGGCTTAAGTTTAGTTCTAACTGTGGCCCTTTGCTGTCTCTGTCATGGAGAAAGGAGATGAAGAATGCAGATGAAATTATAAAGAAATAATGATCATTATTCTCTTTATTCCCCTCTTCCACAGTGCTGCACCTGGAGAAAAAAGGAGTGAGGAAGCCAAATTCAGAACTTGTGAAAATGGTAATTTTTTATTTATTTTCTTAATAAATGGTATGATGTTTTCTTTGAAATCATGTTCTTCTTTGAAGAACTGATTCTTTCTGTCAGCCTTCTCTTTTCTTTAAATGGAAGAAGGATAGAGTAAATTTGTTGTACTCTACCCTGGGAATAATCCAACTGTTATAAATTAAGGGATTCCAGAACTCTGATATATATTGGGCTAAGCCTATCTAGAATTTGGATGTCTTAAAGGACAGCTTATTCACTATTAATCTATGACCAAAAACTCTACATTATTTTCTCACTGAATTTATCCATTTAGGTCAGCTATTGTCAGCTGAGGACTCAACATAAGAATTTCTTCAGAAATAATACAGCGCTAAAGTAGCAAAGTCATAATTTTACAGTTTTTTAACTTCCCACTCAGAAAACTGAATTAAGTTCAAGTTTACAGGGTTCACTTCTTTCCACATGCTTTTATAATGATCACACTCCTCAAATAATGAATGTTTTATTGCCATTTTAAATGAAAGGGGATTTGTTCCCTGTTTTAGTTAATTACATTGCTATAGCAGAAACATGGTTTACTATTCTTTTACTCCCATCAGCTTAATAGAATATTAAATAGTTATTGACTTTGGAAGAGGTGAACCATCACGATTTATTGAGCTGAGAGGTAAATATTCAGCAAGCAGCTACAATTAAGCTTCTGCTTGTGTTCTTCATTTACAGGAAGTGTAGGTGGTAAAAAGAGGCTTATGAAATGTGGTAATAACTACATCATTAGAGCCCAATTACAAACTGATTTAAAAAGGATCTGAAGAACTGTAGATTATAAGTCAACACAACAGAGCTGACTTTCAACAAAAATAACAAAAAGAAAGCACAAAATATTTTTTTCCATTTTTAATATCTCCGATTGTATAATTTTAATTCCTGATGAACCCAGAGAACCTAAAGAAAATGGTAAAAAGATGCACAGAATCTCCTCTTACAACATCAAACTACCATTTAATGTTGTTCAGATGAAACAATAAATTGTTACAAAGTTGAAATCTTAAACTTAGCAGTTTTGTTGGGAGTCATTTTTTTATCACCCCTAGTTTATTAAATGGGAAACTGCCAACATCTACTTCTGTTTTAGAGCTTCAGGAAAGTACTTTGAGTGTTAACTGCAGCATAGTAGTATTGCAATCTTCAGGCAATTCAATATATAGAAAGAGTATATTGCCCTGTATTTTCCTCTTCCTTACGTATATGTTGAGATAAACTACAGAGTTATTGGAGAGTTTGGGTGCAAGAAAGATAACTTGCCTCCCTCAGAAGAGAATGTTAAAAGAATTTTACTAATTTAGATTGAAACTAAAACTGAAATGTTATTGCAAACACCACCATTTTTTCATGCAAAATCATGATCTGTCAACGCGTCTACAGATCTAAGGTTAAGCATGATTTGAACTGAAATAGAGTGATTCAAGTCTTGCCATGTAATTTACATAACTATCAGCTTAATATAAGGATGAATGTAAAGGAAATGATGTTTGTCATTTACAAGAAGTTTGTAACTGTTTTTCCTGCTTATCATATTGTTCCAGGCATGCAGAATGTAATTTAACTTATACTCAAAAAAAAAAAAAAAAGGTGGAAAATGGGAGTGGCAGGGAATGGCATTGTCTATACCAGAGGGCAGATATGCCTCAAACTATGTCCTGATCCTCCAGATTGTGAAATGTACTGGACAACACCATAAATTTCTCCCTGCCTGCACACCTTTTCTCTCCCAAAGGATGGGAACTGCACTAATTTAGCCCAATTCCAACATTCAATTCAAACAGGTTCTAGGAGGTACTGTTCTGAAGAAGCCAGTGTTTTCTTGGGCTAGGATGTTTTCTTACTTCACAAAAGTGTCACAACCACTGATTCATCTGTAGTAATAATTGTGACTCCCACGGATAACTTTTGCCACCCTATGTGGGCTTGAAATCAGGTAAATCACCTACTGGTTTTCTTGCTGCTGAAATTTCATTGAACCACAACTTTTAGTACTTTAGGCAGAAGCAAACAACAAGCACTAATTTGTTAGCATGGTTCCTCTGACACTTCATTTTAATCGTCTGCTTCTGCTTGTTCCCTTGAGTATGTAGAAATGTTCATATTCCTACAGCAGTAATGACTTTACGGGACATTAATGCTAGAGTGTAATATGATTCCTGGTACAGCAAATGTATATGTCAAGCCCTTATGTACTAAAATTATTTCATTGTTGAGGTAATTACCATACATTTTAAATACACTTAGAATGGACAGTCTCGTAACACATTACTTACATTTTTATAGTGATGGTGTGAATGTTCACTACCATGTGTAGAGGTTCATTCATACTATGTGAAAAACCTTGCTTTAATGAGAACAAGCATTTCTAGAAGAGTTTTTAGCTAGGTGGATAGAAAGGTATTCAAGCCATCCAAAACCTAGGTTGCTTTCTTATTTCTATTTGGAGAGAGACAGAAGGGAATCAGTAATCTGATTTTTAGAGTGTTTTGTTTGAAGATGTAGTTAAGCAACTAACCCTTTCTTAAACGTGTCATTTTATTCTTCTGGGGATGTTTTCCACTCTCAATTGCACACAAAGTTCTAGGCTAGTGCATATTTTTTTGTCTTTGACTTATGGGAAAAAAATAAAGAAAAAGAAAAAAAAAAGAAAAAGAAAAAAAAAAAGAAAAAGAAAAAGAAAAAAGAGTACCTCAGTGCTGAATATTGATATTTTGTTCTGCTCTGGCTATTGTACACACATGCATCTCCTGTCAGTCCCAATGGAAGTTATCGACACAGGGCATACAGTGATAAGCTTTCTGACAAAGAAACTGCTCAGACATTATTAGCTCTACTGCTTGAATACTCCACAGCAGTAATTAAACTTTAGCACCAGCCTATTCTACCTTCCCTGAACCTGCCATTCTCAGCAATTGCATAAGAAATTAATTCATTTAGATAAATAGGGGGGGATATTTATTTAGATAAGTAAAAGGGGAAATAATTTCTCTTGTGTTCCTTTACTGCAATGTTTATGCTGCTGTCAAAGATTAAGATGAATCATCTGTCCCTCTGTGACATCTGTGCACTCAGCCTTTATTGAAAGAAATGTGTGAGTGTAGTAAAAGTTAGACACTTCTGTTGATCCATCACTACAGCTTTAAGATATGGCAGACACCTCTCTTCTGTTAGTCGGTACTATGGACTGTGAAGGGACATCCAGGCATTTAATATTTGCAATTTCCACGTGATTTAATAGATAACACTGCGTGCCTCTAGGTCAAGTACAAAGCAGCATTAAGTAGTGGAAGTGAGCTGTAAGACTTTCACTGGAATTCTGCAAAATTTAATACAATCTAAAGGAAATTGTCCTTACTTCCCCTTAAGTCACAGAGGATAGAGCCATTTGCATAGAAATTTCACTGCTGCAGCTTTTGCATAATGAAAAAAAATGTGTCCATTCAAGGTTTATTCAAAAGATCTAGTGTGGATTCCTAAAGAATTAGGCTCCATATGTAATTATATATACCTGATATTACATTTTATCTTGGGTAGTATGAAACGGAAAATTTCATATGTCTAAATTTACTGTGATTTTTGGGACACGACTCCCAGGCTTTTTATTTTTTTGAAAATCCACGTTATTTTCAGAATCAAGACAGTGCATGTGGTTACAGTCTTAGCATGGTGGTTTCTTTTCTTTCTCCTGAATGATAAGACCTGCTCTAGTAACATTATTAATCTATTCTCTTTTATTAATCTATTAATCAACATTCTTTTGTGATGTGCCTTAGTGTGATTGAAAATAGGATACCATTAAATTATAAGACATAAAAAAATTAAAAGCACAAAACAGTGTTAGCTGCTGTAAAAAATCCATTGTAGACTGTATGAGAAAGTTGCAAGGATACAGGTTGAACAGGACAAATGTTGAAGGAGATTACATTATAAAAGGAAAAAGCCCCACCTTCATATGATCTATTTACCTTGGATCAGATTGGTTTTGAGGCTTCTTTTTTTTCCTGAAAGTGACTTTGAATTGTACCTTGTTGTCTTCATATTTTGCTAGATATTTTTCCTTTTGTTGTTTTTGTTATAGACAGCATATGGGAGGGCTACTTTCAGCTGTATATCTTTATCAATATTCTGGTGATTAAGACAAAATCAAGAAGTGATTATTTGGAAACTACCTACTTAAGTACCTTAATACATATAAAACCACAACTATTAGATTACATATTAGATACTAAAGACACATATATCTTTAGGTTTGTAACTTTGTCTCCCCACTTCAGAATTGAGTGGGCACATTTTTCTGAAGGACCATCACTATGCATTCATAGACAGACCAGATATTTTAAGGACAAATTCATAACAAGATTATAAGAATTGGTAGGTGTCAAGCTTCCTTGGAAAGCTATTGAGACTCCTGATGCTCTTTTTGTCATATCTGTACATGTTCCATGTGCAGAACAGATACTGCCTTTTTTGCTTCTGCTCTTCTTTTGCCAAAAAAATAAAAAAAAAGAAAAAAGTAGTGTTTATTAGAATTCATAATGCTACAAGTTCCGCTTAATTAGATTCTGGCTTTGTTTGCATACGTTTCTGCCTTCAACATTCTATTATCTGAGATCCTTTATGACGGCTGCTTTGTCAGGATACCATCTGCTCTATAAACACAGGTACAAAGAGTGGCAAATTCTGATCACTGCGTCTTCTGGCATCCTCCAAGCATAGTCCCTTGAACCTTTCTTTTTCAAGACTCTGGGTTGGTTCTTCAGTGTTATGTCTGTCAAAATCTTCTATTTTATTTGTTTGTTCATTTGTTGGTTGTTTTTTTGGTGTTATTTCTGTTTTGGGTTTTATTTGGTTGTTGTTTTGGGGGTTTGGGTTTTTTTTTTTCTTTTTGTTAATCCCCAAGAAATACTCCCTCCTGTGTTTCTTTTCTTGCATAATCTCAAGCACTTGCTCTCATTTCTACCATACAACTTCCTGGTTTGCTTCCCAAGCCTTAGTTGCTGAAAACTTGTTATATCTATTACAAGTTCTGTCACTTTTCAGGGGTGTTGTTGGAAACTGATCTATCATCAGAAAGTCTTCATTTTGCTGAGGCTACTGACAGGTACAGACGCACTTCTGTTTCAGAACCTGAGCAGTTTTCTTCTGAATTTCCAGACAGCTTCAGCTCCAGTGACTTTTTTAGCTGTCCAGTTCTTCCATGCAAGATATTTTGCTAGTTTTTTCCTGGTACATGTGCTCCTTAGAAAATACCACTTGAAATGAAGACGTCTGCCACCAGTCTGTTTTATTTAGTGCCCAAGTTCCAATGACATAAGATCAACCTTTTCCTTTTCCCACTGTTTTCAAACAGCTTGTGACAAATTCTTTCATGTGTTAGGGAATTGTTGTCATTAATACTCCCCTTTATAACTCTCATGTTATCCTCTTTTTCCTTAAAAAATCTAAAGAACTATACTTCCTTCGTCCTCACGTAGCTCAGCCACTTGCTAGTTCCCTGACTGGGGAGAAAGAAAAATTTTGTTCAGTATTCAGTCTTCACCCTTCTTCAGTTCAGCTTTTTATTTATTTATTTATTTATTTATTTTTATTATTATTATTACCCAGCCTACCAGTAATACTCTGTTTCCAAAGCTGGGAGTCTCACTGCTAATGTGGAAGGAAGAGGAGTTGCATCTCCTCAGTGCAGATTGTGCTTCTGATTGCATGTCTTGTACCTAAGAGTTTTAAGTGAATAACTGTTAAATAGTCAGTCAAATCCTGAAGCAATGGTTGGTGAGAGAACCTACAGCTTTTTAAAACAGGTTGAAAACCTAAGGCATGTAGAGACCCTAATTAAAGCTCAGGAGAATTTTGAAGTCAGGAAGACACAGAGCAGCAATCAAAGACTACTGTAAAGTTTGTAGTCTTAAAGTTTAACATTAACTATATCACGCTGAAGCGAAGTATAAAATAAGAAATGCCAATGTCTGATTTTAACAATGCCTGATTCTCAAAAGAGAACTGAAGCAGAAGACACCAAGACACCTCAGAAATCTTTCTTGTGTGACAGTGACTGTTAAAGTTTGTTATTTCTACCAATAAATTACAAAGCTTAAGCTTTGTAACTCTTCAGGGAACTTCAGTTTAACTGCTTAAAAGAGATATTGAATCAATTTGTGAAACCTTTTTTTAAGTAACATAGTGTCAAGAATAAGCACATTGATCAATTGCTTTGAAGCAGTATCCAAACACCCGAAAGTCAAGTGAAAAAGCCCAGAATGAGGCATTATTGATGGATCAGGTACGCAACATAGTTTTATTAGACCATGACCTAGATTTGGATTTCTGGCATACTGCTTTTTACTGATGTAGCCCCAGGGGAAATTCAGAATGGCTGGTAGGGTGCCATGTGTAAACCGGCTAACAATTACTTGTTCTACAACAGTATATGACCGGCTAATAGGGTGCAAAAACTATCATATTCACCTCTAAATAGCCTGTAAGGAAAGATCCCCAAACTAGAATTATCATTACAGAAGAAACTGAAAGTAGGGATATCTGGAGTAAATTGCACGGACTAGAAAATCCCTATTTTTCTGTTCAACAGTGGTATGTAGGCATCATGTGGTTCCTTACTACAATGTACCTATCAGGTTGGTTTTTATGTTATTATGTTTTCTATGTCACATAAATCACAGGAGATTTTTCATCTGAATTAAAATAGATGCTAGCCCTCACACTTCTTCTTACGTTATTTAACATTTCTCTTATACAATCTATATTAAATTATAAACACACTATTTCTCAAATAGAAAAATCTTGTGTCTTTCCAGTTGCCTGTAACATGTTAATGAGACTGTCATTCATTCAAACTCTGCTTTTTAAATTAAAGAGCAAGAGTCATACTGAGATGCTCAAATGAATATATTAAAATAATTGAGCTTTCAACTTACTTAAAGCAAACAACATGAGGGATGGCCAACAACTAGATCATCAGAAGCTTCCTCTTCCTGACTTATGCATCTGATTAGGTTTTTTACAGCCTTGGCAGAATTTTCTCTGCCCTGAACATATTGACTTCTGTCATCACCTTCCTCTACACTCAATCTTTTCACTATAGCTTCATCCTTGCATTTTTCATGCTGATCTTTCTTTCTTTCTTTCTTTCTTTCTTTCTTTCTTTCTCTCTTTCTCTCTCTCTCTCTTTCTCTCTTTCTCTCTTTCTCTCTCTCTTTCTTTCTCTCTTTCTTTCTCTCTTTCTCTTTTCTCCTTCTTACCTGCTTCCTCCCATTGCATTTTTTTAGTTCATGGCAAAGTTTACAAACAAGCAATGTCACAAAGTCACAAGAAAATAAAAAAATACTAAAATAAGCTGACTAAATGTGCATTCAGTCAGTTACCATGTCTCTGAGAAGCTTTTCCAAAAGGCACCAACAACAGGCTTCTTCAAAATTTTTTGGAAGCTGAAATTGTGATCTCGGTGATAGCTTGGTCTTTTAGACTCACATTAGTGATCCCTTTTCCCTCTTGCCTCCTTTCTAATCTCCTGCATTGAGATTTAAGGTCATTAAGGGAAAATAATAATAAAGATGATAAAGATAAATTTGACTCTAAAGGTTTACTAGAGTGAAACTTTAACAAAAAAAAAAAATATTAAGCACCTGTGTGTGAAAGCAATATGTGTAATGATCAATATCTAATTATAACATAATTATGGTTTTCAAATGAATGTAGGTAGTTTTAACATAAAATACAATCAAAGAAGTAGATGTGGAGATGTTTTAAACATGTCCCAGTATAGCTATTACTTTAGTATTACTTTCCCTGTAAATGGAACTAGCTTTGTGCTTGAGTTATACGGGAAGGACATATGGTTGTAATATTACGGTAGCAAGTGTTAAATTGCAACCAGAGGTTTTAATCTATTTTCTTTTGCATTTGCAAACTATTTCCTCCACATCTGTGATCATTCTGTTTTTAACCTAATTTGTAGCATTATCTACACTTTACATCCTGTTGTTTCAAAAGTAGTGAATTCTGGCCTGGTGACAATATGGCCCATTTCTGTTAAAGAAAGAAACATATAACATAGGCTGCTGCGTCTACTCCCTTAATGAGTCTTTAAATATTGTTTTATTGATAACCTGCAATTAGGGATGCCAAATGACTTTCTACATTATTTGTGCCTGCCCAATCCTGCATATTCATTAGAAGTCCTTAGGGAATTCCAAATCCTTAGAATTTTGAATTCCATTTCCTCAGAGTTTTTAATTCCTTTCTCTACATTTAGCATAATTACAAGAGAGGTTAGGTGCTTTACAGACTGCATAAGTTGGACAGCAACCTCAACCTACGTATTTTTTGCATTTTATACTGAGGGCTAATGTGGAATTTTCCAGTTTCTACGCCTTATGGCTCTTAACATACAGCTAGGTGAAAACTGAAAGTAATTTTTTTTGCAGGGGAGGGGGTCACACGTTGGTCAAAGTCTGGAGCGAGGTTTTGCTCGTATTCTTGGGAACAGAATTAAGACTCAAAACAGAGTCACGTGCCAAGGAACTTTATCTGCCCAACGACAGGCTTGCAAATGTAAAGGAGTAAGCGAGAGATAAAGAAAGAAAGGAAGGAAAGAAAGAAAGAAAGAGGAAAGAATGAAGGAGTTCACAGCAACAGCTACCACCCTGGAGCTGCGGTGTCCCGACAGTCGATTTGTTTCAAAGTCTGGTGGGAGAACATTCCGTCCGATGTTGGTTGGTTCCATTCTCTTATAGAGTTGTCATGAGCTGTTCTGCTTAACCACACCTTCCACACGGTGGTGATGCACATGCCCCCTACCGTCCTTAGGAGGTCTCCAGGCCCCTCAATCTCCACGACCCCGAGTCGTGCACAGGGCATGTGCACAGGGGCTTGGTTAAGTTTCTCAGAATTAGTTCCCCCCGTTGCTCTGTGATGTCTGTTGGTGGTTTTCCTACCATAAGAATGTTGATAAACATCTATTGGTGTTTTCCATTGATGGTTATCACCTATGCAGTCTCTTACAGGGGGAAACAAGTAACATCATATGAACATTGTCGTGATTTGTGCCAGACTGGCCCAATCAGGCAGAACGACAGATGTTCTCCCCCACCTCTCTTTTCAAAAGGGGGAGAGATAGACAGAAAAGAGACTTATGAGTTTAGAAGGGACTAAAATACTTTAATATAAGAAAATAGTTAAATATATACAAAACTGGACCAAGCTCCCAGGATGACAATCATGTCACCAGCAGGCACTGGGGAAGTCCCAGACTGGACTCAGTGATGGAGAGGAACTGGATTCCAGATCTGGATTCAGGATCGGGATTAAAGGCAGATGCACAGACAGAGTCCTCCTTGGACACTGGCTATTGAAGAAGAGAGATGACCCTTTGATCTCTCAGCTTTTACACTGCGCATGAGGCAAATGGGATGGAATACCCTGTTTGGTCAGTTTTGGGTCACCTGTCCTGTCCGCTCCTCCCCACAGATAAGACCCCTCTACGCTTTTCTGCTTCTGACCCTCCAACGGGGCAAATAAGAGGTTGTCTGGCCTTGGGTGTTATAGCAATAGGTATAAGCAGGAGCATCTCTGCATACCATGCCTTGGCATCAACTGTAAACATGGGTCTTATCAGTCTGCGAAAGAGTAGTTTTCTGCACATTGTGCTGTTAATTTTAGTAGTTAAAAAGAGGCCTAGCTAAAAGGTAAAGTTACTGAGCAAAATTGATCCTGTTTTACCTCAAACCAGGACAAACATCAAGGCAATTATTGTGTAGTTTTATAAACCCATACAGATTTGAATTATGGATTAAAAGCAAAAAGTTGTGTAACACTTTTCAGGAGGAATAGAACTGCACTGGTCTGATCACACAGTCACACTAGGAGTAACAACATCACATACATTAGAATGACATATATGTGAAAAAGCACAAGACGCTAGCGTCCTAAACACGGGGTTTTTTACAGTGGAGTTTACCTTTTTGCCCTGATATGATGGAGCTATTTCAGCCCCACTGGTGCTGCAATCCTTTCCAGCGTTCTTTCGCTCTATTGCCTGATTTACTGCTTACAGAAGCAAGAAGCCCAAGAACAGAATCCATTTAAAATAGACTGCAAAAATAAATAAAACAAATGGAAGAATGAACTCAAGCTTGTTTACTGCCAAACGCTCTCTGCTTCTCTATATCAATGAGTAAAAGCAGAAATAGTAATATTATGGCTATATTTTTATGAATAAAGGTCCCGTGCTACAGGTAGATGACACTAAAAGCTCCACAGTGAAAAAGGGCTTAGATAACAAAAAAAAATTTTCAGAATGTTGGAAAACACTGGGCACTATTTTCATAATACTGTGATAAAAACTTGCTATTTGGTCAGCCTACTGTTTTCCAAAGACAAGCATTCAGCTTTTCAGTTAGCTTTATATGCGAAGAAGAAAAATTACAGTTGTTATGGATAGCTTACCAGTGTCCTGAGATGCTGCTGTGCATTACCAAAGGCAAGAAAGCCCTTCTTCCTTCCTTGCTTATTTCAAGTATTGCTTGTTAATATAATTAAACATTCCTTGTATACTGTAAAACTGTTGAATTCAGAAGGCTATTTAGCTCTTGTCTCTTGGAAAGATTTACTTCTCCGTATTTATTTGGTTATCTTTACAGAAATTAGATTACTACCAATTTTTTTCTGAATTGCCGCTACACTTCTTTTTTCCATTAGACTGTGTGAACTAGGACTCGTATAAAACTCTTTTAACTCTGACAGAGCTGGAACAAACCCCAGAAATTAATGCTAGCTGCTGCTTGGCAGTAGTGTCACAACAAAGAGAATTTTTCTTATATGCAATCAAATATTCAGCATTGGAAGTATTTACTGCATATCTACTCCTATTTCAGGTTTTAAGCAGAAGCAGCAGCCCTAGAATATGGACCTGCACAGCAATTTGGAGATCACCCTCTTCCACTTTGTTTGGTGTACAGTTCCTCTGTTCTTCAGACAGAGAGATTCCCGAGTGAAAGTGAATACTTTCAAGGGAGAGTACTGTTCTGAAACCTGTTAGAGGGGTGTCAGCATCTACATGGAGAAAAGCAAATTACAATAGGGCAACGGACTCTGCATGCATTCTGCATTCTTACTCCCCACTAAAGTGGCCTGCAAGAATTCTGTTGCTTTCTGCTCTTTGATGGAGGTCTTAAAATAGTACAACAGTGCTATGTGACAAAGCAACAATATTTTTGCTTGTAGGTAATATGTTTGTCGGTTTCTAGTGCTGGACAAACATGCTTTTTGAGAGCTTGATGAATCTGAAAACATACAGGACTTAATAGAGTTTGTTGTTAGAGTATTTGTAAACTTATAGAGTGTCTACATTCATATGAAAATAGCCTAATTTGGAAACTCACAGTACTTTCCTGTGTCCTAATAGATTTTGAAAAAACACATGTAAGTGACTGAAAACGTTCAGTTTATCATAGCTATTTTACTGGCAAACCTCTGCTTGTGCCATTAATGTATCAATAACTCAGTTTTTCAACACAGGTATGAAATTACTTAAGTACTGCCTCAAGGGTAGTTTGCATGTGGAGAAAGCATAGTCACACTCAAGCAGCATTCAGTTTAAGTGAAAAAGCACAGGCAAAGGTGAGCTCATTCCATGAAGAGTTAGTCTGTAAGTTCCTGCACCATGCGCTACAACAGAAAACATGGAGTGGAGGGCAGGGACACCTGTGCAGGTTTTGCACAGAGCCATTCTTGTCCCATATTCCTCAGTGCTTTAAGCATTACTTGAGACTTAAGTCAAATGTGCAAAATCATGTTAATTCAGGCCAGCAAGGCTCCAAAAAATAGAGAACACAGTGCGAAGACAACCAAATTGGGGCAAAAATGGGCAGTCAACACACTGTATGGGCTTTTCCATTGTCCGTGGTAGGCTAACCCTCATGATATCAAATAAGGGACTGTTGAATTTTTTAAATACTGCAGAAGTCAAATTAGAAAGTTAGGCTGAGGGATGAAGGGACTGAGCAGACCTGACGAGACAGACTTGGGGGTACGGTGAATGAACAGCTGGACATGAGCCAACAATGTGAACTCACAGCCCAGAAAGTCAACCACATTCTGGTCTGTATCAAAAGAAGTGTTGCCAGAAGGTTGAGGGAGGTGATTCTGCCCTTCTACTCTGCTCTTGTGAGACCCCACCTGTGTCCAGCTCTGGGGCCCTCAGCACAGGAAAGACATGGATCTCTTGGAGCAGGTCCAAAGGACAGCCACATAAATGATCAGAGGGATAGAACACCTCCGCTCTGAGGACAGGCTGAGAGAGTTGGGGTTGTTTAGCCTGGCGAAGAGAAGGTTCTGGAGACACCTTATTGTAGACTTTCAGTACTTAGAGGGGACTTACAAGACAGGGACACGCTTTTTAGCAGGGCCTGTTGCAATAGCACAAGGGGTAATGGGTTTAAACTAAAAGAGGGTACATATAGACTAGGAAGGAAGAAATTTTTTACAATGAGGGTGGTGAACCACTGAAAGAGGTTTCCCAGAGACGTGGTAGTGCACCATCCCTGGAAACACTCAAGGTCAGGTTGGATGGCGCTCTGAGCAACCTGATCTAGTTGAAGATGTCCCTTTTAAGTTCCCTTCAAATCCAAACTATTCTATGATTCTGTTATTCTAGTTGTTTGATAAGTTAGAGAAGAAAAGGAAAGACAGCAACTCATATTCTGGTGATGATTTGCAGGGTGAATAACCTCTTCATTGGAAAGTCTTGATAAGAAACTGGGAAAGAGTTAAAATTTAAATCTAAATCTGAAGTTTTAGGCATAGATGACTTCTCCAAGATCTTTCACAGTGTGCAGTCTATCATAAGTATAGGTTTTATTTTAACCAAGTCTTCAATTTAACTGGGACACTATTCTTACTCTCTGTATACTTATTTGGCCAATTAAGCACGTTGATTTGGTGAGTAACTGACTTAATAAAATTGATTAAAAACCTTAATGAAATCCACACCTGGAAATATTTAGTTTATCTGACACTGCTTGTAAGTAAATAGGTCTAAATCAACACAGTTAGCTAAAAATACCCAGTAATAAAGAGCAGGCACTGGGATTTATTTTCCAGTACGCAGCAAGGAAGTAGGCAAAGTGACCACCAAAACGATGTTGTTGATTTCATGAAAGCACCAGGAGAGCAGATGATGAAAAATTGCAGGTACATAAAGCTGTTGCTATGGTGTTCAATTCTTGCACCACTGTGTCTGGATTTAGCGCCTTAGACCAAATTACAAAATCATATATTCCAAATACTGCTTATCATTTCAACAGAGCCTAGTAATAAATGACAGAAAATGCATTACCCATTCGAGATGTGTAAGAGTATATGAGCAAAGACTGGATTCAGGCTTTCTAAAATGCTCCCTATTTTTTTAAACTGTGATTTGTCTCTCCTAGCATATATATCCAGTTTATAATTCCAAGGTACAAGGTGGTGTTTGAAGAGAAAATTTGGTAGCTGTGAGCAGTTAGGGATAGTGAGAACATCAAGAAGGAAGGATATATAATACATTTGTAGATCTAATCAAAATCCATGCTTTAAAGAAGGGGGCGGGGGGTGGGGAGGAGGGGAAGAAAGCAATCAAAAATTGCACAGAAATATATGCAATGTGATGCCACAGAAGACGTTGCTAACTGAAGAAATTGTCAAATGGACTTCTGAAGATGAGAGTCACAACATGAACCAGTTTTGAGACAGTGAAATACGACAGGCAGACCTTTCTGAAAGGGAATGAAGAATGATGGCAGAAACACCTTTCCTTGACCTTCCCTTCTTCTTTCTTATGCTATTTTTTTTTTAATTTTCACAGTATTGGTATAGATGCTTCACACCTGATCTTCCCGAACTTTCCCCTTTCCTGCAATCTTACATCTTCTGGTCTCTTGACCTTCCTCATTATTACTTTCACCCCTTCCGCCTTTGACTTCACTTATGTCCTTTTCCTTCTCTCTGGTTCTTTTCCTGCAACCTTCTCTGGCCTTTTTTCTCATGATACAGCCTGGAACCTTACCTAATTTTGAAACAAAGGAAAAATCCAGTGCAAGTTTCATTGTCTTATGTTTTAACAACAGCTTCATCCTGCAGAATGGCCTTCACAAAATCCATCTTACCCCATCCATATAACTTGAGAGTACTTTTGCAGAGCTGATACTTACATATGCTGTCGTCTAGGTTAGCTCAGTTTTTCTCTCAATCTTTTCCTCAGTGATTCCCCAGTTTCTGTTCCATCAAGCCTACATGGCATACCTTTACATCAGCTATCCTGGATAGGGCTTCACGTAGTAGTGACTCCATGTCCCAAAACTCATTGGGACACAGAAGCAGTCTGTGAGGATATCAGATGTGAAAACACTGAGGAGGTAAGCAGGCAAAGTCCGTCCTTTCCACACATATATGGTTCTTCCATCGAAACTCAGACATATTTATAACAAGTTTGGAGCTACATAAAATGCAGGTTCATGACTCCAGTGCTGTTTTGGACAGTGTGGAAATGTTAGTTTAATCTTTGAGTAAAATAAGAATAATTTCCTGTCTTCTGTCATGCACTTTTGACGGGCTCTCTCTCTTCTGCATCTTCTGCACAGCAGACAAAAACAAGTTTCACACTAGCCAGTAGAAATGTATATTTTGGCTAATATATTGTTTAAATGACAAATTTCAAAAATTGAATCACAGATAACAAAAATCTACTGAAATTTGAAATGACACTATGTAATTTGAAGATAAACTGATTTAGCAGTGTAGATTAAACATATTAGATTTTATCTAGCAAATTATGCTAGGGACTTCTAAAGTAAAATAATCTAATATGATATAATAACTCAATCAAGTTTAATAATATGGTAGTCTTAGCCAAAGCTTGTGTGAATTTTTTTTAGAACTATGATTTTTGTGTTTAATTGTACACAAAAGAAAATAAAATTAATGTTAAATTAATTATGCCCTGATTATCTGTACAGATCAGAGAAACTCCCCATTCTTTCTTCAAAAATCTGAAACTTGAGAGATATATCAGTGCCTTTGCCTCAGCAAATGAAACTTACCTTTTTCATTGTAAAGTACTGAACTGCTAGCGTTATAAAGGAACAATAGGGAAATAAAAGTAAGAAGATAAAGAAAGGTGTGAAAAAAGGTGCATCATTGTCAATTACAGTGAGTAGGAGATAAGTAAATATTCTCATATAGCAGGGCATACTCAGCATTTTACTACAGAGAATCAGTAGGGCCATAGAATTTGGTCTAATTATACACACAAGTGTATAGATTAAGTGATTACTGTTTTCATAACAATTTTGACAATATAATAAGAACGTATTAAGGCAATTGCATTAAGCAGAATAGAGACAGTACGCTTTCAAAAATACCTGGAGATTTGTTTAATTTGCAGAGGATATTGATGTTCCAGTTTGCTATGAGCAACACTAAGGCTTTCCAATTTTACATGGGATTTTTCACCTAGTGCAATACCATGTAATATCTCTGCAAAAGAGAATTAATTTTTGCCACTTGTGTTTGTAATCTCAGCAGCCTGTGAGTGCTGGCAGTGCCTCAGTTTGGACACTGAAAAGGTCAGAGGACTCCCTGGAGAGCAGATTTTACGTGCAAGACACTGACATTTGCACTTTCTCCTGTAGGTTCAGGTTTCAGGTGAGGAACAGCTAGCACAGGGTTGTTCCATGTGACTGTAGCAACATTAAATGTTCAGCAGTGATGCTAGATTATGGATCTGAGGAAGATCTTTACAGAGGTGAACACAAAGCATCAGAGAAACTCCCACATGAGGCCCCATCAGGAAAAGTACTGCCAGTTCAGAAATGAGTTGTAATTGTGATTTGGGAGGCTGCAACTTCACAGTGTTGCAGGTACCTGCCTAACAAGTTAAATATTTACAAGTGAGTGAAAAGTGGTGCAGGAATCAACTTTGAGGCAAGTATTGATGCTATTTATTCAAATTAGATACTGCTGTTGTGTGTGAAGTCAGAAATGGCTTAAAAATGATACAGTGACTGTATTGGTCACTCACGAACATATAGGCTCAACCCAAGGAGAGAGGCAACACTAATTTCTTGATCTTTCTTCAAGGCAAGTGTAGATGCAACAGCAGTGCATCTTTGCCATTGAGTGGTGCCATGCATCTAGAGTGATCTGATGTTTAATGACTGAACAAGACATGATCTTATTCTTTTCATTATTTTACAACCTATTCTCCAGTGCTCTGACCTACAGAGACAAAATGTGAAATGAAACCACATCACAGAACAAATTTTAGTTGCAAATTTTGCACTGGCAGGTTGACATGTTTTGGTACAGTAAGATAGAAGCTACCTACACAACTATTTAGATGTTGGTGCCTAACTCCATCCTTTGTTATCACTGCAAGATTTCCCTGCAAAATGCCAGTGGGTGAGCATTTTCTTCAGCAGAAACCGAGGAAAATCATCTGTCTTTTGCTCTTATCAGAGCTATGAGTGGGTTCTCTCCCTTCTGCCCTTCCTGGTATTGGGATGCCTGGGCTCAGCGCCGTATTGCAGCTGTCTGGCCTTGAGACACCTCAGCGGGGGCCTCCCCCTGCACTCAGGGGCCACCTCAGAGCCCTGATCATCAACCCCTCACCTGCCCCAGCCATGGGCATCACTGCCTCAATCCACTGCCCCAACCACGTGACCTGCTGTGTTAAGAAAATTTGAAGAGTTATAGAATACAGTGCTGTGCTGAGTTTGTCAACCCCAGAACTAAGTGGGAAGAGATTACCTACTGAGGGCATATTAAACATAGATGTAATCTGTAACTCAGGAAATTCGTTGATTTTTGAAAGCTGGGAGAGTATATTGAGAAAAAAATCATTACAATGATTGACCTGTTATTACACCTTTCTCTAAGCATCCTGCTTTTAAACTGTTACTTATATAGTGGGATGGATCTTTCAGTTTGACCCAGTATTGGCATTTCTGTGGTTACATTAGTACAGGTGGGAGTCCCAGTACACTGCTGCTGATTCTGTGGAAGTGCAGAGACCGCCTACCCGCATGAAGGTGAGTTCCTAAATTCACCTGTCCAAATACTATGCACGTCTTTGGCCTGCTCTAATGATATTCTAAGTGTGACCATTCTGTACTTCTCCTTTGATTATCCAATGTCTGATTCATAGACCATGTCTCAAACACTCCTTGTTTTCATTATGATTCCCCTCCTTGTGAATGTCCATCCACTGGCAGTGCAACGGAAATATCAAATGCTGAAAAAAAAAATACATAGACTGGTTGTCTAAAATAATAAACAGTGAATAATGGCTGATCTTTTAAAACTTGTATTGGCTCAGTATTTCCTCATTTCATGTTTAAGGTATGGATTCAATGAGGGAAGAATTTCAGATGCAAAAAAGTGACCCCAGAATTACTCTCCCACAAGTCATTATGAAGAGGAGAAAGTGAGAATAGGAAAAAAATTACTTGTTAGCAAAATTTCTTACAACATCGATATGTATAAATCTTTCCTTGAGTTAACTGTTTTATCAGAAAGATCTGTGTAGAAAAAACAGTCTTCTGGTTTTTTGCATCCTTTTTTCTAAGAGGACTTTTTGTAACATGTTGACTTACTGAGAGTGCAAGACTTTATTTTCAAGAAATAAAAAGGTTTTGCACGCTGAAGAGATTGGTTTTGAAACTTCTTTCTGCTTAAGAATGTCACTGTTATATGATAAATTTCTTTTCTCCCTTATGCTTGTCTCATAACAAAGGTGGGAAAGAATCCTCATGAAAGTAGATTGGGCTCGAAGGCTTAGAACTGCACTAATGAAATGTAATGTTTCCAAAAGAAATACTTTTGTTGACATCAGACATGAAATATGACTCATATTTCTGATGCAATTTTACACATAATAACATTGCTAGAGGCTTCATTCATTAAGGCAGTTCTTCATTCCACTCCAACACTGTTGCTTATTTTTTTGGCCAAGTTGTCAACGTCTAAAATAGCGTATGGATTTATAAGGCAATTTCATGCTGTCACACTACCTGACCTCAGTCAGTTCTAGCACTGTTTTCTGTTCTGCAATTTGATCCTGTTCTCCTGTACCTGTCTCACAGGTTTCTCTTTAAATCATATGTCTCTCTCTCTCCTCCTTGAACATTTTATTATAACCTTTCACTGGGACATCTGTGCTAGCCAGATATTGGTTTACCACCAGAGAGTTTAAATGCTTCTCCCAAAATCATACTCTCTGTCATACATAAGAGCATAACCAGAATCTGAGGAAATGCTTTATTAACTCATGTTGAAATGACGTATTTTAGAGCTCTTTGGCTAAAGAGCCTAAGTTTGGTATCATAGAAGCAGGCTGCTGAAGAAAGGGTTAAATGAAAGACAGTTGCCCACTAAACAACAGCTTCCACTAAATGGAAGATAACTGAGAAATGAGTATCTAGAAAATCTGGATGAAGGCAGAGGATTATCAAAATTTGACATCTACTCAAATAAGCTTTTAAAACATCCGCACTACAAAGTAATCTGTCTTAAAAAAGAAAAGAAAAGAAAAGAAAAGAAAAGAAAAGAAAAGAAAAGAAAAGAAAAGAAAAGAAAAGAAAAGAAAACTTTGTTCTCTCAGAGTGAACAAACATATGCTGTTTCAAAGCATGGAAGCATAAGACTAAGACTTCTTTTTCCAAAAAATGTGTGAAGCTGGGCTAAGAGCCAGGTTAAAATTGAAGGTAAATTTCTAGTGGTGACACGCTCTAAGTGACACATGGCCCTACATCTTATTTTCAGAACCAGACCAATTTCAGCACACTCTAATGTGCCTATGTCAAATTACAATGAATGAGATTTAGACTTCTTCCTCATTAAACACCCATAGAGGACTGCCAGGAACTCATTAAGCAATGCACTTGATCAGCGCCCTGGCTATGTCTGCATGTAGTACAGTTTATTTCAACTTGTTAGTTCCTGCTGTCAGTAGCTGTGCATCTCAAGCACTCTGTGGACAGATAAAGATGATATGTCAATGTGAGCACTAAGTAAAATGAAGGACAAAGATTTGGCCAAAGCACAAAGCATCATCTTTGCAAATGCTGAGAAAACCTGTGTATTCTGGAGATTATTTCAAACGCTTTTCATTTAGTCTGTGGGATGCATGCTGCTTTCCTCAGTGGTCTTGAAGCAAAGCCAAAGTATTTTTCTTGAGGTAACCTAGGATCTGACTTCTTCAACATATAAACAGATTAATTATGCCTTTTTTTTAATGGAAAATCAGGTTTAGAGTGCATAAACTTGTGTGGTTAGTAACACTGTTAATCGTGCAAAGTTTTTAGTAACACTTGTCTCAATTCCCTTTTCAATGGCAGTACTCTGGAATAGACATAGGACTGTACCATGATGAGTAATAGAGCATTTGTAGATACTAAAATTCTGTAGGAAATGTTTCATTCCTACCCCCAAAATGCAATAGTTGAGACCAAACTACTAAACAGCGTCTGTTTTACCTGATCTCTGGAGTCAATGTTGTTTAAATTTTTAAGGATGTTGAACTGACAAAAATAAGCATTTAAAGAGTTTCAAATTGAAAGAAACTCTGTTTCATCAAAAAGAAAATGCCTCAATTGACTCAAACAAAGCTGTAAGACAAAAATTACCTATGGAGCTTTGATGTTTGCTTTGATTCGGGAAAATACTTTCTTCTCATAGACATATTAACTTGACTGGAAAAATCTAACTGTCCTAATACTCTCTCCCATCGCTATTCTAGTGGTAAATTATAATAGGGTGAGATAAAAAGGTAACTGAGGTCTCTGCTTGAGTAAGGGGTTGGACCAGATGATCTCAAGAGGTCCCTTCCAACCTCAACAACTCTGTGATTCTGTGAAGTTTTAACAAATGTTTTATGGCTTTTATATCTGGTACTGTGTACTAATTGCCACTATAATTAATCCCATTGTCCAAAGATTAAATTTTATTTGCTGTGTGGATGGAAAATCACATTTGTTCTTGTGATTTCACAAGACAGACATCCAGATTCTGCTACTGTACATCAACATTTCTTACCTATTTGCGTATTTTCTTAGTTGGTCTGTAGTCTAAGCTGTGAAATTGCAGCTGGTCAATCAGTTTATATTAACTTCTGCTCAGCAGGAAACATTTGGTAGATTTTTTTTAAGAGGTAAGTCAGATGCTTCACTTTTCTTTCACAGCTATGATTAGTGGTGATGAACAGCACCTGCTCATTAGGAAACTGGGAGAATGATAAGGAATCTTCCATAAATGTGGAAGACATCGTATTTTTAAGATCTTAGTGTGTGCCGGGCAAAACTTACTGGTAATCCATATTTGAACCAGCACCTTTTACTTGAATTGTGTGTTACGGAGAGCTATAGCTCTCATGACAAACTTCTCAAAATCTGTATTGGAGCGGGTTTAGTACTAAACAGACCTTCAGAATTGTCTGGAATCTAAACAGAGTTTTAAATGGTGTGCAGAGATATCATTGATCATTCTGCAGAGATTGCATTCAGTTCCACTGCAACAGAGTGATATTCATACTCCAGCAGGCATGCTGTATATACACGCATATATATGTGAATATCTCTGATAGTAAGGATCTACAAGGTCACCTCTTCGTAGTAGTTACTGTCTGTTCTCTTGCTCTAAGTAGTGCAAAACTTTTTGTTATTTAATGTTAGCTTGTATTCCTATTTATCTATGCTATTGTGTTGCTTTGCCTGTTTGTTTTTTAATATCCCCTGCAGGCATTTTCTTTTGCCTCTGGGTGTTTCCTGGATAAGTCTGTTTTACCACACTGGTGGCATATCTGATCACTAGGGTTGACTATCCAGTTACATCTTTTACATCCTCAAGCACTTGACATTTGTGTTTGGAAGTGTCAATCATTTTATACATTTTTATGGGTG
Source organism: Chionis minor (assembly GCA_013398295.1). Classification (NCBI taxonomy): domain Eukaryota; kingdom Metazoa; phylum Chordata; class Aves; order Charadriiformes; family Chionidae; genus Chionis; species Chionis minor. The sequence goes on from VZSF01003007.1 coordinate 808,078, forward strand.
GATTCAGCACCTGAGATTCCTCAGCTTCCCCCCACTTTTTGCTTTCTTACACAAAAAACTGAATGTACAAATAAGAACCATTTCCATCCACAGTGTTGCATTTAATAGTTCACAAGGATCTTCTCATCAAATACACATGACATTTGCAGTGTTCAGGGAGACTCTTCAGGGCAACCATAAGTTGTGAAAACACTTTTCTTTCTTCTTAGTTCATATTAGAGTCATGTAGAAGTTGGGCACCAGGGAAGGGGCTGCCCGCAGACTTTCAGTAAAACTAGTGAATGACAATTTTTGAAGTTTTCTTTTTCTGAGGATGTTTTTCTCATTCAAAGGCAAAATTATCCTTTTCTTCCAAAACAAATGAAAAAATTTTAGAATAACAAAATCCCTCTCTTCATTCACCATGGGAGTGACCCCATAATTCTCAGTTTAGCTTACTATGGTGAGTTGTAAGATGTTGTTGAAAGACTGCTGAAGCAGTGTTATGCAGATATGTTATACAATGATCAAGAAGAAGTAGATGGGGCCTTCTTCAGACAGCTAGAAGCAGCATCATGTTCATAGGCCCTGGTGCTGCTGGAGGGGCAACACCGCAGAGCACCAGCTGCCTGGGAGGTTGCTGGAGAGCACTGATGACAAAGTGATTGAATTACTGTTGAGGGAGATGTGGTGCTGTACCTCATACAAAAAGCAATCTTGAAAGGGTGTGGCTACTTCCTACATTTGAGTCAAGCTTTGATGAGATTGTATCTCTTCCAGTAATCTATATATTTTTTTTAAAATCACCGTAGGAAATCTGGTTAAAATATCAGTGTAGAGAGTTTTCTTGCTTAGGTTAATTTACCAGGGACAAGGATTTGTTAACATTTTCCATTTTCTCTTCCATTCAGTTGTGCTTATGGTAGTGGTTGTAGTATATGATTATTTTCAGTCTTTCAGTACCCCAGATTTAATACATTAATGCCTAAACTATCACCCATCCTTTGATGTACTTTGATTTTTGTATTATTTTATCTTAAGAAAAATAACCTTTATAAGTCTTGGACCAGATCTAGCTATTAACCTTTAAATTTTCTCTTGAAATTTTCTGCTATTTTCTTGCATATTTCTAATTGAAAATATGACACAAATGAGATGGGTTTATGGTATACACTGCACGGCTTTACATTCCAGAAAGAAAGTCCAGTTGGGAACAAACTGGACAGATTGAAAGTGTTCAAAAGTGGCTGTTTCATATATATTAACATACAATTTTTGTCACAATTGTTACACTTTTCTGATTACTAAACTGTCTTCTTCAAAATGAGTGAAAAATGCATGCCCAGAAAAAGAGACAAACGCAGAGCACTTCCCTTGCTAAGGAGCACTTTCAATAGCTGAGAAAATAAAAATATTAAGATTAAACTGAAACCATTTTATGCTTTTACATGTTGGCATTAATTGTGTTGAACTGAGAATGATTTAGTGAGATTAGGTTACAAGATCACCATGACAACTAACTTTCCCATATCGGTCTGAAGGTATTTATGTGTATATCTATTGCTTTTAACATGCCAGACAATGACTATTAAAATACTGCAATAAGGAAATATAAAAGAACATATTTGAGGAAGACAGTGTCATTTTGTAGATTACAATGATCATTAGCTGAATCCATGTCTGTCCTAGAAAGCATACTGTGGTCTGATGCTTAGCCAGCTGTGTCTAATTTTCCAACTACTTGCACTCTTAAATATAATTTTATATTGTACAATGAAAGATAAATATGTCAAAAGACAAAATTTAAGGCACAGCAGTGTCAGGTTTATAGTTTTTAGTCCATAATCATTACATTCTGATTATGAAACTCATATTTCCACATACGTAAAATTTTGTGCAAACACTTTCTTTTGCTGTCACTGGAAAAAAAAAAAGACAGTCGATGATAAAGACACAGCAATAAAACAACCAGTGGAAAACTGCATAATGTGCTAAGTTATGTTATTTTTCCTTGCATCAACACAATTGAAGTTACACTTCGTAGCTAAATTGTGTACCAAGGTATATGTCATATTAGGGTTAATGGAAAATATTGTGCATGAATCTAATAATAAATTTTGTCCCCTCACAAATACTTGGGATCTTCTTTTAAAGTTCTAAGACATCTGTATGTACTCCAGAGGAAAGATCATTTTATTTTCCTTACTGTGAGAGAAATTGTTCTTATCCAAATTCTAGATTTAAAGATTATGAATTAAAATGAACCAAAATACCAAAACCATACATTCTTTATATGTGTTAGAGATCCTGAACTTAAATTTTCTCTGTCTTCTATTTCCTTCTTCTAAGCGATGCTAAAGACTTTTTTGCTTTCTTAATCTTGACGCAGACTGAGTGTTCTTTCAACTATTGTTTGAAATAGAAGGCACTTAACTTCTATAACAAATGTGGCAGGATATATGGGATAACAGCTCCTCATATGGTGGAACGTGATCCACTTTGACCTACCACAGCTGTCATGTTAGTGCAAATTGAAAGAAATACCACATTGAGGTTAAAAGCAGCTACAAGCAGATAATTGCCCATGAAATGTGTTCACTTCCTGTCTCCAGTGGATTGATGAGGAAAAAGAATCCCTTGAATCTGACAGAACACCTCTATTATTAGAATGATGGGATAAAAAAAGCTTTATGGAGAAGAGGTCTATTCCAATATTTAGCTGCAGTTGAAAGCAATTGTTTTCAAATGAATGAACTGGTTATGTTAGGGGCCTCTACCAATTTTATTCTCTGCAGTCAAGAACTAACTTTCATGGCCATTACTTCACTCTCAAAACAGATCATCCCTGATATCAAGGTCCATGGCAGTAATAGAGAAATTCTACTTTTAAGGAGATAAATTGTTCTTGAAGAATTTCTCTTTTGTAATAGTTGTAATAAATATACCTAACAGCTTGCAGCAGTTTTCCCTATACTGATTTGCTTCTTTTTTTTTTTTTTTCCTAGTTAAGTACTTCTATGCCAAGTTAGTGAAAACCCCAACAAGAAAAAGTAGTCTTTTAATTTGTGGGAAAAATAATTAGTATTTTGTCATGGTTTGGGCTGGAATGGACACTGAAATGAAACGACAGATGGTGTCCCCTACCTCTTTCTCCAAGGAGAAGAGAGAGAGAAGGAAAGACAGTTATGAGTTTTAAAAAACCCTAAAACTTACTTTAATGAAATAGTAATAATTATAATAAAAGGAAAATAACGAAATATATACAATCTATACAAAACTGTATCAAGCTCCCAGGATGATGATCACATCACCAGCAGGCACTGGGGAAGTCCCAGACTGGACTCAGTGATCAATGGGAGATGGATTCTGAATCTGGATTCAGGAATGCATGGATTGGGATCAAAGGCAGATGAACAGAGTCCTCTGGATGACATCCCTTGAAGAAAGAGGGCTGACCCTTTGATCCCTTATATTGAGCATGATGCAGATGGGATGAAATACCCTGTTGGTGAGTTCTGGGTTACCTGTCCTGTCCACTCCTCCCCGCAGGTGCAACCGGTCTGTGCTTTTCCACTTCCGACCCTTCAACTGGGCAAATACCAAAGTTGGCTGGCGTTGGTTGTTATAGAAGTAAGTATAAGCAGGAGCCTCTCTGCATACCATGCCTTGGCATCAACTATAAACAATCAGGTCCTATCTCTGGGAGTGAACAGTTTCTACACAATATGCCGTTAACTCAGAGTTCAATTAGTTAGAAGAGACTTAGCTGCAAAGTAAAATTACCGAACAGAAAAATGGTTCTGTTTTACCTAAAACCAGGACTCGTTTAACAGCAATATCCATCTGAATTTTTTTTGAAGTCTGATGTGTTAAAATATTCCAGGGCAGTGATAGAAATTCAAATATTGTATCTGCACCTGTGTGGAGAATCATCATGAAGATGAGGGCTTTTGTTTTTTAATGCTCGATCACATTGCCCTTGATGAAACCTTTGTCTTCTCCATTCTGTTTATTTTTGTTTGCTTGTTTAATAAATTGATTAGTGCATTCATTAGCACTGTCAGTTTTAAAGAATTATTTTAGCATTGCAGAGCGTTGCTGGGACCAAGTTGCTAGAGGATCTAGTTCTGTTTCTGTTTTGCTATTTATCATGGTAAACTGAAATTAAATCTGATCTCCAGTGATGGCCAGAACCTACTCAATTTGTAACCCACTGTCTAAGGTAAAAAATAGATTTTGGCATAATCCTTCAAATTACACATTTCTGTGACTTTGAATGCTGTAAAATTTAGAATGGACAAAGGCATAGTATGGGAGGAATGGAGAATGCTGGAAATGGTGATAAAAGTTACCTCAAAGCAGGATCAGCTATATGCTGTGTACCTATAGTATTCCTAAAAGCTTCTGATAATATATATTCCAGATCTGTGTTACAGCATATGCTAGTGCTTACTTATCATTAGAAACAATTTTATAAATAAATGTGTTGATAAAGAACTGTGAAAGATTTATATTGTTACTGGAGACAGGACAAGAGCAGTCAAGTTCCTTTCTTTGAAGCAGCAGATGTTTATGAATTATCATCCCTCTCATCGTGCCTTCTCTAGAAATGACTCCAGTTCTTTCAATCTTCCCTCATAAGCAAAAGTCCATAGATCTATGCTCACTTACTGATACATCCTTCAATTTCTCTGAAGACAAATTCTGACAAAGTCTCCATAGAAAGGTTTCACTTTCGTCTGATATTTCTTATCTCTCCGCTTTCTCTTTTTCATTCTTCTTAAAGCTTTTAATATGTGGATAATTAGCCAACTTTTAGTTTTCTCCAAAAGTTCTCTTTTTTGCTCTATGTGTTCTAGAGGTAAACAGAGCATTTCAGACCTCAGGAGAGAGCACCACATTTGTTTAAAGAATGTGTACAAGGCTGCAGATTTAAAAAATGTTAGGCACAGCAAAAAGCCAAGACTAGTTATTAGAACTAAAGGTTTCCCAGATGACAACCTCATAAAAATAGAGAAACCGAAGAAGACTAGTGGCAATTTTTTCCTGGTAAAGTTGTCTTTTTTTCACTCAGTATAGACTTGCTTCCTCAGAAGCTGTGCCTTGACATGTATGTAAAGAAAGGATTTACCAGCACCTAAGGAGTGGTTAGAGAGTTAGTGGTTAAGAGGTCCCTCTTTCATCCCAAAATGTGTCTGGAACTTCCTGTCATCCTTGTAGCAATTCCTTCAGCATTTAATAAGGTAGTCCCTGTCGCTGTCCTAGCCCTCAGGACTGGGTGCAGCTAGCTATAAATGAAAGTTCTCCCCCATACCTTCACCAAGATAAAAGGTTAAAAGAACATGTGATGTTGTTGGAGACAAGGCTCATGCCCAGAGCTACAGCTGCTCTTACATCTCAGAGCATGGGGGCACAGGGATGGAAGAAGGAACATTTGGAGAAAACTTAGAAGAGAAAAATTAAAAAGCTAAGCAAGGGAAAGGGATTTAGAAATACAACTTTCCCTCTTGAATTTAGACTGATTGGAAGTTATCATAAGTTAATGAGTCTCTGCTTTCATACCCATATTTCACTGAAACCTGCCGTAGCCCCTGTTAAAACCTTGTTAAGGCAGCCAGCTCTCCCTGCCCTTACTTTCTTTGTACCTACTCTGACATCATTGCAAGGATAAAGACTTATATTGTAGGCCTGGCAAAATTAAATTTTGCCTACACTTTCAAAAAGTGCTAAGCCAGCTCTGTTTTTTTCAGTAGTGTTTTAAGACTATCTAATTAAGAGTGACAGATATCACAGTTGGTTTTCTCTTAGGTTGACCTCTTGTTAAACCTACATTATTTAAAACTCTCTTTGATTGTCTAGATTTCAAGGTATGTACAGCATTTTTGACTCCCTCAATTTTCTATCACAACCCAAACAGACTGTGTTCAGAATTATTGATTAAAGAGAATGTGTGTCAAATATAGAAATGTCATACTACAGTGACATTGGGCTTTTAATATCTTAATTAGCAAGTTCGTTCCAAGCTTTGTGCTTTTTATGAAAATACCTCTTCATTTTTAAGTTAACCTTTCAATGGGGTAATAATATCTGTTTTAATGACAGTTTCAACAGTTCACTTGCTTTTTATCCCCAAAGAAGTAATCTCTTCCATTGCAACTCCATTGCAGAGTCTTTAGTTTCCCACATTTTAATCACCTTTACTGAGTTTTAATGGTGACTAGGAGGTGAATAATTTATCATACTCTAAACAGAGGAAAAGAAGCAGAGTAAATGATCCTTCACAATTAGATTTAGAAGGTGACTTTAAAATCTTAGGGGATTGCCCAATATATTAAGAGCAGTCACTTTAAAAATTTAATTAAAGAGGAAGAGCCTGGTTTCATGTGTTATATGTGTACCTTAGGTTAACCCTGAAGGAGGTTTCACTAACATTTGCTCATTTCTATGCATATGTGCATTTAAGATTTTCTTCTTTATAATGGGTCTGCTGCTTCCCTTTTTAGGTAGAGGTAAGACTAAATACACTCAGATAAAAGAAACACAAAGCTGTTAGTGAAAGGGCACATTTTTGGAGCAGTCAATTAGGATAGTCTGGTCTATTTAAATTCTAGCCAATTTATTTTCCTTACATATTTAATTCATTAGGACAAGGCAGAGAAGTTGAGAACTCTATCAAGATCTTCTGAGATTCTTTTCCTTACAGAGAGTATCTTTTCTTACCTTTTTTGTTTATCTTTTCTGTGTAAATACTACTCCTGAAAAACATGTTATAGCATCCAGAGAAAGTCTGGAGGAAGGAAGACCCTCCCTTGGATGAGGAGGATCAAGTCAGAGACCTATTAAGTAAACTGGACATCCACAACTCCATGGGTCCTGATGGGATGCACGCACGAGTGCTATGGGAGCTGGCACAAGTCATTGCTGGTCCACTCTCCATCATCTTTGAAAGGTCCTGGAGAACAGGGGAGGTGCCTGAGGACTGGAGGAAAGCCAATGTCCCTCCAGCCTTCAAAAAGGGCAAGAAGGAGGATCCAGGAAACTGCAGACCAGTCAGCCTCACCTCCATCCATGGAAAGATGATGGAACAGCTTGGTCTGGGCGTCATCTCCAAGCATCTGGAGGAAAAGAAGTAGTCAACACGGATTCACCAAGGGGAAGTCATGTCCGACTAATCTGATGGCCTTCTACGATGGCATGACTGGATGGATAGATGAGGGGAGAGCAGTGGATGTTGTCTACCTTGACTTCAGCAAGGCTCTTGACACCATCTCCCACAGCATACTCATAGGCAAGCTTAGGAAGTGTGGGTTAGATGAAAGGACAGTGGGGTGGATTGAAAACTGGTTAGCAGATATGTCTCAGAGGGTTGTGATGAGTGGGGCAGAGTCTAGTTGGAGGCCTGTGACTAGTGGTGTTCCTCAGGGGTCAGTGCTGGGTCCAGTCCTGTTCAATGTATTCATCAGTGACCTGGATGAAGGGATGGAGTGTACCGTCAGCAAGTTTGCTGATGACACAAAAGTGGGAGGGGTGGCTGACACCCTAGAAGGCTGTGTTGCCATTCAACGTGATCTAGACAGGCTGGAGAGTTGGGCAGAGAGAAAAAAAAATGAAATTCAACAAAGGCGAGTGTAGTCCTTCACCTGGGGAGGAATAATCCCATGCACGAGTACAGGGTAGGGACTGACCTGCTGGAAAGCTACTCTGCAGAGAGGGACCTGGGAGTTTTGGTGGGCAACAGGATGACCATGAGGCAGCAATGTGCCCTTGTGGCCAAGAAGGCCAATGGTTTCCTGGGGTGCACTAAGGAGTGTGGCAAGCAGGTTGAGAGAGGTCATCCTTCCCCTCTACTCTGCCTTGGTGAGACCCCAGCTTGAGTACTGTGTTCAGTTCTGGGCTCNTTTATGATAAATATACATTAGCTTTATGGATGTGGATATTCTTCCATTTGTCCATGCACACATAGGAATTAGAAGGGGTATCTGCTGGCTCATTAGAGTCGTGCGATATTAAGAGATCTTTGATCTCAGTGGTTATAAACCAGGGGTGTGTGGGGGTGTGTTTGTGTGTGTGCACTTATATAATTTGCTTATATGTATATGCAATAATTTGAGATCTGTGCTTTTGCTCAAAAGTATATGTATTGGTTTGGGATACCTTATAGTAAGTTAGTATGTCATTGTCGAATCTGTAATCAAGTCGCTGTTCAGTTATTTAGTTAAATCGCTTTGTAAATCATTAAATCAGTCAGTGATTAAGTGCTGCTAAAATTCAACCTCATGATCTGTCTCAAATCACTAATAAATTTTGAATCACTGCTAAATCAGAACTGTGTCAAATACTTCCATCTGTCACAGAGTTATACCATTATATGTCAAGTGTTTTAATGTTCTATATTCCTGTGGTTTTAAGACTATGAAAGTCTACACAAACACGAAATTAATCATAAGGTCTGAGCAATTGAGATAAAAAAAGAATTCATAAATTTGCTAGAAGTTCAACTGGCTTTCTAGAATAAAAACAATGCAATGCTTGTTATAAAATTTGAAAAGTTTTATATATTCAGCTGCCATGCGAATGCTGTAATTATTCCTTTGTCTTCTAAAACTGTCTTCATCAGCAAGTGTGATGAATATATAAGTCAGCATGTTAAAGCATCTAGAGTCTTGTCAGCATTTCACTATTCTCCCTGAGACATCTCAGTGGGCATAATGCAATGGTTTCTTTTCATACGTTGTTGTCTTTTTGGTTGGTTTTGAGGTTTTTGGGGTTTTTTTTTAATGTGAAGGACAGGAGGTGCATGAAAGAAAAAATACAAAATATTACAATACAAATTATTATTATATTACAATATAAAAGAAAATATTAATTGCAGCAGCTGGAATAGATTATGACCAGTCAAAATGGCTTGGAGGTTGGGGACACACGAAGCTCTCAGTTATTTCAAGGCTATGACAAAAACCCCCAAATAATGCTCTTGTCATTGGCAATAGATACAACGATTTCATCATCACTGAAGCCAACTGCAATTGTTGTTTATTAATGTAAACTACAAGTTTACTAATGGCTAGCTAGCAGATAATCCCTAAATTTACAAAATACTGCATGTACATTGTTAGCATAGGTTTACTTAATATCAGAGATAACTATGTTTCTAGAAACTTCCATAACTCATAAAAGCGTGGTACATTCATACACATGAAAGTAGGCTTCAGGAATGGCACTGAAAATTTTGCACTTTTTGCAAAATCTTTGTGAAACAGGGTAAAATATACTAACGTTCCCCAGTCCACTAAGGAACAGAAAACGTATTTTGAGAGGCGGAAGTTATATTGGCATTTGTTGTTCAGGTAAATAATATTTTTCCAGTTCAAAGGCAAAGACTGTTTTTCTCATTTTTATTTCCCAATAAAGTAAATACTGAATTTAATACGAAGCTACCATAGTGACAAGGTAAAAGTAAAGATGCTTACAGCAAAGTTAGATTGTAACACTGGCTGTGATTCAAACCCAGATCTGTGATCACTTTGGTGAAATTCAGTGATGCTAGAAGTCTGCATGGGGTCTGAAGCTGAAACCCCAAATATTGGCCTTGAGTATTTTATAATACAAACCGTGCCCATAGCACCATGTAAGAGTGCAAATAACTTCTACAGATATCCTACATTTCTTTATACCTGGTTGCTTAGAATATAATCTTAGGGGACCAGTATTTTATTTATTACTTAGGGCCTTTTTTCTCTTTTTTATTGCTTGAACATACTTTAAAATTATTTCTAAACCTTAACTTCAACTTTTCTTATGCTTTACATTTAAACTGCATGCATTTTATCTATTGAGAAGACAACATACTCTTCCTTGATAATTTTATTTCTAATACAATAAAGGCTTGCTTTAGGAATAAACCTGTGCTTTCTTCTGAATAGTGGGAAAATATGTCTATTTCACTTAGAAAAGAAACAAGAGTAAGTTTTCTGCTGAACTGTGAGTAGAACTACTATAGCAGTTCTAATTTGAATATAATGATGTATTTCAATATAAAGTCTTGAGATGAACTGAGGAAGGGGATACCAATTCTGTGAAATAAAGTACATTCTTAGTAAAGTAAGTACATTATGAGAATTTTTATTGAATTTTTTTGTTCATGTTTTTGTAGCTGATAACATAGTTGATGAAATAATGGTGAATATAGTAATTTAATACTGCAAATCAATGCCAGAACTTAGCAGCTGGTCCCGGGGGCAGCGCAATCTTAATTACTTAAGTGAATGTGTTACTCAAGGAATTTAAAACACACTTTTTTTTCCCCTTCAGACCACACTAAGCCAGGGAAATGTGCTATTGTAGATAAATATAGGTTAGTGTTTATATATTTGGTAAAAGCTGTTTATTTAAACTACTGCAATTCTAGTAAGGGCACCTACTGCTTCTTAGCTATTGCTTATGTCTGTATTGCCAAAACAAGAGGTGCTAAAAAGACTGTTATGACATATCACAATGTATCCCCCTCTCAAAAGCATGCCCCTACCAAGCCATCAACAACACACAGCCCTTCTTTTGTGCCTGTACATTTGTTATGTCTGTGGAAACAGAGGGATATTTTTCTTGAATGTTTTTATGTGAAAACATATGCATAGAGCATAGAGTAAACCATAGCAAAGAACAAGGTAAACATTAATTGTTTTGCTTTTTTACATGACAGCTTCTAATTTATTTATTACCTAGTCGTCTTCTCTCACTCAGTAATTATAAAAGTGCCTATAGAAAGATCTTGAAACCCTTCATGTCAGGAAGCAGGCTCCATACAAAATTTAATTTCAAAGCAGCAACATAATTGATCTCCCCAGCTGACAGTTTCTTGAAGGTGTTGAAAACAATTGCAAATTATCTTGAAGGCAAGTGATTCTCTACTCAATAATCATTGCATCTTGATATTCTTAAGCGAGGTTTTGTTTCAAACTGAGCTGGCCAACTTCGTAATCTCTTCATATTCATGTGCAGAGAGTGAGCTGAGTTTTCCTCCAGCTGTCAAATAACAGAAAAATTGATCTGACATGGTGTTGAACATGGATTTTAGTAGAATATTCAATATTTCACTTTTACTTTCTTAAGGCAGTCCTAACTGTATAACACTGGTTAGAAATGAAAACACAATGGCTTAAGATCTCTAGATACTTTCTTTACTAACTTGGTCATCTTGGCAAAGGTTCTTAGCCATCTTAATTTTAGTTTTCTTTCAAAGGCTAACATTCAGGAGACCCCAGGCATTGTGACTTCTTGCCTCTATGTCTCCACACAAAATTTGCTTTTATCAGGTTTTTCACTCATGTCCTTACCCAGGGGTATTCAATAAAGGGAAGTCACAATGCTTTTTTCCCTGTCTCCCAGACATTAATGTTGAACCAAGCCATGAGAACTATCCCTGCTTCCTCCTCCAGAAAGAATTGGAACATTTCAACATAAAAGATGATTCAAAATACAGACGCTCTGGATGTTCTGTTCCTGCATTTACGGGCATACTGTTCAAAAAATATTATCAACCTCGATTAGTATAATTAGTTTTTTACAAATATTGAAATGAAAATACTCTTCTCTAAATATGTCTGCTGCTTCTTCTGTATGTGAACACTTGTCAGGTTTGAGTTGAGGCCATACAATTTTATTTGCCAGTGTTTTAGGTGTTTTCTAAATAAAAACAGTAGTCAGAGGTCTTACATAGAAAAACTTATCACAACTTGTTTTGCAAGGAAAATAAAGAAACAAATTTACCTGATCAGTAATTGCATCTCAAGTAGTGATTGATGCCAATTGAAACTAACAAAACTGAAGGGTATGCACTTGGATTAAAATAAGTATAAAATGTTCCTCCCTCCCTAAATAAGTCCATGAAAAAGGATGGACAGTGAAGAGGTAGTCTGGAGTATTTGCTTGTGTTGGTTATATAAGATATGTGTATTTTAAATTACATTCTTTTTCTAGTTGTCTTTGTGAATGTATCAATGCCGTATATACCTTTAGCTTGTTCTCTTTCTAAATTTTCATAAATTCTTCATCCCATATCATGCAGTAGGAATCGAGAACAAATAGTGTGGTCTTCCTAGGAAACTAGTAGCTATGACTACTCTGGTTTTAGTGTTTTAGACTGAACTGGAATATATAATTTTACATTGAATCTACTGCTAGATGCAACAATTGCTGTGTAGACATCTTTTACATACCATACTTTTGTAGGGTATCAAAAGTCAGACAAAAGTTCCATGAATTCTTTGTGAAAATTTTCAGTAACAAAGCAAAGTCCATAGTGACTCAGGAAGACAAACCTTTCAGCCTTAAGTGACTAAAGACATATTAAAATATTTGTTTTGCATTTGGTTTTTGAAAAAACATCTAGTATTCAGGAAGAGATCAGCGACTTACTAAAATTAGTTATTAAATCTTGTAACAGATCTTGTAAAGCTCTTGTTCTTCGTGTGATACGTTGACTATTATAACCTTTCTTTTGTTACTGTTTTCATTGCTTTCTTTGGGGGGAATGAGATCTATAATATAGGCTTAGTTTAATTACAGTTTCTCCTTCTTTAAACCACACAGAGTTTTTTTCTTCTTGGTTTCTGCTGCATGATTTAGTTACCAATCTAGACTTGAGTGAAATTCTATTCTTTATTAGGCTGTAATCTGAAAGTTTGGAATTTACAAGCTAGGAGAATAAAAATCCTGGAAGTAACGCAGTATCTTGTCTACTATAGCCAGTTTGTCATTGTGGATTTATAAGACTTGGCATTATGGCACCAAGAGAGTTTTCAGGACTATGGCAGATTGAGTATGAGAGCCAGACTTGCTTGAAATTGAAATACACCAACTGAGAAATACTCTTTATAAAACAGTGTAAAATTTAGTTAGGACACTTTTATTGTGCAGGAACTGTGAACACTAATAAGTCAGGATTTATATGTTTGATATAATTGCCCATTAAAATAAGCACAAGACATAGTTCAGTACACATAACAAAAAATGATTCTCTACCCTAAGAGAATTTGTGCCAATATAATTTCCACCAATATAATTTCCTATGGACTGAATAGATAGAGGCTATATTATCAAACAAAAACTTCATGTGGAGCTACTCTATTTTTGGCTACAAAATTTCATATAATATTATTCTTTAGATTCCTGTGAAAAATGTGTATGGAACTAGAAGGATGAAAAAAAAACCAAAAACCCAACCCTGATATATTAAGAGGGGGTATGAACAGAGAAGTGCAGAAAGAGGAAATTTTAGAACATCAGCTTATTTTCCTAAAAGAGAAGAAACGAGAAATGGCAAGTCTTGCTATTCGTTGCCTCAACAGCAGTTGCCTCTATTTTAGCCAAGCAGTCTTTACAACATTTTGGAAATATAATAGTTAAAAACAAGCAAAACATTCCATTAGTAATTATATACTATTGACTTTTCCCTTTGCTTCTGTAATAATACAAAAGACAGCAAACAAAGCCTGAGACAAACACTGTCCAGTGGTAAGTAATCATCACTTCCAGTTTCCATTCAGCTTTATCTGGAAAGTCTAGTGCTGGGTTTTACAATTCTGCCAATTGTTGACATGAGAGTAAGTTCTGAAATACGAAGCTGCACACTGATCTGAGCCCCCATATCAGAAGACAGGAGTAATATTATTTTTTAGCTTTCTGTCTGGCAAGGTCAAATATTAGCTACTGTATGATTCTTTGTACCATACTTGAATATTTTATATGACTAATTTTGAATACTATGAAAATTGAAAAGCAGTCTACAAATGGTGGCTAGCTTCTATCAAGCCACATAGGTTGCATAGGGTGCAATGTATAAGGAGCTGATGACACCATTATGTAGATTATAGAAAATTAATACAAATAAGGAGAAAATCAACATTCACAGTTTGTTATATTCTGAATTTTGAGGTTCGTTGCATGGCTTGATAAGTGCTAGAAAAGCAAAAGTATGTAAAGGCCTGTAGTAAAACTAATGAATTCCAGTCTATGAGTATTCCCAAGATATACTTGTTGGACATTCTTAATAAATGTACTGGATCTGGCTGGGATGGAGTTAACTAGAGTCCTGGAGTTTAGATTTGTTGCTAAAACAGTGTTGATAACACATCAACAACAAAGCTGTTGTTGAACATTGCTTGCACAGCATCAAGGCTTTCTCTTTTTCTCTCTCTGTGCCCTCAGTGAGTAGGTTTGAGGTGGTCAGGAGTCTCAAAAGGGACACAGCTGGGGCAGGTGACCTGAATGGCCAAAGAGATATTCCATACCATTATAATGCTATGCTCAGTAATAAGAAATGCAGTAGAAGAAGAAAAAAAGGGGGCGCTTTTTTTTTCCTTTTCTTTCCTTCACCTATTAAACTGTCTTTATCTTTAAACACAGGATTTCCCACTTTTGGTCTTCCTATTCTTTCTTCTGTCTTTCTGGGCAGGGCTATGGGAATCAGTTGTGTGTATTTGTGCTTGGCTGTTGGCCGTGGTCAACCCACCACAACCACAAAGCAAATTTGAAAAACATTCCCAGTGTGGCCATTTATAGTTTGTCCATCTATACAGATATTTTTGGAGATACGGAACGTAATTTCCTGTCAGGGAGTACAGAAGGCATATACACTAAAAAAATCCCTTATTTTTTCCTACCAAAAAAAAACCGGAGACAGATCCAGGTGACTGAAATAGTGTGCTGAAATTGGAGTCCTTAATTCCAGTTTGAAGATTCATTTGAGTCATCCACTGTCTACTGTCAATGGGGAGGACTAGACATGCAAAAAAACCAGCTTAGAAAGCCTGTATACTGAGTAGGATGCTACAGTAAAATCTATGCACCGGACTCTGTCTCATTTCCTCTGTGCCTATTTCCTAACTTTCAACATGCTCTTCCTTCCCCTGGATGGATGACAAGCATTGAAAAGAACAAGGCACCCAGCAGCAATGACAGTGGTGGTATTCTTTTGCATATCCATTAGCAGTTAGAGCCCTCAGAAGATGGAAGATCTAGGTGAATGGATAATCCCTGTCAGATCATAAAGGTAATTATTTGGTTTAGACACTTTCAAAAGTTAGGAAATTATGAAGCATATGTCACCTGGAATGCTTTCTAGGACTTTGATCTGTGACTTGATAGGGTCTGGATCTGTCTAATGCCTTTTTCTTTGCCCTTAGGCTATAAGGTGAATAGATTAAAGCTTTTTAGATTTTGATCAGTCTAGCAGATTTTAAGAATCACAGAATCACTTAGGTTGGAAGAGACTCCATCCATAAACCTAACACTGCCAAAACCACCCCTAAACTATGTCCCTCAGCACCACGTCTACCTATCTCTTAAATACCTCCAGGGGCAGCAATTCCACCACCTCCCTGGGCAGCCTGCTTGACAACCCTTTCCATGAAGAAATTTTTCCTAATATCCAATCTAAACCTCCTTTGGCATAACTTGAAGCCATTTCCTCTTGTCTTATCACTTTTTACTTGGGAAAAGAGACCAAACCCCACCTCACTACAACCTCCTTTCAGGTAGTTGTAGGGAGTGACAAGGTCTTCTCTGTCTCCTTTTCTCCAGGCTAAACAATCCCAACTCTCTCAGCTGCTCCTCATAAGACTTGTTCTCTAGACCCCTCACCAGCTTTGTTGCCCTTCTCTGAACATGCTCCAGCACCTCAATGTCCCTCCGATACTGTGGCGCCCAAAACTGAACACAGCACTCAAGCTGCAGCATCACCAGTGCTGAGTACAGGGGCACAATCCCTTCCCTGCTCCTGCTGGCCACACTATTCTTGATATAGGCCAAGATGCCATTGGTGACTTTCTTGGCTACCTGGGCACACTGCTGGCTCATGTTCAGCCAACTGTCCACAAGGATCCCCAGGTCCTTTCTTCCAGCCACTCCTCCCTAAGCCTGTAGCACTGCATAGGACTGCATAGGGTAGTTATGTCTTCATAGTTAAGACCCCCCAAGTGCAGGACCCAACACTTGGCCTTGTTGAACCTTATACCATTGGCTTCAGCCCATCTCTCCAGCCTGTCCAGATCCCTCTGTAGGGCAATCCTACTCTCAAGCAGATCCACACTCCTGCTTAATTTGGTGTCATCTGCAAACTTACTGAGGGTGCACTCGTCCAGATCATCAAAAAAGACATTAAACAAGACTGGTCCCAAAACTGAGCCCTGTGGAATGCCACTTGAGACCTGACGCCAACTGGATTTAGCACCGTTCACCACAACTCTCTGGGCTTGGCCATCCAGCCAGTTTTTAACACAGCAAAGAGTCCACCTGTCCATGCCATGGGCTGCCAGCTTCTCTAGCAGAATGCCGTGGGACCCTGTGTCAAAGGCCTTACTAAAGTCCAAGTAGATAACATCCACAGCCGTTCCTTTGTCCACCAGGCGGGTCACCTAGTCATAAAAGGAGATAAGGTTGGCCAAGCAGGAAATACATGCCCTAACAAAAGGAATTCTGTATTTGTAGATTTAGGTGCTCTGAAGAATTGTAATTAAGTAATTAAATTCATCAAAGAGTTGCGGTCAATGGCTTGATGTCCATGTGGAGACCAGTGACGCGTGGCGTTGCTCAGGGGTCAGTGTTGGGACCTGTACTATTCAGCGTCTTTGTCGGTGACATGGACAATGGGGTTGAGAGCACCCTCAGCAAGTTTGCCGATGTTACCAACTTGTTTGGTGAAGTAGACATACTGGAGGGGAGGGATGCCATCCAGACCTGGACAGGCTGGAGAGGTGGGCCCAAGCCAACCTCATGCAGTTCAAGAAGCCTAAGTGCAAGGTCCTACATCTGGGTCAGGGCAATCCCAAGCACAAATACAGGCACGTCGAGGAATGGCTGGAGAGCAGCCCTGAGGAGAAGGCTGTGCTGATCGACGAGAAGCTCAACATGAGCCAGCAATGTGCGATCGCAGCCCAGAAGGCCAACCGCATCCTGGGCTGCATCAAGAGAAGTGTGGCCAGCAGGTCAAGGGAGGTGATTCTACCCCTCTACTCCACTCTCGTGAGACCCCACCTGGAGTACTGCGTCCAACTCTGGAGTCCCCAACATAAGAAGGACATGGACCTGCTGGAGCGTGTCCAGAGGAGAGCCACGAGGATGGTCTGAGGGCTGGAGCACCTCTCCTATGAGGAGAGGCTGAAAGCGTTGGGGCTGTTCAGCCTGGAGAAGTGAATGCTCCAGGGAGATCTTATTGCGGTCTTCCAGTACCTAAAGGGGGCCTACAGGAGAGCAGGGGAAGGACTTTTTACTAGGGTGTGTAGTGATAGGATGAGGGGGAATGGCTTTAAACTGGAAGATGGCAGGTTTAGATTAAATATTAGGAATTTTTTACTTTGAGGGTGTTAAGGCACTGGAACAGGTTGCCCAGCGAGGTTGTTGAGGCCCCATACCTGGAGGTATTTAAGGCCAGGCTGGATGTGGCCTTGGGCAACCTGGTCTAGTGGGAGGTGTCCCTGCCTATGGCAGGGGGGTTGGAACTCAATGATCTGCAAGGTCCTTTCCAACCTAAACCATCTTGCGAATGCAGCTGTCACTCATAGTTATGATATGAGTATCACAGTTATCAATGCATTGGGCTTTGCTGCCATGTGAAGTCCGAATGAACAGATAGGCAAAAGTTTCTTCTCTGTGGGCACTGGGCAGGCCTGATGTGAGACAACTCCAATTTACAGGCTGTGAAATCACTGTTAGTGCAGTTTTGAGATTAATTTAAAACACTTTCAGCAGGACTTCATGTTTGGGACTTGAAACAATGTTCATTAGCTCAGATGTTGACTTGCATCCACCTGTCTTAGCTTGCATTGGTCCATACAGTCAAGTGCTTAAAGTGTTAAGTTAAAAACTTCTGTGGAACAACACAGAAGTTTTCAATGGGTTGTTAAGAGGAATTGTACAGTATTTTGACAAATCACAGTTTAGCAGAAACAATAAAAATAGCAAACTCATGGCTGATGATGGAATAAATTAAACCTTGTACCAATGACTTTTACAGTTATGTCTAAAATGTATGCAAGTAATAAGACTCTGGAAGAAAGTGTGATTGAGGTCAATGCAGGTAAACTACATGAGATGTTGGCAGTAAGGGTCCAAGAATCTCATGCCTGATTGTATGTAATTTGTTAGATCCACCTTAAACGCTCATGCTTAGAAGGTTTGCAGAGCCCTCTAAATCAGACTGCAGTGTAAAAGGCTAAGTTTATATTTAACAGCTTAAACTTTCCCTATTAATAATATGCTAGCAAACTGAGATCCCCACATATAGGAATGTCTTTATGAAAATTATTTGGGTATGTGTTGAAAACTCTAGCTTCTGACAAGAGCAGTCAAATGACAGGAATTACTGCAAATGGTCTGGATTTATTTCCTACTATTTTCATTTAAAAATCTTAGTTTTCAGTTGGAACCCAATCAATATTTCTGTATTTTTGAGTCACAAGAACAGCTGTTCTTTGGGTACATGCCCAGTGTCAGTGTCCATAGTGAAGTCTTTGGGATTATTAGCAGTGAATTAGCAGCAGTTGGACTCTAAGAACACTGGAGTAAATTCAAAATAAGTGTCTTCAGTGTGTGGTGTAAACCTTCACAGAACCAAGGTCAGTAAAGATAAAACTGAAACAACAAAAATAAATTGGAGGATTAGTGGCAGATGCTAAGGCTGCCCATGAGTAGGATCTGTTACAGATATCCATAAAGCAGTTCACTGCATCAGACCCCAAATTTAAGCTACCCAACATAAATAAAGTATTTTTTTTTCTTTTTATGCAATGGCAAAAGATCTACTAAGGAGACTGTTTTTATTGTGAAAAGAACTTTACCTGTGATTCTGTTAATGAGTTAATTGGTTGTAATGAAAAATAGGTGGCACTGCCATGGTGTGAAGCTACAAGCAAAAAACTGATGATCAACAACAATTTTACTGAAAAAAAGGGGAGAAGAAAGACAAACCCTAATGCCAGAGTTTGTAACTTCCATGCTAGGCACAGTGTGAGAGAGACATCCAAAGCTCCTTTGGGTTGTACAGAATAAATAAATAATCACCAGTAACTACTGAGAACAAACCCAGTAAAACTATTTTTCCATATATTCATTCTGCCAAAGTGAACAGACTTGCAAGTGTCATAAAAGGGGTGGTCTTTAGAAAATAGTGAAAAAGAATGTAGTAGCTTCTTATTAAGATTCTTCTTTATTTATATGAGCATTATCATTAAAGCTAGATGTGTAAAATCAGCTTCTCATTGATGAGACAGTTTATGTCAAGGGCAATCATATTAGGCTGTGTCTCTCTTAAATGCACCATTCCCTTAACCAAAATAGCACATTCAAGGTGAGAACTAAAGTCAAGCCTATTTTTAATTCTGATGTAAAAAATAGTCTATGATTTCAGGATGCACAGAAATAGGAGGTTATAAACCCAAACTTATTTTCTCTTTGGTGATGAAGAAGTGGTTTATATGTGTGCATGTATACATATATATGTATTTTCAAACTCCATACATCATTAAAGCAGTTACCTTACCTGTCCATGTTGTCAGGGGTCCCAAAACCAGTATTTAATGTTTTACAAACAAAATGACCGGTATCTTTTCCCATAAAACGCAAATGGAGCATTGTTGGTAAACAACTTATTCCTCCCTCTAAATGAATATACATTTGAAATATCATTTAAAGTCTTCAGAAATTACTGGGTGCCCTCCCTCATTGCATCTACCCTAGCACCTCTATACTCTAATCATCCCTACCAATAATCCTAGGACAAGGTTATGTAAATTATCTAACCTCCTTAATTACCATTGGGAAAAAGACACAGAAATAAACTTGCTGGTGTAACAGCAAGATATATTGCTGGTTACAAAAATATACTAAAGTGATTAAATACAAAGTTAACAGAAAAAAACTAGCCAGGAAAGGAAACTCTTGTTTCAGCTAAGTTTATGTAAATTAATTCCTGAGACAAAGTTATTTTAATAGAGCCACTTTGAGAAAGAATATTCTGTTACTAATTATTACACTTGAAATCCTGTTAAGAGCAAGAAAGGAATACACCTTATGCATGAAACTAAGATTTTATTGTTAGACTTATAAAAATGCAACATGAAATTACTTCTTGTCCAATTAACTGATGTAATATTAATTAATAATACAGCTAAGATTAACATGCATAAACTTCCTAGTATCTATGTCTTTCCTTTAGCACTATGCTCCCCTCTTCCAATATCCTTTTGGGTCTTGAAGTCCAAACTACTCATGTTCCTCAAATAGAAAAGGCAAGAGGTCATGATAAGCCACTACTATCACCAGTCCCAAATTCATCAACAGCTAGCATTTAATGCTAGCAATGGAAGAGGTAAAGGTGTATATCTTCCTTGCTCTTAAGAGGCCCTAAGAGCTTTTCATCAGTCCCTAGCTGAAGCTTGAAAGTCATACAGTAGCCTCCCCAAACCTCAATTAACACAAAAGGTGTTAGGGTCCTGAGTGCCTTAATTGATCTTAATTACCCTGACCAGCCTCATCTGGGACAGACCCATACCCACACCCTCTCCTTGTAGTTTCAGGAGCTCTATTTAAGATCAGGCCTGGACACTTACATCTTTTTTAGGGTATGTTGCAGGTGATCTATTTTTAGTCCTATCTTTAGCTCTAACTTAGACCATGAGCTATGCTGTAGCTGTGTCTCTGAGCCCTGTCTCTGGCCATTTCCTGTTGCCCTGAACTGGACTCCTTGGATGGATCCTGGACCTGGTTCATCACAATGCCATGTCTGGGACTGTTGGTGGCACCAGTTATCAGCACTCTGCTCTTCTCATCCCGCCAAGATCCTGTAGCACTGCACTCCACTGCAAGTGTGGTACCAGCAATGGGGTTCCTTCCTCAAGGAGTGGCCCCCCCACCCCCAGCTGCTGTTGCTTCACACAGGGCAGCTGTTTGGTATGCAGTGGCTTCATAAGGTGGTGAGACCTTTTTGCTACGTATGGTACTCCCTGAGCTCAAGTGACAGGGATTAGGCAATGATCACATAGCTAAATATTGTCTGACAACTGGAACAAGATGAAACTGGCTGAGAACACCACACACTGAGGTAAGGTGTGGAGATCCTGTGCTGTTGAGTTGGTACAAAGCTTGTGGTGTTTTAGTAGAAATAACAGAATTGTACTTATTGGCCTATGTGGCCTGATAAAGCAGTGAAGTTTGTTAATAAATGAGAAGCCTGTGTGGGATGTTGTAGGACAGCCCTAACTGACACCTGATCTGTTCTGTGCTGATATGGCCTTCCTAGAGTGTCCCAGTGGACAGATAAGATAACGTTGTATGTTTTAACTGTACCTGGTGAGAAAAGTCACCTATGTTACTTTCTGTTTTTTGAGTTTCTAGCCGAAGTGCTTGCTCTACGGATGAAAAGTTACAGGCTGTGGGAACTGAGGGCTTGTAACAGCATCTTTCCACTGTGTCTGGCCTTAAAATGCATCTTGAATCTCTTCAGACAAGTGCTGGTTTTCAGATACTGTTTCTGTAGGATTCTGCAAGACAGAGTCCTGTCTTAAGATTAGTAATTTTTTGGTAGCACAAATGATCACTACTGCTAATTACTACCCATTTTTAGGATATGTATTGGAACTTAGTCTACTAGGTATGTCTGGGTGAAAACACATGGTATTTCAACATTTAAAAAACCCCAACAACCAACAATTAAACTCTCCACAGCCTGTATAAACTATTGAGTTGTGAAGTAGATAAGTATCATTTAACAAAAGGTTTTATAGAGGTTTTTTGCTTGTTGCTTGGTTGTGGAGACACTACTTTCAAAACCAAGATGTCAGGGCTGTCCCAGAAATGGCATGTTGGTGGTGAGACATCAGAATAATAGGACAAAGACTCAGGAAAATCTGTTATATAAATACCATATGTACAAAACAGTCTCATGTACTCACATGTACTTGAAAAACAAGAAGAGATAGGAAGAAAGTGCCATAACTGATGACAGTATAAAACTGATGTGAAGACTATATTGTTAACTTTAAGATGGTTAGTGGCACAAATAACTGTTTATAAGGCCAAAGTTGGATTCCACTTCAACTTAAAAGCTGTCCCTGAAGTTGCCTTAAACTGCAAGGCTTTATCATCTGTACTAATTAGATACGTAGAAATTCTACTTATCCTTCATGGCATGACTGAGATATTGTTTTGTTTCTTACCTCTGGATGCTTACAGGTAGGGTTTGTTTTTTATTGGTGGGGGGAAGGGGTACACTATGACAATTTTACAGGCTTTTCCAGTAGCTTGGTGAAGAGATACAAAGAACTAACAGAACTAAATTAATTAAACAGTTCTACTGGTTCTGCAGGCATATTTACTTCAATTAAAATATATACAATTTGACAGTGTTAAGCTTTACCAAGACGCAGTAATTATCAATGAGAGGAAATGCATTTAACTGGGGAATGATAAAAGACTAAAAGCACATGCAAAAATAGATGTGAAATAACTGAATATCTCCAATAAAATATTTTTCTGAAATCAGAACTCATGTGAAGAAAAACTGTAGATGTTGATAATGATCCACTTCTTAAAGCAGAGCAGTCATTGGTTGTGCAAACTCATTTCCAAAATCAAAAGCAAATTTTCTGTCAGCAAAGTTTCAACTGAGCATGAAACTGTCTTGTAGATTTGATAGTGATGTTAAAAATTTTGAAGCATCTTCCATTTGTAAAGCTAGAATTGAAAGTGGCTGGTCTCTCATCATGCGCTTTCAAATTCTTTAGTGATTCAATAACATGGAGATATTGGCTCTGAAGAGAGCTATAAATAATTTGGGCAACTCGCTTTGCAGGAGGAACAACTTTACATATGGCTTTTTAAGTCTTCTATCATACTTCATAAGCATAGGCAAAAAAAAAAATCTGAGGAGCAAGCAGGCACCGGAACTGTACTCGTAATCTTGCTGACTGTCAAGTGTAGAAACCCAAGGGAAGTGTGTTGCTTTCTATTGATGCAGAGTCTTTGATCAACTGCATAACTACTCAGTTTCAAAATTACAGTGAATATCTTGTATGCATTGTTTTTGGAATGTGTTTAAACATGTATTTAATGAGAAAGTGCAACAACACTTTTCATCTAACTGCTAGTATGCTCATTATAAATTGGTATAAATCTTGAACTAGAATTTTAATGTCATTCAAAAGGAGATGTTAAGAACTTCCTAATACTTTCTTCTTGCCATAATTCACAGCCAAGGTCTTAATTCTCCTGTTTTTGTGTTGCCACTGTCATGACAGTATCCTTTAGTAGAGTACCTTTGATGTTTTTAAAACACATTGGATTCTCAGCTTTTCTAATTTATCTGGACTTCAAAGTATTTAGGACCAGTGGTGATTAAGTGTCCAAATCATAGAAACTGAATTGGTTAATAGTACAGCCCCTTAAATTCTCTCTTAGCAACTCTCTACAACAGTATTTTACAAGCTTCTTAAACAGTAGTCTTCATTCACTGTGAGAGCAATTTCATGCTATTGCGGGGGGGGGNCATAGTGAAACTAAGCAATGTGCTGATCAGACAAGGGACACTTGCTGCGGATGAATACACTACTTACTGTAAGAGACCAACATAATTATTGCATTAGCTTGTTACAGCCTTTCTGCAATGCAAGTCCACAGTTTTCTTTTTCTAAATATATTGCTTCTCTTGGAGCACACCGATCAAGAGTTCTTATGACCTTCATTATTTGCCCTGCTCTTCCCAGAACACCTACAGGTCTCTTAAAAAACATTAAGATACAGCACAGTTGGACTCCATGCCAGATCTCCCAGCCCCAAATAGTGGTTGTGGGTGCTATTACAACTGCAAGATCACTGGCAACCGGTACAGATGGACTTACACCCTGTTATTACTACCCTGTCATTACTACCCTCCCAGCCTCTGGGCTCAAGTTTACAAGCTTTCTTATTTCTTTTTTACTTAATTATACTACAGTATGTTTTTCAGTATTCTGTTCAAACAGGCTTTTTAAACTAAAATGTCTTCTCAACGTTTTTAAAAGAAGTTAAGGGAAGAGCAAAAAGCTGATGTTCTTATCTAGCATATAACCTGAGTGCCAGAAGCTGTGAAAGTGAGGTCTAACATGAAAGTAAAACTATATTAAATAACTGATGACTACTACTAGTGCCAGACAATCTGCTCTGCACTCAAGTAGTACAGGTACCTATATGTCAGTAGAAATAAAAGGAAAATTAGCAGCAGCAGACTTCCAAAAGCTAGAATTTGGAAAGAACTGTGGAATTTCTGTTATAGCTCAAAACAGTGCTAAAAAAGTTGGGCTTCTGTTAAAGGCAATAGCAAACAGCTAGTTAAACTCATGCCAGAGGACCTTTAAGCCTCATATCCAGTTATCAGCAACAACTAGTTAGTACAGAGGAAGGAATTAATCCTGTCATAAGCAGTTATGGGACATCTTTCCCTAGAGAAACTTCTCTCCTGAACCTTAATATTTTCTTCATCTATAATTTTTTAAATGTTCCCTGTTGAATTGTTTGCAGTAGACATACTTGTTCTAAATAGAGCAGTGTTTCCAAGTCATAGCATACTGTGACAGAAGCAGAAGTGAAATATCTGCTTGTAGGAGCAGGTGTCAATTATCTCCCCTTTAAAGTACTTAAATGGTGAAAGTGTTATTCCTTATAGTTAATACTTACTGATTTAACTAGGATTACTGATTTAAGGTATGCACACACACACCCCTCCCTCCCCTCCCCTCCCCCCAAATTCTTGAATAAATGAATACTGTTTTAATGATAACTATAGACCACCCTGCCCAGAGTCACCATGGCAAGAAGTATAGAAAGGAAGAAATTGTTCACAAGGATGCATGTGGCCAGAGATGGTTACATGATGGGTGAGATAAGTGTTGCAGAAGCATTAGAGCATTTAATTGTACCAAATTAATAGTTAGCTGTTTGATAACATCAGAAAATAAGTAGAAAGAGAATAATATCTGAGAATTATCTGGAATGAAGTGAAAACTTTAAATCTAGACCAACTTGCAAGGCAAGTGGTGACTTGCTTACAGGTATTGGAATACAGATTGCCTGTATCACTGTGTGCTTTGCTGAAGATTTACTGTCAACAAATAGGCAGGATCCCATCTTTTTTCAGAAAATTAGCATGTTGGCTTCTTTAAAAACATCTTTTTATTGGTTGCAAACAGTTTTCTCCTTCACTTTTCAACCCAGGGAAACTAGATCATGTGTTGCTTAGAACAATACGGTATTTTGAATGACTTGAAAGGCTTAGCTGCTTTCCTCTGTAGGAACACAGGTAGAAGACCCTGCCCTGGCTTAGAATGGGTGTATCATTGTACCTAGCTGGCTGAAGAACAATGTGATTTTACAAATGCCTTGGTGAAGATTCAAGGTGTCGGTAATTTCTTTGAGGAAAACACAAAGATGAGCTTAAGCTGTGCTTGTACTTTCCCAAAGCAACAACTGAGGATTTAATATGAGACCACTATAATTTTCTGCCTCTGAATTACTCAAATTATGAAGAGTGAAGGCCATTTTAAATGTAAACGTGACACACATACTGTGGTGATCAGTGCAGAAGCTCTGTGGGAATATAGATCCTAGACATCAACTAAAAATAGAGTGGAAATGATTTCTTGAATGATAAATAATTCAAATATTAAATGGGGCCTTACTATCAATGTCTCTGAAATTGGGTGTCAGAGCTGTGGACTGTTATTAACCACTTGAAAATATCACCAAATAAAAGTGTGCTTATTCATTTTGGTTTAATCTGGTGAGCTCTGATTGTTGCCTGTACTTATGATTTGTTCAGTGACAACTGATAAAACATGCGTTGTCTTCATGCATCTCGTGAGGAGAGTTCTCCAGTACCCACAAAACCTAATGATCCTTATGTTGCTATGCACAAAGGTCTACTTACTGTAACCATCATTTCTTGAACCACTGCAAACAGTCCCTCTACAGATGATACTGTTGTCAGTGCTTGACATCAGAGCTGCAGTGCTGGACCCAGATCCCTATGGCCAGCCTTAGCCTTGGGATGGGAGGAAGCTGATTAACTGCTGAGGAGTTACGAGTTTATTTTTCTAAACAAGGAGAAAGACCCTCTTCCCATGACTTTCTGCTCTATGTTGTTTGCCTAGTATAACAAGCAATGAGTCTGTATTTCCTATTGCTTTCTATGGTTTTTGTCAAGGTCCCTTTAGAAACAAGTAACAACTGTAATAGTTACATTTTTTGTGCACTTTGTTGCACATCCTTCTAATGGGAACTCCTCCTTAAGCATTCTTCCTGTAAACGTTAATACTTTTTCTCTTGCATATTTTGTTCCCAGAATGTTTTTTCAGGTGTGGCCTGTTGCGATCACATACCCTTGTAATGAGTATTAGCATACATATAACCATATGGCAGTCCTACTTATATTGCTACAAATATTATTGAGTATATTTTGTTAATTTAAAACATTTTTATCTGATTTAGATATATACAAATATATAATTAGTATATGCATCACTGAAAACACTTAAACTATAAAGAACTAGCTTGACACTTTACCAGTTGGATGCCGGGTAAGTATAAACTCAAACACCTTAATTGTACAGATTTTTCAAATAGCATGTTAATGGTGATAAAAGACAGTTTGAGTTGATAGGCTCATTTGAGGCTACAAGCCAATTAGTGAGGTCCTGGCTAGAACCATAGAATCTAATGATTTGATAAAGCTGTCTCGTGAAGAATCAATCTCTCTAACTTTATCTTGAAACTCTACAAATAATTCTTAAGTGCTGGTAACATGCCTGAAGTTAAACATCAGGATCCCTGAACCGCTGTCACACCACCTAGTACAAAAAAGAATTTTTGCTGAAGTAGTTGGGTAGCTTGAAATAAGGAGGGGAAATAATGCTTAGTTACATCCTTACACATCAGGAGAGTAATTTTCAAGAGAACAAAGTCATCTAGAACACGAGTTAGATGATAATTATGGATGAGTCGACATTGCTATTGATTTATCACTGATCCTCTTTTGTGATTTGTATTGAGATTCCTGGTTTTTGTTATTTGTTTCTGAGGTGAATAATTGAATATCTAGTACAGGATTCCCAACTGCTTTCTACTGTGCATTTATTTTTCTCTAGTTCCAGGAGCAAAATACAATGATAGAGTTCCTGCCAAAAGGGTAAACTCAGAGTTATTCTGGAATGGAGTAAACAGTTCTGCACATATACAAAAGGAACATAACTTTCTTAAAAGGTTCATTTAGATCCTTTTATGGTATGTTTCTCTTTTCTGTCTATATTTGTCTAAAAAATTAAACACTACCAAGTGAATGCAAGGGATGCTGCCAAAGCTTCTCTTACTATAATATAGTCAAATGGATGGAAAGAATAGAAGAAATACTGGTTCAAAATGCCTTTTTTCACTTCTAAGGCATGAAATTGAATTTACTTCTCCCTTCAGGGAAGTTCCCTACCCTTCCTTTGAACCAATGAGACACCACTGAAGACCCTGAAGAGCGTCCTAACCAATAAGATGAAAGCATTCTATTGCTGGCTCATACAAATAATGAAATAAATATACAAAATAGAAAAGCCTTAAGGTTCCTACTCTGTCGTTCCCCCCAACTAAGTGGCCCAGAACCATGGATATCCCTGCTGGATGATAAACCCCAGTTTAAACACCTGAGGTAAGCAGAAAAGAGGATACAACTCTTCCTCTTTCAGAGCCAGACTGTTTTTACAGAGAGTTGTATGTCCAGAGGTGATGATGGCTCTAATGTGGATTATCTATCACAGTTTAATATTCTTTTTTTTAAACGCCCCCTGCTTTTACTGAAAAATGTTTATTATGGTTCTCTTAGGCAGATTAAAATAATTTGCTTACAAACATGATCTTTTTATTTAAAAAAAGAGATGAGAAACAAGCTTGAAGTGTTAGTGGTGGGATCTTCATTTTTGGCCATTAAAACTAAAAAAAAAAAATCAAAAATTTAATTCTGAATATGATGGTGTTATACTAACAGCTGTTTTAATTCATCCTCTGACAAATGCAGATTCTTACCTTAAGACGTTTTAGGTAATTTTTCAAATGAAAACCAAATCCATACCATACAATCTCAAGTATTTTCTGTGCAGAATATTGTATACAGTGCAATCATGAAACATAAGATATATGTTCACTGTTCTATACCGTCCCAAATCTCAGCAGTCTCACCAGTGTTTGACTTCCAGGAAGCAATGTTACCTTGAAGATGCTTCCCTTCTGCTTTTTTTTTGTTTGTTTTACTTTTGTTTTCCATTTACCATGACTTGTGAGATGTAAATCGTAACTCCTGTACTGCGTTTGAATAATATATTGTGAGTTACTTGAAAAGTTTTATCTGATATAAACATATGTCTGTGTCTTTTAAATCTAGTCACCTGAATTGTAAGCAAATGTCCTAAAAGATTCGGTTTTTTGTCCTGTTCTCAGGGAAGGGGACTATCCTGATGGTTATATTTCTATGCGTTCCAGCCTTAGTCAGCCTTGGGTTTAGCTGTACTTCACACTAGATGTGCATAAAATGGGTGTTTGAGACTGTCAGTATGAGAAATTGTTGCTACCAAACACTGTGGCTTTACAGTTGGCAGTGTGGGAAAGTAATTCAAGGATGGAGCTCAGGTAATGGGACTCTACTTGTGGAGTTCAATCTAGAACTGCAAGCTGATCTTTGTGCCTCAGAACTCCAAACATGAGTAGTGGTAAGATATTTTGGACTTGTATTTAAAATCCTTTGTATTTGCTCAGTCAGTTTCTTATTTCAAATGGATTTAATTGGATAGTTCATCCAGAATGACAGTAAGCAGACACTGTGACTTTGTTATTCTTGGTATTTGAGAACAAGGCATTTTTACACCAATGTAAACCTTGCATCAAGGTATGATCAGCAGTCTTGTAGTTATGGCCATTTAACTGCTCTGTACAGCATCAGGCAATAGGATACAAGGCAGCCATTGCATTGGAAGCAAAAGCTGGTTCACATACGCAAAATGAAAGCAGCAAGGCCAATTTCTTCTTTGGATTACTGGTAAATCTCAAAGAAATGCTCTTCAATTGCCATGCAATACAATGCTTCTTGAATCCTATACAGAACACTAAGTGTACTGATTACTTATCAGCTCCCAAAAAATCGTTTCAGAAAGACTCTGCTTGTAGAGAGTCCTGACCTCTGTAATTTGTTATGACCTTACTCTCAGCTATCGTAGAATTCATTTTTCTAGTTTATGCCCAATTTATCAAGCAGCCCAGATCACTTTGGATTACTGATCTGTCCTGTGCATTAGATTAATTTCCCTAGCTCTTGTGTCATTTGTAAATGTTAGTAGAGATTAATTTGTATTTCCTTTCAGGTTTTTGGAAAATGTTAAGAAATTGTGGGTTTAGAACTATTCTCTGAAATCCTGCTAGAAACACACCCTCTTTGATTATTATTCCTCGCTAAAGTAAGTTCACAGAAATATTTATCAGCTTTTTTATCTACTTAATATGCGTCACTTTTTTTTTGGTATGAGTCCCTTTAATCGAAATATTATGCAGCAATAAGTTGGTAAGCAAGGCACTAAATAAATAACAGGAAATAGGTCCTGTTGAACTAGCCAGGTATATCTTTATCAAAAGTAATGTTGCAATTTTCTCTTCTTGACTGGTATTAATTATATTTTAATCCTTTAACTCTTTAGCACTTCTATTAATTCTTTATTAATAGTCTTGTATCAACCATTCAATATTTCACCTAGGATCAATATCAGGCTGACAAGCTGTTACTACACAGATTTCCTAATTTACCTTTTAATATATAGGCCAAATTTTAGCTTTCTTCCATTGGGTTTGGAACTTGGCCACTGTGCCAAGTGCTGTTGAACCTCAGCATTTCTGCTCCAGCCTCCCTCTAGAAGGAGGCTGTTTGGCTGCAAGCAATTTGCGATCAGTTTCCCAGTGTCTGAGTTGCAGTTGCATATTCATCTGGTGATATAACAACATCACCTCTATTTCCAACTTGCAAAAAAAAAAAGAAAATGCTTCTATATTTTACCTGAAATGTACCTATCTTTTCTATCTAACAAGGCACTTAAGCTATGGTAATAACTTTTTTCAAACTCATTAAATAAAAATGAGACCGTATGACACCCTGTCCTATTTATTAACTTTGA
Organism: Chionis minor; assembly: GCA_013398295.1. Taxonomy (NCBI): domain Eukaryota; kingdom Metazoa; phylum Chordata; class Aves; order Charadriiformes; family Chionidae; genus Chionis; species Chionis minor. The sequence continues at coordinate 838,275 of VZSF01003007.1, forward strand.
TAATCATTTATTTATACAGTGTCCTTTGCTTCCCTTAATTTTTTTGACTGATTTATAACTTCTTTCATATCCACTGCACTCTACCATTACATATGTGTTCTGGGATTGTGTTAGAGTACTTTTTTCCCCATGAGCAACATACTGATTTCCTCTTAAATCCACGAAACCTTATTCAGTTATAGTATTGTGATTTCTACAGCTAGTCAAGTAATGTTAAGTAATTTCCAATTATTATTCAGTTTCATTAATATTTTATCAATTGATTTGACCCATTTGTCTCCAGATTCATGAACATAGTTTGAACATCTTTCAATTTGCGAATGAAAACAATGTGAATGTAAAATATAAATGCATAGGTTTTCCAAAAGTGAAAGAACCTGGCTACAAAAATGTTAATTAATCTTTCACTGTTTCTTCTTCTTAAGTAGAAACAGTAATAATGGTGGATAACTCCCATAAATTCTGAAGAATTTAGGCCTTCCACATTTAAGTTCATGCAAAAACTCCAAAGTATATATAAAGTTGCAGAGTTATCTAGAGAAGGAAATCTTTTTGGTTGAAAGAGACTCCTATTTGGCTTCTAAATCTTGGAGGAAGAAAATATGTAAAATTCTCATTCACAGTTACAAATGCTTAAGGATACAAAGTTGCCCAGTAAGCGAGATGTACACATATGCTGTGCCCCCAGACCCCTCCTCCTTACTGTGGCTGCAGGGAAACAGACCATGGGAGGCTTTGTGTGGTGGAATTTGGAATAAAATGGAAGCTACCTACCTAGTATTTTGTTAGTGTCTGCTCCTCCATTACACATAGCTGTTGGGTGAAGGATGTTAGCATATAGTATGTGGAAATACTCTTGTTCAGAAGTTTTAACAGAATAAGCTGTTCCTGGGAACTAACTGTATCTCCAGCATCATCATTGTAAGAGGCTGAGGCAAAGTAAAAGCTTCCGAGTACAAGGCAGTACTTGTCACAGCTGGTATGTACAGCAATTGCAGCAGAAAACTGCATGGCACAGCATTTTCTTCAGAATAAAAAATGTGCCTATATTCCAAAGGAACCTGCAAGGCAATATGTAGCAGCATCATATGCAATGTAATGAATTAGTCATGTGAAACTATTAATCATACTCCTTTCACCACTTGCTCCTCTATTAATCCATTCCTGCCAGAAATTTAACATTACAAATTCCTCAGACGTTTCATATACCTACCACTGTTTAAATTAACCTTAGACTTCCTCAAATCTCCTTTCCCTTCAAACTGTCTCTTTTTCCCAAGGAGTGAAAGACAGCAAGATGCCCATAGGAGATTAGTTGTTCTAAATTTAGTGGGACTCAGTTCTGGCATTATAAACCCAGAATTATTTCATGCTTAGCAATGCACAACTGTAATAGTTAAGCTTTGCAAATTTGTTATTAACTGGGGGAAAAAAAAAGAAAAGAAGAAACCAAGGTTTCTTTATTTTATGGATGAGCGGATGCAGCACAAAGCTGTGACATTCTTAGTACTTTGCAAGAATCTGAATCCAAGTCAGGAGCTGGCAATAGATACCTGTGTAAGAATAATACCGTGATATCTACAATAGTTTGGTGACCTTCAGAGAAATTGAATATATACCTGGATGAGGTTGCTGGTGATACACTCTATCTGTTTTAAAAACTCAGGAGAACTTATTTTAGGAAAACATTTGCATCTCGTGAGGATAATACTGAAACACCAACACAGCAGAAATGACTTCAGGGTCATCTGTCTCTGGAAGGTGATTTGGGTTTTACCAGTGTTACTGTGGTGGTTACTGTGGTTTTGGGGTTTTTTGGCAGTGCTTAGTATGGGAAAATGGAAGTACTTTTATAAATTGAGTGGTAATAGTTACAGGGTCATAGGGATAGGGTTATAGAAGATCATTCAGGTTGGAAGGGACCTTGGGAGGTCTGTAATCCCACCTCCTGCTTAAAGCAGGGTCAGCTGTGCAGTCAGACCAGGCTGGTCTTGAACACCTCTGAGGACAGAGACTGCGCAGCCTCTCTGGGCAGCCTGCTCCACTGCTTCGCTGTCCCCAAGGTGAATTTTTTTCCTTATACCCAATCTGAATCTCCCAGTTTCAATTGGTCTGTGTAGATCCTGCCTCTGTCTTTCTAATAATGCCCTTGTAGGTACAGGCAGAGTGCTGGTTTGGTCCACCAAAGGCAGCCTTTTCTCCAGATTTAACAAGCCCTGCTCCCTCACCCTCTGCTCATAAGGCAAGTACTTCAGACATAGCAAGCTTCAGCTTGGGGGCCCTCCATTGATCTTCAGCTCACTCTTGTCTATCCTGTACTGGGAGGGCCAAGACTGGATGCTATATCTAGAACGAAGTGCAAGTGCTGAGCAGTGGGGGTTAGTGCTCCTGGCTGATGTCCTGGCTGTGTCCCTGTCAATAGCGCCCGGGCCTCTAAATAACAGTTGTGCCTTCAAATATATTGACTCACTCACACCAACTTGTCATCTGCAAACTTGACCAGCCCGTCCTCTCTAAGCTCCTCCAGATCATTGATAAAGTTATTAAACAGGACCAGTCCCAGGATGGACCCTACGGAGCATTGGCTACCTGTTGCTGGTGTATGACCCATTCACTGCTACCCTCTGAACCCAGTAATTCAGACAGCTTTTTACCCATCTTTTTCACTGATCTGGACGATAATGTCCTAATTTGCTTCCAAGAATATTGTGGGGGATTGCTCATTTGTGCTCAAGTTGAGGTAACTGACATTTACTGTTCTCCTCCTGTCCGCAAATCCATTCATTTTATCACTTCTTATATCTAAAGAATTAAAAGGTTTAAGCAATAGCTGAGGCCTTCCTATTTGGCAGAAATTTCTTGAAATAAAAAAATAATTATCAGAGCAATCCTTTTCCTGTGTGCAAATCTCGATGGAGAGAGGAATTGTAACTGATGTATGGAAAATGAAGGAGGAATATATTTATAGCACAAAACCCCTCAACCATCAACAAAAAAAACCCCTCATCACTGGTGCTGTGCTTCCATGCTACTTTGGAGAATAATAAAGGGGAGCAAAGGGTCTGCAAATGGGAAAAAGTAGTTTACAGTGTTTTCATTACAATGAGTACTTTAACAGAAGGTATTGTGATTAAATCTGACGCAAAACCAAGCAAGCAAATAAGTCTGATGTTTCTTAAGACATCAATTACTGCTAGTGTATTTCACACATCTGGAAGTATCTATGGCTGCTAATTTTTCTGGGCTCCCTTTTTAGCTACTAGGCAGAATGGGGCATTTTTAGGGCACCTTCTGTCCTGTTTTAGACATCTGATTTATGATGAAATTATGACTTGGATACAATAGGCCATATTGATCTACAATGTCTATAAAAGGAGTTTAGAGCAAGTAGATTAAAAGTATCATCTACATCATGGTCAGGTCGGGGTGATTTGTTTTGCTTTGAAACTTCACTTAGTAGGGTGCTCCAGCAAGTTCTGCAGCTAACGTTAAGCTTGTCCACGAGAGAAAAATTTAGGTATACATGACTGCTACCATTTCACCACAGTTGTTCAGATTTTGGTTTGACTGCTAATCCAAATTTAAAAGTTTTGGTTTTATACATTCCAGTACGCCACCCATCTAAATAGTAAAAGCTTTCAGTGTCAAATGCTCTGAGTGGAGAGCATGAGACAGCCACCACAAACTGACAGACCATATAACAGTAATAAGAATAGGTTGTTACACTCAGGCAAGCTCAGCAGTGATAAAATACTGGAAATGTTGGAAGATACAGGTTTTTAATGTCCTCTCCACATTTGTCTAAATCGTGCCTTTAAACGGTGGCTGTTTGATACAGAAACGTCCCAGGATGCGCATTATGCCTCAAGGAGAAACAATCCCCACTGCAAGTGTGTTTTGAGCCGTAGGATTGTATGAACAGTAATCATCAATAGTGGGACATCATGCTAATGAGACCTAATTGTGCCTCTCCCTGCCCCCCTTTCAAGAGTTGATTCCTATAAAGAACCATAACTTGTTATAGCAGTACTTTATTGGTTCATTGGGTAGATTCTAATTGTTTGAGAGACTAAAAAGAAACAGTGTATCTAATCGTTGTTCACTTAATTCACTGAGTAAATCAGAAGTTGAATTGACTTCATGATGCAAAATTGATTGGTGTAAATAGCTAACTGAAAACTGGAACTAGTAAAATGAATGAAAGGTTCTCCAGTAATTATGGCAGACTCATTCACCTCCAAAGTTCTGTCTTCATTTTTTACCGCTTATTCCCTAAATACTCTTTTATTTCTCTGCTAATGAAATATCCTTATACCTAAAGCATATATTGCAACTTTAGCTAAGTAACTAAACTTAAGTAACTTGGGTTAACTAAATTTTAGTTTAGTTGCTGAAAAAATAACAGGCATGACTGACATGCAGTGATGATTATTCTTGATTCTTTGTGCTTTATAGTTACTCTTCTTTCATTTATTTTTATTCAAGAACACAAGTAATTCTAAAGTTGCTTAATACTGAATAGTGACTTTTTACAACTATTTGAGAATAATTTGAAAAGTCAGAAGTTCCTGCTTCTGTGGTGAACCAGTCCTGAGAATTATGCTTCCTCTTTTTACAAATTCTTTTTATTTCATATTCACTTGGCTTTTCACAACATCTAGAATAAAGTGTTATCTTGTAGTCCTTAGATTGTACTGGAATAAAATAGATTTTTATGAGCCATCGTCAGATACTGAAATCACTCCACCTGTTAAGAGGCAGAATGTTTTATTTGCAAAGCATCTGGGAATACTACAAAATAAATACCAGAAGCAAGACGAGTTTAAGTATGAAGAGGTTTTTTTTGTTTTGGAATTATACATTCACAGTTAATAGCATTTCAATAGCTTTATGGTGGCTGAGAAATAGAAACTTAAGAATAGAGTTGAGACCTTATCTTAGGGTCCTCTGATTCGTCTGCTGAGGTTAGTGTACACTTACATTGCTCCCCTAATCTTATAGCTAAAGTCCATATCTATAAAATAAGACACACCAAAGAAAACATTCTTGGGTAATTATACATTAAAAGTTGCCTTTATTGCCTGCTACGAACAGTGTGTATACGTAGCTTGATGTTTTCTATGCAGACTATATAACCTCATCTGCTGTATCATTAGAAATGATTGTTAAACTAAATTGTAAAATGCTGAGTAGCTAAATGTTGCCATTTACCCCATGGAAGTACAGGAAACATCCAGGTGGAACAGCTTGCAGTATTAGCACCATAAATTGTCAATGTGTTGACAACTTGAAACAGCTGAGAAAGTGGTGCATGTGGGTTCTCTTATTTTTTTCCCCTCTGTATTAGTCCATAGGTGTATGAAAGAACACATTTTTATTGAAAATTAATTTTCAACTTTTTTTTTTTGCATAATATCTTCTTTTTGACTAAACTTTCAAAGATTTCTTCTTTGTATGTATCATCTTATACCAGAAAATATAGAGACGGGATTTTTGCCTCAACCTATTTGGCTCTGAGTTGCTTAGTCTCAAGATTTTAGAATCTTTACTACAATGTTTGGGGCTCTTTTATATTTTGTAGGAGTTCCAGTCTCTGCAGTCTCTTCATATAAGATTTTTTTTCAACACGTGAAATTGTGTTGCACTTCAAGATACAATTTTCTTCAACTTCCAATCTTCAATTGTAACTTTCTGGCTTTTTTTGTAGTCACTTTTGCTAACAGTTCCAATTTTATACATGAATTTTACTCAAATATTATAGATGTTACATATTCTGTTTGGCAAAAAAGTGAAGTAAAGGGAAGAACAAAAAGGAGATGGAAAAGAAAAATGGAGATCTGGATGACAGAGGTGAAAGGGGAAAGGTGGGACTAAGGAAAGACGTGGAAAACTAATAATAACATGGGACAGTTATAAAATAGGAAAAAGCAGTTGGGTTCAAAGTTCACTTAGTGGATAAATTAGTAAGGAAAAAAGTTTACTTGTCCGAAGAAAAAAGTAAGATGTGAAAGTACACACATGATGGTGCTTCATTAAAAAAATCAAAATGATCCAAAGGATGAGAATCTGCTGATCCCAAACTAAATGCCTTCTGCAGTGATAATAGTTGTTGCTTTCTATATAAATTGTCTGAAATGTTTTCAGTCCCAAAGGCCAGATCATAATTTTACCTGCTGTAAAAAGTGTTCTCCCACCTGGATGGATCCATTCCAGCCACAGAGCCGTCTCAAGTGGAACAGTGTGAGTTGGTGTCATAAAGGCTGCAATACGTTTTACAGTTTTAAGTGGTGCCAGTGAATTTGGACATCAAACACAATTATAATCTGAAAGATGTCTGAATAATAGATTAGAATTGCAGGGTAGCATTTTATGGCAATGACTCTTCACAATGCACTTGGCTGACAAGCCAGGAGACCTGTGCTAAGTTTGCTGTTCGCCCTGCCCTGCTTGTTAGGCAAGCTCACACGTGGACTGGGAAATCCTTCTGTTCCTTCTCATTCATCCACCTTCAGCAGTTGGTATTTTTCTTCTTTCTTGCTCAACAAGAGAGTTCACCTTATATCTCTAGTGCTAGTTTTTTGAATGTATAGCAAATGGAAAAAAAAACCCAAAACCAAACCAAACCTACAATTCAAAAGGTGCTAGTCTCTAGGGTTTTGAAGATGAACTTGATACAGACCTAACAATACCAGTAAGCATTCATTTATATGGAGCACAGCCAGACTGAGCAGGTCTGTGACCTCCTGTTTGCTTTGCTATAAAAGCATTCCTGTATGCTAGCTTGTATTGGTACAGATTTTCAGGGAAACAATGTGCCCTAGTAAAACTGTAAATATAGGAACTAACAATGGCAAATTATCATAGCCATGTTGACATTGCTTGATTTGCTTATAAAGCTTGAGCAATTGAACAGGGAAGAAGAAACTATGTAGGACACGGAGTCAACAGCCACATTCAAGTAAGAAAATGTTGAAACGAGCAGTGATGTAAATGACACTTGGCTCTAAATTCATAGGCAAATTAGATTTATCTGAAGGAGTGCAACACATACAACCTTGTAAAATATCCATCAATATCATAGAGTCCTAGCTGCTCTTAGGATATAAGGCACACTCACTGTTCGAATTGTCTGTCTTTCTCTGTGAAATTATTTTCTTTAAGCCTGCGTGTCTGAAGACTTAAGCCACATTATTTTACATGTAATCTTAGAGTTACGTCTGTAGTCTTCATGTTTTACAAACTATTTCCTTAGAATAAAACCCCCTTTCATCTAAAGGATTCTGTTTCATAGGTCCAAGGTTATAAACAGGTTATTACAATACAAATGCATACCAAGGTCTGCAAATTAAAACTCCAAAGCCTAGTTTAAAGATTTCTGATCTTGTTTAATCAGCAGCATAAGAGAAGTCAATTCCCTTGTGTGCTCCAGTTAGCTGAATGTTATTGCTTAGATAAACAGTATACGTATTCTGATTAGGTTCATGTTTATTCATTGAGTCAAAAAAATTAGGGATGGAAAGACCTCTGAGGTCATCTTGTCCAATACCTTGTAGGTGGAGGATTGTTCCCAACGGAATATTGTAAGCTAGATGTTTTGTATAATCCAGTTTTAACCAATTCAAGTAAAGCGGTTTCTGCCACTTCCTGTGAGAATTATTAAGCAATTTAACAGACTTTAAAAACATTTTTTTTGATGATACTCAGTTTGTATTTTAGTCTGAGTTCCTGGCTGTTAAATACACTGTGGTCCAAGCAATGATCCATCTTCCACACACAGTTTTTTTGACGTAATGCTAAACCTTTATGAAACTCTTTTTTTCTTATCTGATTAAAAAAGGACTTTATATAGATATCTCTCAGTGCTTTTGATGTCAGTTTGTCTTGCTGTGTCATACATCATTCTTGTTCTGTAATTTTTGTTTTAATGAAGTTTCTTCTTAAAATTGACTACACCATCTTACTGAAACTTTAATGGTAGCCTAGGGTTTTGGATGGGGGCACAGGGTGGACCAATTTTTTGTGGGAGAGAGGGCTTATCTTGTTTATTTTGTGTTTAAAATATCCACATACTTCTCCTTTTTGCTTCTTATCAATCTTGTGATAAGATGCCTTTCTGAAAGTGCTCAAAACTTGTCCTTGGTTGACTATGCTTTCATTGCTACAGAATATATATTTTTAGAGGAAAAAAACCCCAAACCTTTCCACAAACTTGTTCACCAAGTCTGCGTACATTCTGAATAGGTCCCATTTGAAATAAGGGTTTAAGAAATAAATACTCAAATCAACTTTGACTTCATAGCTGAAAGCTTATGTATGTGTTGTTACAGATGGCTACAGGCTTTCTCAGGTGAAGAATGGTGCTTGAAAGACTGCTTAAAAATCCATTGCATCAGCAGTTTTCTGATGCCTTATTTCACAGCAGCCTAGGTTTTGAACACATAATATTCTTGTCTTAGCAACTGTATGTCTTCCTCTAGGCACAGAACTCTTTGCCCTACCAGTCTTCTGCATCAATTACATATCAACCCGTCCATGACCTTTACTTATTAAGCAATTAGGAATGCTTTAGAAGCCTCACATGAACTCACAAGCTGGGGGTAGGAGGGGAATGAAGTTGTCAAACAACATGCCATTCTTTCCAGCTTGTCCATATCCACAGATTTTAATTGTTGTTGTAAATCTGGATTTTCTTTCTACTACCTCATGATCCAAGGTCTTATCCATTCACAGTTAATACTGGGAAGCCGTTATTTAGTAAAATAGCAACCTGAGAGACTAGTTTTGGCTTCTGTCTTGTTAATGTGTAGGACTTTGGGACTAGAACACTAGAGAGTGCTTTAATACATTAACTCTTGTGCCACTGTATAGTAGCCAAATGCACAATTGTACTAGTTTTTGAGTCTCTTCTCAGCAATAACATTAAAAATATCTATCAAAACAAATTATACCCCCACCTTTTGTTACTTCGACATGTACCAAGAGTTTTTAAAGCAACTTTCCTGTCTTACTGGAGTGGATCTGTATGTTAAAAATAAATCTTGGCCTATGCTTGAGGTCTCTACAGCACTTTAGCCATGTTTTTAAATGTTTCAATAGTGTATAAGTGGTGTAAAGATAATGTGTTGGCTTTCAGTAACAGACAAGATTAACTCTGCTAACCTGAGGATTAACTAAAGTATATACTTTCCCTGCTTTAGTGGCAGGGAGGAGGAGAGGAACACCCAACCCCACCACCTTTTGAGAAGGAGTGCTATATCACAGCTCATTATATTTTATGTAATCCATTACATCACTGTAAATGGAATTTCCATCTTGGGCAGCTGTCTGAAAGGACAGAGATAATGATTCAATAAATACATATATTAGGGTGGACTTCTGATATAAAATCTTATCAGCTCAATAAATGTTTTATTGAGCTGACTTAGCTCGTGTATATTTAGCACTATAAATAAATTGACTGCATAGATATAAATGAGAAATTGTCCTGGTTTGAGGTAAGACAGGACCAATTTTGTTCGGTGGCTCTGCTTTCTAGCTAGGCCTCTTCTGGCTGCTGAGGTTGACAGCATATTGTGCACAGAACTGCTCTTTCTCAGAGTGATAAGACCCATGTTTATAGCTGATGCCAAGGCACGGTATGCAGAGAGGCCCTTGCTTAGACTTACTGCGATAACGACCAAGGCCAGACACCTTGTTGTTTGCCCTGTTGGAGGGCTGGAGGCGGAGAGGCGTAGAGGGGTCCCGTCTGTGGGGAGGAGCGGACGGCGCGGGTGGCCCAGAACTGACCAAACAGTGTATTCCATCCCATCTGCATCATGCTCAGTGTGGAGGCTGAGGGATCAAAGGCTCAGCA
>VZSF01003008.1:0-44055 GCA_013398295.1 Chionis minor
GTTCAAGGTTGCAACCTTACTTGGTTTTTTATGACCACTACAGCTAATCCTGAACTTTGTCTTCTCATGGTCACTGCAGCCAAGGCTGCCCCCAACCTTAATGCCCTCCACCAAACCCTCTTTGTTTGTCAGTATTAGGTCCAGTAGTGCACCTGTCCTAGTTGGCACTTCCACCTCCTGAGTCAACAAGTTATCATCAATGCACCGGAGAAACCTTCTGGACTGTACATGCCTGGCCGTGTAGCCTTCTCAGCAGATAACGGGGTGGTTGAAGTACCCCATGAGGACCAAGGCCTGTGATTGCGAGGCAACTCTCAACTGTGTATAGAAGTTAATGTCCAGCTTTAGTTGCCTGCCTGACCAGGAAGAATTGAAAACCTATGGTTGCAAAAAAAATAATTCATATATGGTCCAGATGTAAAATTAAACGTCTCAGAATGGGAGCACACACAATCTGAGTAATATACATAGCCACTCAGAGCTAGCTAATAGACCTGTCTCTCTCCTATGACTTTTTAATGATTCTCAAGCTTCTCTGCCAACTAACTCAACAGTTAGTGAGAAAGGCTGATTCACCCTGGGGAATGACTTCAAAGTGAAGTTTATCTCTACGTTGACTCCATTGAAGCATGAATGACAACCTAGGTTAGCAGTGAGTGAAGTTGAATGAGATGAATCCTGCTTCCTATAGTAACTGGTGAACAGGAAGAAAGACAATATCTATCAAGGTTCTAACTTATTTCCTAAGGTTTCTTACAGATTCTGTACAGTCAAATGACTAAATGTAGATCTAAGAGCTTTCAAGATTGAAATATTTGATTTTTACTAAACTTGATATTCTTTTGTATTCATAACAGAATCTTGAATTCAGTACTTGATATTCTTCTGTGTCCTTTAATAATCCTGATTCTCCAGATTTCGATGATTATCTCATTTTATAATTGAAGAATTAAAACAGGGAGGGTGGATTAATCTGCCCTAACCTAAGTGCCTAGAAGATTAATGCTGGAGACTAACATTGCCTGTGCTCAGTGTCTATATTGCCAATGAAGAAAAGGAATTCAGAGAGGAACTCAACTCATCTCTATCAGACATTATTAAATACAGAGACAGCCTAGGATAACTAAGTTAGACTTTCACATTTAACTTTTTGTGATCTAAAAATTATTTGACATTAATTCTACTAGTCAAAATGATATAGCCTTTCCTCTCACCATTAACTTAATTCTCCCAGTTTGAAAATGCTAATATTGCTGGTGCATGTCTCATCTGCCCAAACAGTTAATAGAGACACTTAATGACTACTCTACTGAATATTTTAATTTGTTATTGAATTGCAGCGCTTCAGACTTTTTTCTCCTCTGTTTCAAGCAATGTTCACAACCTAGCTTTTTCTTTATGCTTACATAACTTGACAATACTTTTAGAAAATGTTTATTGGATTAATGCATACAACACATTATTTACTACCTTTGAAGATTATAGAACTGGCACCCATTCACTCTAAAATAACAGCACATCTGAAGAGCCACCTGCCCTTGCCTTTGTTAGCTTTGCCTTTGAGAACTATGATAAAATGCTGACCAAATGTACAAATAAACCCAACTGTCTGAACTTGTGTTTATTTAATTTCCTGAGTGTTTATCTCAGAAGTGATATTTGGATTAGATTTAAAACAATTCGGATCGCAAAATAAAGAGCTGAAATATCTCATCTGCTAGATGAAACAAGTATCACGCTGCATGTTTTCTTATTCCATAAAAACTACTTGGCTTTCAGAAAGAAAAATTAATTGAGAGTGAAAATTTAATCTCAAAAGATCCAGTGAGTGGCTACAAACTTTCAGGAATGAACACAGAAATTTTATGCAATTAAAAAGTTGTAAATAAGCTTTACAATTTCCTTATCAACACCTCAGAAAGTAGCTATTTGCTGAGAGAATTATCTGCAAAAGATGTAAAACATTTGTTTCTGTGGTGTCATGATACTCTACATTAGTCCCAAAGAATAAGAAAGGTTTAAAATTAAATATTTGTCAATTGCAGGACATCTAACGTTACTTATTTTCCTGAGAAATACAGTCTTTAGAATGGAAAAATACCAGAATCCTTTTTTAGCTAAGAGGAAAATATGTTTTTGAACTAGTAGGAGGGAGAGTGAAAGGCCTAATGACCAAGTAGAGCACAAGGGATATTTCATGAGGGAAACATTTTAAATTTTTTTTTTTTTTTATAGTAGCAACTGTCTTATAATATGAGAAATAAAAAATACTAGCATATGAACCTGACTTCCATACACAATCTTCAGTTCAAATATGTTTTTTCATATTAATACTGTCGATACCAGAACAGAAGGACAACTGGCACAGCTGGCATGGGAACTATTAATGTACTAAAAAAAAGACGACTCATGTCTGAGAAACACCAAGTATTGTGAGGACAAGGGAATATCTGGCAAAGAAGTGTTATCTTAAAACTTAAAAGCCTGATTAGCAGATAAAATACCAAAGTAGGGTAAGAACTATGCTATCACCAGACCAGAACAAAGACTAGCAGAAGAACCAAAGTGAATGAGCTTCTTTCCAAAGAAGCAGTGTTTTCAGTTGAATTGACGGAGCTGCCTAACATGTACAGAACTTAGTGCATCACGTACATTCTAAATCACATTTCCATTCCAATGAAAAATAAATAAAAACCAACAATCAACATTAATTAAATCCCACATATAGACAGAATGAAATAAAGATATCCATGTATTTAAGGTCACTTCAGAAATATACAGTCAACTAAGGTGGAAAAAATCATAATAAATTACCTTTTAATAGATCCTATTTTACTTTAACCTGAATCTCTCTGGCTTTGTCAAACCCAGTACTTTCATTTACCCATGACTGCTATTATCTAATCAGTCATTTTATTTTCCTGCACACTAATGATTAGTAAACTTGGTGCCCTAAATTCTTATTTGAACTTTATGTTGTGTCTCCTGGGTTTAAAACCAAATCTTGTTTGAAGAATTTTTCTCCATGTTTCTAGCTTAGCATCAGAATACCATTTCATACAGGACTTTAGCACTTGAATCTGTTACAAGAATCTGATATTGAAAATATGTATGAAAAATGGACAAGGGAAGACAGGAAGTGAGACAGTTTCTTGAGCATACAGAGCTTTCCTGTAGAGTTTCATTCAACATAATCTTGTGTGATGCTTTTTCTCACAGTCTTACATTGCTGACTACTGTTGACCTCAGAACTGAAACAGTGCTATGCAAATTACCAGCAGGCCTCCAAAAACACATAAGACTTCTTGTTAGACAGATATGATATGTGTGTACAATTAGAAGCTGTAGTCCTTGAACTGTTTGCAAACATTTTATTCTTGTTGGATTCTACTATTTGGTCATTTTCATCCTCCATACACAAAATCTCTACCACCTGTGCTGAAAGCACAGCAGATTCTGAACTGATACATGAAATTCAGACAACTTCCTCAACCTGACGTTTGTTGACTTCTGTTTCTCACCTTCTAAAGATGATCTACAAGGATCTTTATATCCTGAGGAATTAAATACGGCTTCTTCAGACTAAGCAGGTTGGCCAAGCTGTTCTCTAGAGAATCAGAAATATTTTATGTTGACCATTTATGTTTAGTGTTCAGTCAACTGGCAAAGTTCAAACTTTAGCAGGACTTGATTTTTATTACTCATATCTATTAGGTTTCTGTCTGCAAAATTATTCTATTTAAAAGATGATATTTTACATTAATAAATTAAAGTAAGGAAATAAATTACGAGATAGTTCGTAGTCTCATTGTAAGATACCAAAAAAAAATTGGTTTTGATTAAGAAACTGAGAGAAGGAAATGCTTGTGATAACTTTCTAAAATATAATCTAAACAATATATGTGTTTGGAGCAGGTTTCTAGCAAGAATGTGAGGATGCATCTGAACGCAAGACTGTCAGGTGTGTGTACTCATATAGCCATCATCAGTTTTTATGCTGGTATAGGTGTTGTCCAGTTATGCACTACGTTTTCAGAAATAGCTGGTAGGACAATGAAGTCTTGCTTTTGACAAGTAACATGCATACATACATACATACATTTAACCACTTACATTTACCCAAAAGTTATTGCAGCAGTTACTTGAGTTACTGCCATGGTCTTTCCACAAAATTCAACTAGACACTACACAGTACTATTCCAGTATGAATAAACTTGCACTATAGATAATTTTCTACAACCAGCTTTGTTAACAAAGATAAGAATACAGGGTAAGATAAAGCATATTTTTGCCTTCAAATTTCACTTGATGATCATTCCTGTCAGAAACAGCTCTTTTTCATCTGTTGTGCACCTTAAAACTCTTGACATGGTGTCTGCCACTTAGGATGATCAGGACCTCTTCCTGACTCTTACTTCCAAGTACTTCCAAAAAAAGCAGAGATGTGTAGGTTTAAATATGCTTTCTGTAGTATTGCATACTAAAAAGTATTCTATCTTTAATTATAATGATTTTATTAACTGGACAGTCATGAGAAAGAAAGGTCATGAATTACGCAATAAAACTTGGTTAATGTTAAATGTGTAATATTTTTAATGTTTTCAGTAGGGAATATACATTTTAAAATACTTTGTTCTGTTACACATCACCCTGGATAATGAACCAAGTACCAGTCATATTTAATCTCAGGGATATTTTTTTTCGTAAAAAAACCCAGATCTGAAGAAGTTCATTTGCAATGGCAAGTGCGTATCAACATTTTAATGTGGAAGACTGTAAGGAAAGAGTTATTTATTTGAAATGGAGGTTGGTTTTGTGATTTAATAATTAATAGAAGAAGATGATATCAACTTTAGTCTTCAAAATCCTGCAGGGGATAATATTAATGTAAATCATCGTTATGATGTACAAAAGTACTTGCAATATTGTTGAAATGAAATTCATGATAATCCTTTTGTGGAAGGACGGATTTCCCCAAAAATCTGCATATGTCACTACATTAAAAAAAAAAAAAAGAATTATGCAAACATATAATAGATAAGTATTTGTGCTAATCATTTAGTTCTTAGTGAGATTTCAATCTACTTTTCTTCAGGCTTTTTACATTTTCCTATTATCTTCATATGTTATATACATGATATACACATATACATATGGGTTTTTTTTCACTTTTTGCAGTGTTATTTTTATTTCCTTACAGTTACAGTTTGAATGAAATGTCAGAAATTTGTAGCAAGAACAGATTTAGGAGGTAGGAATCAGTTTTCGTTCTGTTATGTTCAACTCTCATTAATGATAAAGAAAGTCGAATGGGTAAATTTAAACAGAAACTATGCCAAATAATCCAGGTGTTTTGGGGTCTAACTTTGATTTAAAAACAAGCAAACAAAACCCACTTACCTGAAGTTAATGGAACTTTAGATGTTTCATAAAAGAAACAATACAAAAGAAAACTGATTTTCAGAGACTGTCATCCTTATATTGTGGTGGGTTTTTATATTAGGTTACTTCCTTCTTTTCATTTATTTTATATTGAACTCTTTCCAGTATTATCCAGTATTATGTCTCATTCTCTTAAGACAGAAATGTTGATATTTATGCTTTTTTTATAAATACAGATGTTTTATAATAGAGTTTTAAAATGTTTCAGTAGTAAACATCTATTATTCCTTCCGATTGTTAATCATAATCTCACTGAACATTTTTGTTTTTAAAAAAATAAATTTTCAAAAGAGAAAAATGAATATTATAAATACTGTTATTAGCTATAGGGCAGATTTCTTTGGGGCCTTTGAGGGAGGGGCAACTGTATGTAAAGTACAGAAGTTATGGTTTACTTCTATTTAAAAAGAATCTAAAAAATAATTAAGAGAAAATAATAATATTAATTCCCTTCTGCATCCACAGAATGAAAAATTACTGAGTCAAAAGATCATTGATTTGGTTTAGTTTAGAAGAATACTTTCATCAGTATATTCATATTAAGCTGCTAAAATGTGAGTCATAAGTGATGACTAGTAGGAAGCTGATTGGTGAAAAAGATGGTACAGCAGCATTTTTCATTTGCTTAAACAATCTTTCATCCCACCTTCTTAAGTATGTAAGAAAATATTGTATCTTTTTTTTTTCTCTCTCTCTGTTTTGAGCAGAAGAATGTATAATGGATATAGCAGGACAAGGAATACAGTAGAACCCTACAATTTATTCCCATCGTGTAAGTACTTCATTGATTCATGAGTGAAAGTGTGCTTTTTTGGTTTAGAATGATAGAATATAGAATCATAGAATAGTTTGGTTTGAAAGGGACCTTTAAAGGTCATCTAATCCAATACAGTAAGCAGGGACATCTTCAATCAGATCAGGTTGCTCAAAGCCCACTCTAACCTGACCTTGAATGTTTCCAGGGATGGGGCATCCGCCACCTCTCTGGGCGACCTGTTCCAGTGTTTCATCACCCTCACTGTAAAAAATTTCTTCCTTGTATCTAGTCTACATCTGCCTCCTTTCAATTTAAAATCATTATCCCTCACCCTATCACTACACTGCCTGATAAAGAGGCCCACCCCAGCTTTCCTGTAGGCCCTCTTTAAGTACTGAAAGACTTAAAGGTCGGAATAAGGTCTCCCCAGAGCCTTCCCTTTTCCAGGATTAACAATCCCAACTCTTTCAGCCTGTCTTCAGAGGAGAGGTGCTCCAGCCCTCAGATCATCTTGGTGGCCTTGCTCTAGAATCGCTCCAACACGTTCATGTCCTTCTTATGTTGGGAGTTCCAGAGGTCGACAGACAGAATCACTTCCCTCAACCTGCTGGCCACACTTCTTTTGATGCAGCCTAGGATGCAGTTAGCTTTCTGGGCTTCAAACGTACATTCCTGGCTCATGTTGAGCTTATCCACCAACACCCCCAAGTCCATCTCCTCAGGGCTGCTCTCAACTCATTCTCCAAATGGATCTCAAAATATAAGCTCTTTCTTTCTCTCTCTCTCTGACCTTACTCAGGATTTTTTTGGGGGGGGGCTGTTTTTATTTTTTTCAGGGATGAAATTCTTTGCTATCCCAATCATTTGTAATCATTACTTGGGTTAACTGCAGTATCAATTTCAAAATAAACAGTCTTACTAATGCAATTAAAATCTCAGTTTTGGTTTTCAGAATTTTGTTTTGGTTTGGGCTTTTTGGCATGTTAAGATTTATTTCTGAGCCTATTTATAATTAGTGTGTTCATTAGAAATTCTGACCTGCTTCCAAAGGAAGAGAAGATGTTTACACAGGACAGATGTTGCTGTCCAGGCAGCAGTCTCATCATTTATGCAGTTCTAGATAGGTAAATAAGCCACAAAGCGTAATATGTGGACTTTACTTACTTAATTAACTTTTCTTTATTATTTTTGCATGTAATAGAATATATGATGAGTTATTCCAAAATATTTTTAAAGTAATTGCTACTTTTATTAGTCATATAAATCTAATTTAGTTTTTGGTTAAATTTCTAACATTCTTATAAAAGGCAGAGGATAATATTCAATTTTTTATTATTATTTAGTAGAGTTGGAAAGGATTTATTCATTGACAGTATTAATGATATTGCAGTAATGATTAAAAGAAAAAATTGCGTACTATTACTAAGCAATAGTATTTAAGACTTGTAATAATACATTTAATATCTTTATATCTATTAATTATCTATTAATACATATTACTTATATAATAATTTCATTTGCTGTTTTATTATCCCCTTCCCACTGAATTTGAAGAAAAAGTGAAACTTAGAATTCCTTCAACACTTCCATCAAATTTAACTGTGAAGACAAAAACCTGATTTTTCTTTCCCAAATATGTCAGATTAAAAACTAAGCTTTTGAAAAATTAGTCTCTTTTTAAAAAAAATCATTAAAAATATTAATTTTCCAAATCAACTCTACTCTTCAGAGTCTTTTAAATGCTGTATATAAAACCAAACCAAGGCTTGATAATACTAGCTTTATTTTTTGTCTTTTTTTTTTTTTTTAACTGAAATTGTTATTATCCGGTCTTTCTTGCAGTAGTATGTAGTTTTTTAAGGGAGACAATAAACCAAAGATGTCTAGGATTTTATAGGAAGTTGTTTTCTTTCAAGAGAAGCTGTGAAATAATAACCTCCAGCAAGAACAATGACTAGGACTATACTGAAAGATAAAAAGAATTCTTACTTCAGAATGTAGAAAAATAGAACTGTAAATGCTTAATGTGTTTAGGTAATCTTTGGTACCTGACTGCTTCACTGAACTTCAGAATCCTGTGGTTGTTACTCATGGACTGTACATTGTGTATAGAACACAAGTTGAACAAAGCAGGACCAAAAATGAAGTAGTCTAAGCAGGGATGCACAGCTTAACAACCAGGGAAAATTGAGATTGCTCTATACCATCCCACATTCTGCTTCTTTGACCCTCAGACGGAAGTGCAGAAACATTGGAACTTGATACCCAGTGTTTTGGAATCATAACAAAAGGCTAAGGCCTATGTTTCCACTTTCAAAATCTCAGTTTAATGACAGCTTAATGCTTCTGAGTTTTTTTTGACCAGTGGTGTAGAAAGAAAAGTTAAATTCATAGAGCTAACCAGAGCCCACACAGGTGTTCTGAATCACAGGCTAATGGTCTGAAACTTGTCACTGTCCTATACAGGGTATGTAGGAAGTCCAACATCCTCATTTAGACACCTAAGTAAAATGCTTAAAATTTTGCAATATGAGTATACTCCAGTAAACTAGTCCAGTCTCTAGTCTCTGCTCAGCTTGATTTATTTTTCAGTCCCTCCAAAATTCCCTTAATTGCATCCATATATCTTACAGATCCTAAAATCTAGCATAAAGTTCTGAAGATTTTGAAGGAACTGCATAAAATCATTCTATACTCAGAAGGAAATATGCAGAAGAAATAACAAATATCACTGGATGCAAAATGAAAAATAGAATCCCTTGTGATAATAAAGTTACCTTGTTACTTTAAAAGTTACACTACCTTATTCCTGCGTTATTTTTTTTAATGATGCACCTGTGACAGGATTTGTACTGCAGTCTGCTTCTGACATCAATATGAAGGATGTTATTTTTTACTAAACCAAGAGAAGACACTTATGTTTTACAATTAAATGAATCCAAAATAGTTAATTTTTTGAGAAATGGGGTCTGAACATGAAATTTGTCTAAACAGAAAAACAGCTTAGAAATTTCACTGCACTAAGATGACATATTTCTGAATCCCTTTTTTCAAAACAATTGTTACCCTCTTGTAAAAAATCACATGTACACAATGATCAGGGACTCTGAACAAGAACGTCTTTTTTAACAAGAGTTTTGGACTGATGATTTACATCTAGATGAGCAGCATTGTTGGTCTCTATCATCTGTTATGTCAAGTTACAAATTTAATGCTTCTGATATCTAAGCAGTAGTGACACAAGGTGTTGCTGAACTTTGTCTAACTTAAAATTTTAGCTAATGCCTGCACAGAACACTGGGATATGTTAACGATTGCACACATTACTCATAGATGTTTGAGATTGTATACATTTTTCCTGATAAGCAGAATTGGTAATACAGTCTGAAGGTCTATAGAAGCAATGTATTACAGTCTACTGGACTAACAAAGGCAGAGCTATTGTAGTAATAAGCTTTGGGCTAACTCCTCAAGACTTTGAGATCAGAACTTGTCAGGCTTTCTTTGTCTGAACTTGGGCTGGCCTGGGCTTGCCTGGAGCCTTGCTTTAGCCTGTTTAGTTGCAACAGCTGCTTCCACAATGAAGAGCTGAATATTACGCTCTTTCTTTTAGGATTTGTTTAGTTTTTTACTGTTGTGTTACAAACATATGATAATTTTGGCATAGATTTTAAACTAATAGTAATAAAAACCAGTTATTCTCCGTAGCATGAACTGCCTATGATGCTAGGATAAAACTGCAACTTAAAGAGTGCACATATATGATGACAGCAAAGGTCTTCAAAGAAGGAGCATACATAATACCAGAGGCCTCAGGGCTGTGAACAACTCACTAGTGGTCTGTTACTGCTCACTAAAGGAACCCAGCCTGGGGAGCTGGGTAACTATGACTTTAGGGGAGTAACAATAACAAAGAACAAGTATCCGGTATGTATAGAAACACACTATGCAAAATATATCTGCATGTTAGGTGGAATTGCAAACCACTGAAGAGCAAGCAAGAGGCAGAGTATGTTAGAAAATATGCTAAAATAATCTCAAACAAATTGTATCGTAAGAAGGAAGACCACACTGTCACCATTGCACTTCTCTCTGAGAAGGACTCAATAGGCTGATGATCCATTAAAACTCATTACATCTTCTCGAAGACTCAAGTGTCTACCTAAGTACACAAAAGAATGTTTGGAGAGTGAGCACAACAGAGAAAATGAGTAGACACTAGGAAGCTTGTGTACAATGATTTTAAGCTTATTGTTACTGAGATTTTTTTCTGTAGTGGTGTTTTTCATTTTCCTTCTTTTTCTGTGATAGTTGGATCTAAACGAATTATATACATAGATAGACATAATTAGGTTATTAAGATTTTAATTGACTTCTAATACATTCTTGTCTTTGTATATAAGGCATGTTCCTTTAGCCCCATTAAATGAATCAATCTAGGCTGTCAAAATTCAGCTGCAACTATATGTACTTGCACATTGAGCTGATCATAAATAAAAATGAGGCCATGCCAGAATATAAAAGCTCATAATGCATCTATTTTTTGATTGTTGTAATTATTTATATCCATAATCAACAAAGTAGTTGAGAGTGCTGTGCTTCTATGTTTACTAGAAGCAATAGACAATAAGGCTATAGAGATCTGGAAATGGTGTCATCTCATTCCGAAGTTGTATGGCTGAAGCAACCAAGGAAAATTATTAAGATAAATCCTTATAATTAATCACTGTTGCATTACAGTCTATTTTTTGACAAATCTTTATATATGTATACACATTACACTATTAATGCTAGGACCATCACTGAGACTCCTGGATGGTCACAGAGTGAAGTGAATCTGTGTGACAAGGTATAGACCTCGGACAAATTCTCTGCATCATTGTTTTGGCTAGTAATGATGGCAGTAATCGTAATCACAATTCTTGGTTGCGAGCATTCTTAGGACATTTAAAACAGCTAAATTGACACGGATGTTTGAAAGTTTTCCATTATAGTCTGATACCTAATTTTTATTTTCATATACCAACCTAACATTTTAATACAACAGCATAAGATGAAAACTTACAACAGTTTTTGTTCAGTGTGCTATGAGATAGAATTTATAATTATGAATACATTAAATTTTTTTGCCTACATCCCCCCATCCTAATCTTCTCTATATGAAGAAAGGACTATCTCAGTGTACCAGTTCTATTTCTGATGTGACCCAGGCAAAATTTCTTCACTCTGAAGGACTGAGACATGAAGCAGAATGAAATGAGTGAATTGTGACTTCCAAGTCACAATAGAATGGTTAGCTGTTTAGTAAAGCACTACCTATTAATTAAATAGCTGGCCATCATATCTTGATTTACACCATCTCTCCAGAGTGCATAATGTTGGATACCTAAGTATTTGTACATTTATAAGCAGAATAAAACATTTGCATAAAGTACACAGAGATATTATTATTCTTTAGTTATCAATAATCTGCAGGTAAACCATTCATAAAAGTTGACAAAGCATCTTCTTTTTGTCAGGGTTTGCACATCCAAACAGAGTTCATTTTAGACTGATTTCAGCTTTATGTTGCACTTTGATTTCTGAAGATCAGAATATAATAACTAACAGTCGCCTGTAGTATAAGAAAAATATACATTTGTGTTACATTCTTAAAGAGATAAATAATCTGGATGGTCAATAGAATAATCTCATGTAAAATGGAATTTATGGTGATTTTTAGATGATTCAGGATGTGTCCCTTTAAGAGAAACACTAACATTTATAGTGCTAACTTGCTGAAAAAATAGACTATCCTATTTGGCTACTGATAAAAAAATATTGTGCCATCTTACGCTAAATGTAATATACATAAAACAAGCTATATCAAATGATTTCAAGATCATTCATGTTTTTCCACACAGGCCAACAATGGATACCTAGAGAAAACTGTAAGTATATAATGAGTTATTTCCAGAACACTATTCCTATAATTAGTAATTTATAATTCAGGACAGGACCCCAAATAGATTCTTGTGGAACTCCACCTACAGCTGTAGTGGACAGACGGTCTTGCCTTAAACATTTCTTGATACAAAAGGTGCAAGCTTTGCAGACTAGGGAACGTAGCATGTGTTATAACCACAAAAGGAAGCGGGATACCGATTTCCAGGCCCACAGAGGCAGGACTGAGTCCGTCCTCGCATTCTGTGGTTTTATTGCCTGCAAACAGCTAACTGCACATGTGCAAAAGGACTAGGTTGTCAACCTTGGGGAGGGTCTTCTCTGGTACAATCCCAAAATTGTCATATGCGACCCCAAAATCATCCCGCTGCGACCACCCCAGGACGCACTGAGCCTGCGCAGAGCCAGACCACACCTGCCTTCATCAAGTATCACACCCACCATACATATGCAAGAAATTTCTTGGAACCAGGCAGAGACTTTGGGACTTGAACTCTATAAAAATGCTACCATCAGAAGCTTGGGTGGGACCCCCACCACCAAGATGGCCATGGTGAAGAAGACCAACAAGACACCGAAGGATCCGCAGGTGATGATATCTCTTTCTCTTCTCTCTTTCTTTCTCTTGTTGCTTTCTCTCTCTCTCTCTCTCTCTCTCTCTCTCTCTCCCCCCTTCTCTCTTTCTCCTTAGAAACTTTTGGCAGAGGACTAACTTTTTCAATTCATGTTGGTTCTGACAAGTAGTTGTTAGTGAGTTATTGTATCTACACACATGTGTTGTATTGTTTCCAGTTAAGTAGTTGTTGTTGAGTCATTGTATTAATAAATCATAAAATTGGTTGGCTGGTGTCGTTTCTCCTTAATTCTGTCCAAGGGGATCACAAACTTGGTCATTAGTCCCAAGGGGAGGGAATGGCTTCCTTTTGGGTTGAGATATTTCTAAATTGGTGCACAGACAGGATTCTCGGTGAAACAGGAAGTGCTCAGGTGCTTTGTGAGAGACTTGTGTGTGTGTCTGACATACCTTGGTATGAAGAGAATGCAGAGTCTGGATCCGTGGTTCTGTTTGCTCACAAGGAAAACAGCTGGAGAAGGGTGAAGTGATAGAATTGAACGAGAGATGAGTCTCTAAGGAATTTTAAAGGTGTGGCCACCTGAGAGTGACGATGGGGTGGGGGGCAATAATGGTAGAGAATTTATGGTGAGGCCCTCTCAGGACAAAATAACCCCTCTTTGGTGAAATGAGTGCCCATAACTGTTGTTGGGCAACTAAAATTCCTTGGCACTTGACTCCATTTTAAGTCTTAATTCTGTTCCCGAGAATATGAGCAAAACCTCACTCAAGTCTTTGACCCTCGTGCAACAACAACCAGTCTTCTTTCACTGATGGTATTAATTACTACCCTTGTTTACTTCTTTCAAAAATGTACCTGTTACTTTGAGCATTTTCTGTTATCCCATAGGATTTTTTTTTCCTTCAATCTTTCCCAGTTACCTCAATTTTCATAGGAATAATTGGGTTAAGATCAATTTTAGGACTTAACCTGGCATTAAAGCCAGTTATTGCCTTAACAGTGCTATTTTTGTCTAGAAAGAGTGGAGGACTAGAGAGTCCTCTAGTAAAGTCTAGAAAGACTAGGTGATAGGAGACTGAATACAGATAGTTGTGAATCTCTGGGGAAGTATAGATATTTAGTATAGATAGAATTTAGTATTGATACTGCTTTCCTATGGAGAAAAGGTCAATCCTGGAGCTGTAACCTTCTTTCTCTTGTTTTGTCTAATTATTTTCATTTCCCTTATTTTTCTTGCATTAATCTTGGCTATCTTTTGCATGTGTTAGATGAAAGATAATTGGTTTATACTTTTAAGATGCATCCTGCTTGCTGTGTGTCTTTGTGCATAGCTAAAGACATGTTAACGCAGTGGGGGATTGTAATGGATTGCTTTTCTTCCTGTTAAAAATCAGTTAAAAAGTCAAATGCTCTAAATGCTAGAGTTGATAAACTTGTCCTAAANCTATTTGGCTACTGATAAAAAAATATTGTGCCATCTTACGCTAAATGTAATATACATAAAACAAGCTATATCAAATGATTTCAAGATCATTCATGTTTTTCCACACAGGCCAACAATGGATACCTAGAGAAAACTGTAAGTATATAATGAGTTATTTCCAGAACACTATTCCTATAATTAGTAATTTATAATTCAGGACAGGACCCCAAATAGATTCTTGTGGAACTCCACCTACAGCTGTAGTGGACAGACGGTCTTGCCTTAAACATTTCTTGATACAAAAGGTGCAAGCTTTGCAGACTAGGGAACGTAGCATGTGTTATAACCACAAAAGGAAGCAGGATACCGATTTCCAGGCCCACAGAGGCAGGACTGAGTCCGTCCTCGCATTCTGTGGTTTTATTGCCTGCAAACAGCTAACTGCACATGTGCAAAAGGACTAGGTTGTCAACCTTGGGGAGGGTCTTCTCTGGTACAATCCCAAAATTGTCATATGCGACCCCAAAATCATCCCGCTGCGACCACCCCAGGACGCACTGAGCCTGCGCAGAGCCAGACCACACCTGCCTTCATCAAGTATCACACCCACCATACATATGCAAGAAATTTCTTGGAACCAGGCAGAGACTTTGGGACTTGAACTCTATAAAAATGCTACCATCAGAAGCTTGGGTGGGACCCCCACCACCAAGATGGCCATGGTGAAGAAGACCAACAAGACACCGAAGGATCCGCAGGTGATGATATCTCTTTCTCTTCTCTCTTTCTTTCTCTTGTTGCTTTCTCTCTCTCTCTCTCTCTCTCTCTCTCTCTCTCCCCCCTTCTCTCTTTCTCCTTAGAAACTTTTGGCAGAGGACTAACTTTTTCAATTCATGTTGGTTCTGACAAGTAGTTGTTAGTGAGTTATTGTATCTATACACATGTGTTGTATTGTTTCCAGTTAAGTAGTTGTTGTTGAGTCATTGTATTAATAAATCATAAAATTGGTTGGCTGGTGTCGTTTCTCCTTAATTCTGTCCAAGGGGATCACAAACTTGGTCATTAGTCCCAAGGGGAGGGAATGGCTTCCTTTTGGGTTGAGATATTTCTAAATTGGTGCACAGACAGGATTCTCGGTGAAACAGGAAGTGCTCAGGTGCTTTGTGAGAGACTTGTGTGTGTGTCTGACATACCTTGGTATGAAGAGAATGCAGAGTCTGGATCCGTGGTTCTGTTTGCTCACAAGGAAAACAGCTGGAGAAGGGTGAAGTGATAGAATTGAACGAGAGATGAGTCTCTAAGGAATTTTAAAGGTGTGGCCACCTGAGAGTGACGATGGGGTGGGGGGCAATAATGGTAGAGAATTTATGGTGAGGCCCTCTCAGGACAAAATAACCCCTCTTTGGTGAAATGAGTGCCCATAACTGTTGTTGGGCAACTAAAATTCCTTGGCACTTGACTCCATTTTAAGTCTTAATTCTGTTCCCGAGAATATGAGCAAAACCTCACTCAAGTCTTTGACCCTCGTGCAACAACAACCAGTCTTCTTTCACTGATGGTATTAATTACTACCCTTGTTTACTTCTTTCAAAAATGTACCTGTTACTTTGAGCATTTTCTGTTATCCCATAGGATTTTTTTTTCCTTCAATCTTTCCCAGTTACCTCAATTTTCATAGGAATAATTGGGTTAAGATCAATTTTAGGACTTAACCTGGCATTAAAGCCAGTTATTGCCTTAACAGTGCTATTTTTGTCTAGAAAGAGTGGAGGACTAGAGAGTCCTCTAGTAAAGTCTAGAAAGACTAGGTGATAGGAGACTGAATACAGATAGTTGTGAATCTCTGGGGAAGTATAGATATTTAGTATAGATAGAATTTAGTATTGATACTGCTTTCCTATGGAGAAAAGGTCAATCCTGGAGCTGTAACCTTCTTTCTCTTGTTTTGTCTAATTATTTTCATTTCCCTTATTTTTCTTGCATTAATCTTGGCTATCTTTTGCATGTGTTAGATGAAAGATAATTGGTTTATACTTTTAAGATGCATCCTGCTTGCTGTGTGTCTTTGTGCATAGCTAAAGACATGTTAACGCAGTGGGGGATTGTAATGGATTGCTTTTCTTCCTGTTAAAAATCAGTTAAAAAGTCAAATGCTCTAAATGCTAGAGTTGATAAACTTGTCCTAAAATAAATTCTTAGTTGTTACATGAAAGATTTCTACCTTAAGACTGGAAATCTGCATGTTAAGTCGTCCATGCTAATTACAGTTTCAGTGATCTAAGGCTTTATTGAAAAGGTTTATCAGTCTTCCATTAACATATCCTTATGTTTATATATGCACTAATGTATTCTTTCTTAAATTTGCTACAACAAATGGCTGGTCCCCAAATGATTAACATTTATATCTAAGGTTAACTCCAGAAAATATCTTCAAACAATTACTGTCATATGGAGAAAATTAAGTTTTTAAGTCCTCTGGAAATTTTTATTACTGGGTACAGCTACAGGATAAACCATTATAAAATGAGGTTGAGAATGTACATATTCAAATTTATATCTTATTTTGCAGCAAACCAATGACAAGGCTCCCTCATGATCTTAGAAAATGATGAGTTCTCAGATACACACAAAGTACAAATTACATACCTTTGGAAAAAAAGAGTCTTCAGTGTTGCACAGTTCTAGATGCAGAAAAGGTAGTGCAAGTGAATTGTTAAAGTCTAAAAGGGATTGTAAGGTCTGAATGTTGATTAATGGCACTTGACTGGATGTCAACACAAAGCTCAAAGTCAATCATGTCAAGGCATATGTCAGTGTTTGCATAGCATAGTTTTAGTACCATCTCTGAATAGCATTGAATTATAACATCACAAAAATCAGATTTATTTATCTAAGCTTTTAACTGCAATCAGAAGTCATTCCTGTGTGCCAGCCATGGGATAATATGATATCCATGACACTACCATGATGAAGCAGATCAATGGTACCATGATCAACATTCGTTTTATCAAGTCACATCACGTGTATTGTTTTGTATACAGAAAAGTGCTAAGTGAAAAAATCTATAATTGTATTCTTTCTTAATGTATATAAACCAGAATAATTGTTAAGATATTACTTTTGCTCTTTATTTTTAAATGGAAGATGGTCACCTAAGATTGCTTCAGGACTGAGATAGAATAGTAATGGAAAAAGTTTTGTATTATCTCTTCAGTACCTCCCTGAAAATAGTGTTTTCTTTAGGACATTTATAGCATCTGTTAACATACAATACCACATGGTGCATTCATATAATAATTTTATACTCATTTCAGTCATGGAAATTTAAATACTGTCATGTCAAATTTGGAAATGATCATGTGATGAGACTGTTCCTCCATTTCTCCAGATTGCTAGCCCTAAGGTTCTTATGTGATCAAATCTAAGTTTGTAATTAAATAACCATAAGATGTTTTAGTTTTTCATGGTACACATTCACAGGTTTATGCAAATGGTCTCACTGGTTACATCTTTCAGAAATCTAAACAGACAAAAAAGAACCCCTTACATTCTTTTTTGTTATACAGACTTAAGATTGTTCTTCCCAGAAAAAAGTTTTATGCTATAAGGTATTGTAATCCCAGCATAATAAGAGCATATAAAGAGCTAGAGACTATAAATAGTGTATTATATATGTAGTCAATATAATTATATATGTAGAAAACATCAGAGAGAAGAAAGCTGCTGCTAATTAAGAGTATTTTTGAGTATAGTGAACATATGTGAATTATGATAATGAAAAAACAACATATAGATGCCAAAACTGAAGACAAAATATAGGTAATGTTTTGCAATCTCTTTTCCACTGTGAGAAGACAAGGTGAATTATTTTTCCATCTGAGCTTCTCAGCCCTCTGTAAATGAATTTATATTACATATATTCAAATCAAAATCAAAAAGGAAAAAAGGTTTTCCAAGTAGAACTTAAATTCTGAGAACTATTAGCTCAAAAGTGAACCATGAAAAATAAAGTGAAACAATTTAGTTAATAAATTTGCTTGCCTAAATATATATAGGAGATGGAAAAGAAAAAGGATATGCAAGTCTCAGTAGATATGCCCTTTTCTCCTCAGTCTTCACCAAGGTCTCCCAGGTTTTTGTGATTACTTAAAGAGTTTAAGGTGGCGGAAAAATATCAGTGGCTGATGAGGATCAAATCAGGGATTGCTTGAGTGGCCTTTATTCATAAAAACCCATAGCACCTGACAGGGTGCATCCTGTGGTGAAAGAGGTGGAAGACATCTTTGTGAAGCTGTTGTTCGTCGTCCTTAACAGCTAACGGAGATCAGGGAGGTCTGCTGTACCATCTTCAAAAAGGTCAAAAGAACAATCCAGAAAACTATAGACCAGTAAGCTTCACTTTGGTCCGTGAGGAAAATCACGGAACAATTCCTCGTGGAACACATTTCTGGGCTTATGAAGGAGAAAAGCATTATTAGAAACAGCCAGCATGGATTTACCAAGGATAAATCATGCAAGATTGATCTGATTATTTCTGTGATAAAATTACTAGATTTAAGGGCAAGCGGAAAATTATGGATGACATCTACCTGAGCTTTAGCAAGATTTTCAGCATTGTCTACCACAATATTCTTGTATCCATGTTGGGATTTTATGGGCTAGATGGGAAGACAAGTAGATATGTGAAAAACTGATTAGATGGTTGGGCTTAGAGCATAGCGGTAGCAGAGGCCAGTACCAAGAGGCATACCACAGAGGTCTGTACTGGGAGCTATCCTGTTTAATATCTTTATCAATGACCTGGAAGGAGATGTTAACAGTGCACGCCCATCACTTTTGCAGATGAAGCTGAATTGAAAGACCAGTTGAGACACTGGAGGCTGGTGGTCCCTCCTCTAGAGGGAGCTAGACGGGCTGGAGGAGTCGGCTGACAGGAACGTCGTGAAATCCAACAAAGACAAATATAAAGGCCCGCTCTTGGGAAGGAAAACCCCTAGCAGAGTTACAGGCTGGGGACCGACAGGCAAAGGAGCAGGTCAAGTGAAAAAGCCTCTGGTGGCCCTGGCAACAGAGAGCCAAAGGTTATCTGGGACTGTATGGATCAGAGCATAGGCAGCTGGCTGAGGCAAATGATTGCTTCTCACACTCAGCACTCATTAGACTACATCTAGGTTACTATGTGCAGTTTTGGGATCTCCAACACAAGAAAGACTTATAAACTGAGGTAAGTTTATTGTGGCCAGCAGGAGAAGGGAAGTGATTGTGCCACTGTACTCAGCACTGGTGAGGCCACAGCTTGGGTACTGTGTACAGGTTTGGGTGCCACAGTATAGGAGGGACATTGAGGTGCTGGAGCACGTCCAGAGAAGGGCAACAAAGCTGGTGAGGGGTCTGGAAAACATGTCTTATGAGGAGCAGCTGAGGATATTCATATTGTTTAGTCTGGAGAAGAGAAGGTTGAGAGGAGACCTTATTGCTCTCTACAGCTACCTGAAAGGAAGTTGTAGTGAGATGGGCGTTGGTCTCTTCTCTCAAGTAACTAGTGATAGGACAACAGGAAATGGGTCCAAGTTGCGCCAGGGAAGGTTTAGGCTGGACATTAGGAAAAATTTTTTCACTGAGAGTTATCAAACATTGGAATAGGCTGCTGAGGGAGGTGGTTGAGGCACCATCCCTGGATGCGTTTAAAAGTCATGTAGATGTGGTGCTTAGAGACATGGTTTAGTGGCGGACCTGGTAGAGTAGGGCCAATGGTTGGGCTAGATGATCTTAAAGGTCTTTTCCAACCTAAATGATTCTATGATTCTAAGTTCCAAGGAAGACCACCAAGATGGTCAAGGTTGGAGCATTTGCTCTATATGCAGAGGTTGAGACAACAGGGCTTGTTCAACTTGGACAAAAGACAGCAGAGGAGAGACCTAAGTGTAGTTTCCGGTATGGGGAGGTCATCAAGGAAACAGATCCAGGCTCCTCACAATGGCATGTGGCAAGAGGATGAGAGAAAACAGGCATAAATTGAAAGAAGTGAGCTTCAGGCTAGATATAAACAATTCCTTCTTCATCGTGAGGACAGCTAACCAATGGAGCAGGTTGGTCAGAAAGGATGTGTAGTCTCTGTCCTCGGAAGTTTTCAAGAAACAACTAGAGCAAAGCTCTGAGCTACTCTATGTGACCTCAGAGCTGACCTTCCTTAGTGCAGGAGGATGAGCTACAGATCTCCTGAGATACCTTCCTACCTGAAATATCTTATGATTCTAAGTCTCCATCTAAAGCTTAATTCTTGATTCAACTGACATGAAGGGATACTGGAATCACAGGGCCTAGAATCCAAATCCCCAGAACTTTGATAAGTTCCTTCTGAAACTGTGGAGTTTTGGAAGAACTGTCAAAATCAATAATAAAACAGCAGTTTGGGTTTGGTTACTTAGAAATTTTCACATTAAATTTCAAAGACAGAGTAGTCTTGATCAAGAGACTTGGACCTTTATTCCTCTCTCTTGAAATGCAACAGTTTTACTACTCCTCCCTAATAAAAATACTAAAAACACCCAGTTAATTCAAAAGTCTACACTCTACCTTTCTTATGCATGTGTTCTATTGCAACCATATAATTGCTGTTCAATCAAACGCAAGAAAAGGGTGCTGAAAAATTATGCATTGACATCAAAATGTCTTGGAGCAGAAAGGACTGGCTGCTCCATTGCAGTGAGGAGCCAGGCACCATGAAGATCTCAGGCTGAGCCATGCCCTCCCCAACAGGTGCCGCCCCACAGGTCCTGAGGGTATTGGGCAGTAAGAGTGTCCATCAGCAGCTCACAACATTTCAAATGGTAAGTCTGGACTAGGGCCTGCTAGATGATCCTGTCAGGAGCAGCAGGAGATGGGGACAGATACTAACTACACTGTCAGTCCAAAAGACCTGTCCAGGGAACAAGCTACGCAAAGTGCTGGTCTGAAGTCCAGAGATGGGGCTGGGAACCCACACACCCATGGTGTCACTAGGGCTGGGGCTCGGTGCCCAGGGCTGAGCTGAAATGATGCTCCTGAGATCCTTGTAAAGGAGTGTAATGAGGTTCCAGATGAAGTAGGACAGTAAGGCCTACTGGAGTCCTCATGGTCCTTATACAAAGGATATGCCTAGATAGCAGATCATGATGTTATATGACACATTCATCTTCCCCTAAGTGACCTTTTGTACTGCTGCATAGTTCTTGACAAGATGTGAGGTTTATCATGAAGGAAAACAGAACTTAGCAGGAAGAGAGGAAAAAGCTGAGGAGATAGAAAAAGAATGATGGAGAAGATAGTGGTATGGCCCATATTCAGGTTTCACCCCCAGATCTCATCCACAGCATGGATTAGGAACACAGCAGGTGTATATAGACAACCATTTGAAAAATTATACTTAACTCCATGTCTATAAATACAGACAAGATTATTTTTTTAAGTTCATAGTTTACACAGTGTTTGTAAAACAAGATAATATTTTGTTTAGTCACTTAGACATGAAGGCAATTTGAAGTTGTGGGGGTATTTGATTGTATGAGAGTCACAGAGGTCAGAATAATATTGAAAATGGGTAAAGTTCAAAGAATATACAGTGTGAGGATGTACTCATATGAAAATGGGAAAGCGATGAGAAGAAGAATCAATGTCTCAGACATCTGAAAAATACTTCAGATGTCTAAAGTCTTTTTCTGGTACTCAGGAATGCACTCGTTTTCTTTTATGTTTTCAGTGAATTTCCCACAGTATCTCAGATCTCACTGGAGTTGTGGAGGGCATTTATTTCAGTCAGAGAAAAGTGAAAGAGGGAGAATGAGTAGCTAACCTTTAAAAAGGTTATACATCCATTTAAAAGCTATTTATGCTGCCAGTTTTACTTAGCCTGAACATGCTTCACCACCCTTGTCATGCTACACACTTTGTAACCTCCCATTAAATTTTCCAGGCTTTCCTGGTGTGGTACCGACTGGTAGTCATGTGCTTAAATATTTCACAATTCCTTCCAGTCAAAGAATATGGTTCCTGCATAAAATTATTATGTAAGTGATCAAGAAAGTAGAAAGGCAAACACAATCAGTACAATGAAAACCAGACTAGATTTAAACTCTTTGTATGAGACACTTGAAAAAGACAGGTTTATAGCAATGTTCAGACTTAGAGTACCTAGAATCACGCCTGGTGAGGGGAACCAGGATCAGCCACAGCCCTGGAGTATTCAGGCAGGACCACAGAGATGAGGCTGTGCTGAGGTCAAGCCAGGAAAACAGTCCACAGGTCAGGATCAACAGGATCAAGTGCTGCTGTAGTTGAGCTGTAGATCACCAAGACTACAACTCAGCTTAGAAAGCAACTGAAGACCCAGACTGAAATGAGACTCCTGGACCACGGTTAGGGTCAGTAGGTGGAGGCCCCAGGTGAGGCTGGCCAGGGACATTTATGTTTATTGGTGCCCTCAGGACAACCCACATTTCTCCTTTGTCTTTAACCTAAATCTTAAAATCACAACATTTCTCAATTGATGTTCTACGCACATGGCAATATACAATTATTTTTTTTTAAAAAAATAATATAGGTCTACACAAGTTATTAAGGGGACAAAAAAGGGTAGAGGTTCATTTTGTTACATACTTTACCAACAACTGTGCTAAAGTTGAAGTGCTGACAACAACTTTAGGTACATTTCATTAACAATTCTTTCTAGATAAAAGTTATTTGCTCTAAGTTTACAGCCTAATCTATATTTTTTTCTTAAAAATACTTTATGTCAAATTACAGAAATATAATATACATAAATATTTTATACAGGTATAAAATGAAAATAGGTTTTAATATAGTCTGATCCTATTGGCTCTGTCTAACTACTAAGGAATCAATCCTTAAACCTAGGGAAACGGCTTGCGTCCAGTGCTTGAACTGTCTTGCATACACACTTCAAAGACTGCACTTTGCAGAGCAGGCTGGAAGTTTTTTTATTACCATAGCAATGTTCTGAATCTGAAATGGCTTTGCACATAATTATTATTCTTGTGCTTTTCCCAGTTTACTCCACCATCTTGCCAGTATGATGCTTAACAAAGCCTCAGTGGTCATTGAGATGAACAGCCCCAGTGCCAGCACAATCTGCAGTGGGGTGCTCTAGCTCAGTGCACAGGGGCATTTCACAAACCAGGGGAACATCAGGGGGAGCTGAGACACCTGCCAGTATCCTGCAGCTTGTGTGACAGCAGCTGATGAGACCAGAGCAGGGCCAGGAGCAATGACAGCCCTCCGTGGGAGGTTTAGATTGAATATTAGGAAAAATTTCTTCACTAAAAGGGTTCTCAAGCATTGGAACAGGCTACCCATGGAAATGGTTGAGTCACCATTGGAGGTGTTTAAAAGATCTGTAGATGTAGTGCTGAAGGACATGGATAGTGGTGGACTTGGTAGTGTTAGGTTAATGGTTGAATTCAATGATCTTAAGGGTCTTTTCCAACCTAAACTATTTTATGATTGTGTGATTCTGTATACTAGAAGAAACAAAGATTCTGCAAGCTTGGAAGATTAAAAATACAGGTGAATCTTCATCTAAAAATTATATCAGACTTCAACAAAAATGAGTATGTGCTATCAAATTCAAATTTCACAACTGTATGATGTGGTTTATGGTAGGACTCAATGGTCTTGAAGGTCTCTTCCAACCCAACTGATTCTATGATTCTATGATCTGGGAGGAACGGAAGGCCTCAGGGGGCCAGCACCAGGGTGAGAAGTTCTCAGGATCACCACCATCAAGGGAGAGAGAACTTATCAGCAAACTTTCTAATTTGTGTTGAATGTCACATTCATGTTATGAAATAATCCTGTTGGCCATCTTGGGTCAAGTGCCCAGGTCTCATTCCTCCTAATCCCCATACTTGGCTAACTCAAAAACACTGAGACTTTGAAACCCACATACCATGGCTGGCTATAAAGTAAAATTTTTCAGAAATCCAGACGCTGGAGTCTTCTAAAAGTGCAGTTTTCCCAAGCATTAGAAGAGAAATTAGTCCTGTGTTGCTCAAACCAGGACAGGGCAAAAGGATCAGATTAGAATGAACTTCACTTCAGGAGGCTAATTTTGTTCACATGTAATAATTTTTAAAGGAATTTTAGATCATATGGGATATCTTTTTGTCTGGTTAAATAGTTTATTAAATTGTCCTGAACTTTCCCAAGCCTTTTCTTCTAAAAGCTTTTTTAAGAAACATAAAAAGTATACATGTCAAAGGAATTTTAAATGAGTTTATCACTTCTTTCTTGTCCCACACAGAATAATAGAAGATTTTGAAGAGAATGACATTATGCAAAAAATCCAAATTTCTTGTGGCATCTTGATAATGCACACAGCCTTATAATTCTACCAGATTTGAATACATATGTAATTTCTTTGTAGTTATCCCATGTGTCTGTTCATAATTTTATTTCATAGTGAATAAGGTTGTGGAAATTTCTCTCTTTTCTGCTTCCTTCTCCTCCAAGAGTAGGTAGCGTTTTATAGAATAAATAGAATCATAGATCTAGGACTTTTCTCCTTTTGAATTGCAAATGATTTAGGGTATTATTAGTTCAAATGCCAGCAACACTATTCATGGGTTTCTGTTTTACATAATTTCATTGCAAGTTTACACAATTTATAGCTCATTATCATAATTTTATAATTGATTTCATGTAAATCAAAAATAATTTTAAATACCAAATAATGTTCTTAACATCATGTATGTTCTTGAATGATTTTAAAATAATTCTTTATTTAATCAATAACTTTTTTTGTCAGCTCTATTCAAATCAAGTTACACATTGCACAGTCAGTTATTCTGCAATATATGTTTCTGTTTATGATTTTACATAGAATCTAAGAGTGGTAGTAGTTGTTTACTTGATTCTGTTTTGACAGTGAACACACCCATACTAAGCATCAAAAGGATATTATGCACAGGTTATTTACACTTAAATTTACACTTTATAATAAATTTTCTAGAATCAAGATTATTTTGGATACAGAAAATGCAATTTACATAAAACTTATGGAAGCAAAGAAGCACCAGAATAAAGTATAAAGAAACTGTGTCAATTTAAAAAAAACAACTCATGAGTGCTGAAATACTCAGTGAAGGCTATAACCATAAGATGGACTACTTTGTATATTATTTAGGATCAGAGGGTCCAGGTTCCATCAGGAATAGGGTTACTTCCTGGCAGAGTATATACCAGAGTTACATACCATGTAATGCCGTTTCCAGTCTACAGAGGAGAGCTGGCTGGGGGAGGGGGGGCAAATGGCTGCTTGGAAGCGGGCTGGGGTGTATGGTAACCCTGTTTGTACATCCCTCCATCAGTGTTATTGTGGTTGTTTTCCTTTTTCTTTTGCTGTTCTGTTAAACTGCCTTTAATTCAACCCATGTGTTTTGCCTTTTTCTTCCAATCTTCCCTCACCGTTGTGCGGGGGTTGGGTGAGCAGCTGTGTGATTTGTTGCCAGCTAAGGCCAAAACATGACACAGAGCAGTTACATCAGTGGAATATTTTCATTATTTTATTGCTTTCTTAATCTTCTGGTAGCACTAGTTGAGGTGAAAAAACCACAGAAACCATGAAATGCATTTAATCATGTGACTGTTAGTTGCATTCTGAAATACAGAAAACAGAAATGTTTGAAACACCAGATGTTGATAATATGTTAAATTTTTATGTATAGTTATTTATTTTGTGAGTGGCACAATAAGGGAAATTCAATAAAATTAATTTTTAGAGAATAAACAATACAAGGCTTGATGAGATGCTGAAAGGTTTTTGTTTCCCTGAAGCAGGATAAGCTATTCCTAACCTATTTCAATTATTTCTGACGGTTGACTTGGTTTGACTTTTGAGGTTGGAGATGGAATTTGGTCTTGAGTCCAAGTAACATGCTTAGATTTTGAAACACGAGAATCAAAAACATAACCTAGGAGAATCTGATCAAAACATGATGTATACTTACTACTGAAATACAGAACCAGTGTTACAGATCATCATCATCAAAATATTATTTTCAGCTACTTATAAACATTAAATAACTCTAAACACTTCTTGAATAAAGAAAAAGGAAGACTGTATCAGCCAAAATAAAACTATATACAAAAGGAATAACTAGTACTGTACCTGTGCATGAAAATACAAAAATAGGCATGAAAATATGTGTATTTTCACCAAATACCAGTCAGAAAGACATCAGAAATGAAAAATCTGTACCAAATCATTAGTAGATGAGAATTTAAACCACATTATCTGCCACGTCACTAAGATGTTTTCTCACTAGTACCACAAAACCTTTGGTTGTCAGAAAAGTTGTTTTCAAGAAAATAGTTATTTTGCCATGTCATGTTATGCACTAAGAAGAACTCACTTGAAAACAACTTTACTAATGTAAATTTAAAATAAAATACCACAAATTAGGACAGCGGCATACAAAAACAACCTAAGCATAAGTCCTTTTGATTAACACAGCCTAAAAATGCATGGTAACCGTAATACTCATTCTAACCTTGACTCAGACTCTGTCTTTAATTAAGTCATTTTGCTTATCTAGGTTTTCCTGTTCTTAACAGAGGCAACCTATACATCACTGGAGACAGTGTTAGAATGAATACTTAGGTTTAAGCTAGTAGAACACTACATCTAAAGAGTTGTATAGTCTCATTAGAACAGATATATATTGTGTTAATTTTTAAATTAAGTTTGAATTGAGACAGTGATTAAATATATACACTTCACACTGGAACAGTTTGGAATGTGGTAATGGATGGTCTAAATGTATCCCTCAACTGTGATAAAGCAGATGATTAAGAACAAAAAGATGGAAATTAAGACAAAATGGGTCCAGAAGTTATTCATGAACAAGCTTAAGGGAAACTGTGGAAACCAGATAAATGTAGAGAAAGGTATTTAAGAAAGAAAAGTAAGAGAGAATGATAAAGGAAGGTTTTCTGTGTTGCTTTTTTTTTTTTTTTTAAAGGGTGTTTTTCCCACAAAGTTAAGAAGTCAAAGGATTAACGAGTCCTATATGGAAGTACTATAGCTGTCAGAGAACGTACTGGTTTTCCCAGTAGAATTTAATCTTTATTACTGTAAGAAATTGTAATACAGATATTCAATGAAAATTTTAAACAAATAAAAATCTTTCTAATCTTGACATTTTAAAGTAGATTTAAATATAATTATTTCAGGTTTTCACATGTCAGGACTGGGGAGAATAAAACCTCATTTCATGGTGTCTATATGGTTTAAACATAAAAACAATTTAGATTTGGTGCATGAAAATGGTATTTTTAAAGACCTCATCTAAACTTATTACTTTTTTTTTTCCCCCTAGTGGAATCATTCCCATGTTGTAGGACATATAAGATGGGTTGTTTGTACAGAAAAGAAGAATGCAAAGGAAATGCAGATGAACATGGAGTTGTAGAGTTTTTCAAATGTCATTTTCCAGATTTTTGTATTTAGCAGTTCTGTGACTTTTGCAGTATTTTTAAATTGTTTTGATTTGTTCAGTTCAGATATAAAAAGCAAAACACAAAGAAAACCGCTTTCTAAATTACCTGATTACATAAACATCAGTGAAAGTATAAGCTTACAACACAGGTTATTTCTAAAGTTTAGCTAAACCTGTGTTTCTGACTCTGAATGGCACTATGATCCATCAGCTGAAATTATAATAGACATGATAAAAGGTTTTATTCATAAATGTAGACAACACTTTGGTGTTAATGCTGTTGAAAGAGTTTCTGAAGCCATAAGAAGTCAAGAATGGAGTGACACACTGAGCTGCTTGGATTGAGTTAAAATTTTGGACATAGCATTTTCAATAATGTAAATACAACAAAATGAAAATCCCATACTTAATATGAACTTGTTTCATCTCCTTCCTGCTTTACCTTTCTCCTTCCGTGGAACTGACCACAGCTTGGTGCAGTTACCTTTTCCTGTCAGCCTACCTCTTGCTTCTTGGCTCCTATGTATCTGATTGCTCTCTGACTCTTCCATTCAGCTGCATATTAGCATTCACTGCATAGCAAAATAGCATCAAGAGTGAAGGGATTGTTTGAAAAAACAAGTTATTGAGACATTAAAGAAAGAGTGTACAGTATGACAGAGATTCTGTGGTCATTTATATGGCATTGCTAGGACACCTGGCAGAAAATTAACAAATAAAAAAAAATCATCGTTGACTTAAGGTCAAGGATAAAATTCTACAAATTGACTGATGACATAAACAGCCACGATTTCATAGCAGTTTGTGGCTGAGCTTTAGTTAAATATATGCAAAATATATTACACATGATGTATTATACAACCGCTGCTGAATGTCTTTTAATCTTGATTCAGACAGTGTGTTCATACTATTATTAAGACCAAAAAAATCACAGACCGGGATTCTACCATAGAAAATTATTTCATACTGTCCCTTTTGGACTATAAAGGCAAAATTATATACTTCAGTGCTATCACAGCATCACAGAATTGTAGGGATTGGAAGGGACCTCCAGAGATTATCTTGTCCAATTTCCCTGCCAAAGTAGGCTCACCTAGAACAGATTGGATGGAAATGCATCTGGACTGGTTTTGGGTATCTCTAGAGAAGGAGATAACCTCTCTGGGCAGCCTGTTCCAGTACTCTGCCACCCTCAAAGTAAAGAAGCTCTTTGTCATGTTGAGATGGAATTTCCTATGTTCTGTTTTGTGCCTGTTGCTGCTTGTCATTCACTGTGCATCACTGAAAACAGTCTGACCCCATCCTCTTGTCACCTGCCCTTTAGATATTTATAAGCATTGATGAGATCCCCTCTCAGCCTTCCTCAGGCTAAACAGACTCACATCTTTCAACCTTTCTTCATAACAGAGGTACTCCAGTCCCTTGATCATCTTTGCAGCCCGCTACTGGACTCCCTCCAGTAGTTCCCTGTCCTTCTTGAACTGGGGAGCCCAGAACTGGGCACAGTACTCCAGATACGGCCTCACCAAGGCCGAGTAGAGGGGGAGAAAAACATCTTTAGATGGGATGGACACAGTATTTTAATGCACTCCGTAATACCATTGACCTTCTTGGTCACAAGGGCACATTGCTGGCTCAAGGTCATCCTGTTGGCCACCAGGACTCCCAGGTCCCTCTCTGCAGAGCTGTTTTCCAGCAGGTTAACCCCTAATCTGTACTGTTGCATGGGGTTATTCCTCCCTTGGTGCCGGACCCTACACTTGTTTTTGTTGAATTTCATTAGATTTTTCCTTGCCCAAGTCTCCAGCCTGTCCAGGTCTTGCTGAATGGCAGCACAGCCTTCTGGTGTGTCAGCCACTCCTCTCAGTTTTGTATCATGAGTAAACTTGCTGAGGATACACTCTATGCCTTCATCCAGGTTGTTGATGAATACGTTGAGCAAGACTGGACCCAGTACTGATCCCTGGGGAACACTGCTAGTTACAAGCCTCCAACCAGATTCTGCACTGCTGGTCACAACCATCTGAACTCTGCCATTCAGCCAATTCTCAATCCACCTCACTGCCCACTCATCTAACCCACACTTCCTAAACTTACCTACGAGGATGTTATGGGAGACAGTGTCAAAAGCCTTGCTGAAGTCGAGGGAGACAACCACCACTGCCCTTCCCTCATCTAGCCATCCAGTCATGCCATCTTAGAAGGCTGTAAGATTGGTTAAGCATGATTTCTCCTTGTTGAATCCATGTTGAGCACTCCTGACAACCTTCTTTTCCTCCAGATACTTAGAGATGACTTCTAGAATGAGCTATTACACCACCTTCTGAAGGATGGAGGTGAGGCTGACTGTCTAAACTGAAATAATCTGAGATGGTTGCATGCATCTCAGGAATGAATATACTTCAGTACAA
This sequence comes from Chionis minor, assembly GCA_013398295.1. NCBI lineage: Eukaryota > Metazoa > Chordata > Aves > Charadriiformes > Chionidae > Chionis > Chionis minor. The sequence continues at coordinate 30,045 of VZSF01003008.1, forward strand.
GGTATTGAGAATGTAAGATAATGTTGCCTTCATCTGAAAGAGGACCAATGCTTGCACATCAAGAAAAACAAGGATAATGAGGTCCTTGTTTCCACTTGAACATTGAGCTGTTGACTGCAACTCTTTGAGAGTGGCCATCCAGACAATTCTTTATCCATCACATGGTCTATCTAGCAAATCCATGTCTCTACAACTTTGAGACAAGGATGTCATGTGGGGCAGTGTCAAATGCTTTGCACAAGTCTAGGTAGATGACATCTGTTGCTCTCCCTTTATCCACCAATGCTGTAATCCCATCATAGAAGGCCATCAAATTTTTCAGGCATGACTTGCCCTTGGTAAAGCCATATTGGCTGTCACCAATCATATCCTTGTTTTTCATGTGCCTTACTGTAGTTTCCAGCAGGATCCATTCCCTGATCTTGCCAGGCAGAGATGTGAGACTGACAGGCCTGTAGTTTTGCCAGGTCTCCCTTTTTTACCTTTTCAAAAATGAGGGTTACATTTCCCCTTTTCCAGTCAGTGAGAACTTCACCAGACTGCCATGAATTCTCAAATATGATTAGTAGTGGCTTAGCAATATGTTGTTTAAAAGATAGCTCAAACCATTTATATATATTCATATTCATTTATATATATTAATCTGTTTTGTATTTGTCTGTTTCTTCAGGAAACACGGCTGTTCCTTGAAGTGTATCCTTGTAAAGGAATGATGTATTTTGAGATATAGGAACACAGGCACCTCTTATTGCTTAGGACCATATTCAGAAACCCTAGCAAGGATTCCTCAGTCATATCCCTTTTCAGGGTTCAGCTGAGTGAAAAGGAGATTAAGGCTATGAATATCTCCTAAAAAAAAATCTGATTTTAATTTTGTTGCATGGACAATGTAGGACTCAAGCTTCTTTATTAGACTCGTCTATTTCATTTACAGCATCTGGTTTACTCCCCCACCCCCACACCCCCTTGCCCTCACTACCACTCCTGTGCCCTGGTGGTAAATCCAAAACTGTGTGTTGTTGTAGAAGTCATTAAAGCAATTTTAAATTAAATCTGATATTTGACAAGCAGTTGCACTCTGACCCTCCCTCAAGACTGGAGTGACATGCTGAATTGCTTTGGAGTGAGTTAAAATTCTGGACACAGCATTTCCCATAACCCACAGCTTAGGCAGCATTTTCTTAGGCATCATTCTCTTAGGCATCTATATTAATAAGACTGAACCCTTTACAGTGCTGTTGGTTACTGAATACCAGCACAAGTCTCTGAAAACACTGACCAATTTTTCATCTGTACTAAATTTCCAGAGTTGTAGAAAGTCATGGTGAATATTGTTACATAAAGATTTTTAAAGGTTGTTTAAAAAATAATGGTCCACTTCAGAAAGGTGTGAAAAGAACCTTTCAAATTCAGAACTTTAATCCTCCACGATTGCGCGACAAAATCTAATGGTTTTGACTGTCAGAGAGGGAAGAAAACTGTAACAAGTTCTTACATTCATAAAGAGACATAAAAATTGCTTAAAATATTTAAAATTACATTCCTGCTTGTCTTGATTTTATGACATAAACAGATAGGGATCTAATTTTTATTTTATTTCCAACCTGTTAGACATTTAAACTCTGGCACTTTAACAAAAAAAAAAAGTAGTGGAGGAAGATGTTTTAAAACTTTACTGTAGTGTAAAACATAGACGCAGTCTTTGGAAGACAACAGTTCTGAAAAATCATACACAGATTTTTTCTGTATGACAGGTAGTCTAGAAGATGGAAATTATCATAGTGTTCTTGGTATATTTCAAGTGAACTAGTCAATGAAATATTATAACAAGTCAAGTATTTTGGCTTGATATGTGGTTATTGCAAGAAAGCAATAGACTGAAATTATTAGAATAGATAGGCTACTGCTAAGCAAGCTGGCTAGACTCACATCTCTACTGTAGCTGTTCCCTAGCTGGACCAGCAATGAAAACAGGAACATGCTGGTACAGTGCAGTTACCTCAGCCCTTCTTCTTCTCCTTTGCTGCCACTGAGAATCTTCATTCTACCAGTTTGTATAGATCATTTATCTACTGTTTCAAAGCCAATAATCATCCCTAAAATTTTTAAGACCATCTCCTCCACTAGATGTCTTCTCATTAAGACAATCCTTGTTGTTAAATTTCCCTATGGACATGCAAGGATCTCTGACTAAAGTAATGACTGCTGTTAATTGGACTAAACCAATAAATACATAGAGAAGGAATTTCTGTGGAAGTTATACCTTACCAACTCTTGCAGCCCAGAGGGAATCCTCCAGTTGCCACTTTCCAATGAATGGATTCTTCACAGATCTTCTTCACCACAATTCAAAAACTTTAAGATCCATACGTTAGCAACAAATGGTCTATAAGATCAGGAAAAACTGAATATAATATTGAAACATCAGTAGGACTTCACAATGCTTCTGTGCAAATTTTATTTTTTATATTATGCCATTTCATTGATATGGCTTCTATGACCTTAAACTTTTGCTGTCTGAGACTAGATTTTATTTTATAAAACAATGGAATTTCTGATAGTTGAATAACAAGACTTGTTAAAAGTAGGAGTTTGAATATTTCTTATTTAATTTCTGGAATTACAAGAAGACTGTGCTTTTCCCTTCTAGTAATATGATACAATGCTATTTGGTCAATGATTAAATTAATAAACTGAGGGTTGTAGAGGAGATGGGTATGTTTCTTCCATTTTCCTCATATTAGTTCTTTGATCTCCTAGTACTAGATATACCAGTATTCAAAAGTACCAGAGATGAATGTGTAGCAAGAGTGTATCTTGATTGCGCAAGCAGATCAACAAATAAAACCTGAGTGAAGCAGAAAACTAGAACACAGGAACACAATGCAAAAGAACTTCACAGTGTTCAGAAACAACAAAGCAGCTTTGAAAAGTTGCCAGAAGAACTTACAAACTGTGGCATAAATACCCGTGTCCTTACTGCAAGGCTAACACAGAAATGGCAGAAATACAATATGCGTGTCAGTGAATAAATTGTCCTTGGCTAACAGAATTTTTCTAAAGCTTTGCTAGAGTACTTTGGAAAATAAGATCATATGATGAAACTATGCAATACCAACAAAGTAGGTATGCGCATGTAATACCAGGGAAAAATAATCATAGTCGTCCACTTAACATTTGCTATGTTCATTCATTTATACTAATACCTCAGTTTCAGAGATACATGAATAACAGAGATACATAATAAACATTGGGAGTTTTTTGGTTTGTTTGCGGGGAGGGCATTTAAGGTGAATTGGGGGCTGCTATTACAAATATAATTTTCACACTTATTCTGGTTAAACACAGCAATGTCTGATTCCATATTCTTCTTGATAGGTGTTTTAACACTCTCATTTTTATTAGGGGAGGTTTTCCCTAAAAAATAAAAACCCCCACAAATGTAACCATAAAATGTCTCTTCATTAATTTTATCTTGCTCTCCTCATATTTTTCAGCCTGAACAAAGGAAAAAGGCGGGGGAAGGCACTCAAACAGGGGACCCATGACAGTTCACACTGCCTCAGTGCAAGCCTAGTCACTAGCTTTTTTCTGAACTGCTGCATCTACCTTTCTCCAAAAAGTGTCTGTTATAGATGTGACTACCCAAAATAGCATAGACATAGGCCATCAGTGCCACATAGACCTGGAGCAGATGCCTGGCCTTTTTATTTACCATTGCTGATACAGCCTAATGGGTATTTATAATTTCTTCTTAGGAAAGAATATCTGACCCATTAGCATTAATATTCTGGGGTAAACAAACTTACTGGGAAACATGGAAAATAATCTTTACATACATAAAAATGAAATTGGGAAGCAAACTTTCCCTACTACCCTATGCAAATAACAGTTTACTAAAAAAATCTCATCTGCAAAGCAAAATGGCACCCTCCAAACTTCAGAAGAGACTTTGCAAATGCTATGAACCATGTAATCCTCTTAACTCTGGAATTTGCTCCACTGTACATTTGTCAAGTGTTCCAGAAAATCCATGCAACCTGAATGTCTCACTAGGCTTGTAAATCAGATATTTTTAGGTGGTGAAAAGGAAGTCATTTATAGTGTGAAGAATAGAGAAGGGCCTTGACAGCTTGGTGTGAGCAAAAGAGATTAGTGGTAGATTTCTTCCATCCAAAGACACCGAAAGAGAAGAGAAAAGGAAGAGAAGAGAAAAGGAAGAGAAGAGAAAAGGAAGAGAAGAGAAGAGAAGAGAAGAGAAGAGAAGAGAAGAGAAGAGAAGAGAAAACAGCTGTGGAGAAAACTATGTTTCTTTTAATAGTGCATGGCAAGTAAATTTTTAAAATGCTGTTTTAGAAGGGTGAATTCTAAGACTATCTCTGCAGGCAAGTAGGTGAGATATATATTTCCATATGGGTATCAGCATTCCAAGGAAAAATTTATCTGTCCTTGCTGTTGAAGAGATCGCACTGAGGTTCTCAACTTTATATCTGCTTTTCAGATCTTTTGCTGTATAAGTTTTCCTTAATTACTTTATTTGTTCTTCATAATAGGTTTTCATTTCTAGATCTCTGTGACAGAAGGTCTTACTCTTTTTTTAGAGCTTATTTACTGGCCAGTATTTTTCTGTTGCGTCAGGTGCAGATGCCATCTCTGTAAATCTTATTATAAATTACTTTGTCACAGAAATTCTTTAGTTGCATAACATAAGAAACATATGGTTGGTTATGGGAACAAGGAGGGACCAGTGTGGTCAGTAACACTGTGAGAGGGGGATAATTTACAGATTTTGGGAATTTTCATGAAGTGTCATCCAGAAAAACTTGAGGAGAAAAAAGATTTCTTCATGAATGTTTGAAATTCTAAGAGACACAAAAAATTGCAAATGCTCTTGCTCTGTCTAAAATAATTTCTCATTCATTTTGGCTGCAATCCAGAGCTTATTTGTTTTTCAATCTTGAATTGGACGCGTTACCATCTTAAAAGCAAACTGATAAATGTCACAACGTAATGTAGTACTAAACTTTAATTTTGGGGACATCTATGCCTGTGGGCATCTGACAATACTAAGTTGTAAATGCAAATGTAATGAAAAGTACTTTTGCTTAGATCAGTCTCCTTATGCCTTTGAGACAAAATTTAAATCAATATAATAGGAGAGAGAAATACTGCAAGCTTTGAATGTATTATTCCTATTTTTTCTAATAAGAAAACTAAATTCTGCCTGTATCACAGAATGTGGTATTTAAAAAATAAAAAATAAAAAAATCATTACACTACATGACATAACTACCTAGATTTTACTCTACCAAAATCTTTGAAATCCATAATATATTTTAGTCACACTGCGACATTAATACTCTTTTATTCTACAACAAAAAATACGATTAGAATGAAACATCAAACAACATAACACTGAAAATTTCAAAACCATGAAATGCTTAATGTCAAGATGAATAATGTTTTGTAGCATTATCCTAATATAAAATATCAGGACAGTGATGGCTTTCCTGTCTTCTCAAATAGAAACTACAATCATTGATTTAGAGCCCCAGTTCACTATAGAAAAATTACAAATAAAATACATTTATATGTCACCGCAGATGTGGTAATAATCATAGACGCTGAATAAAGTATTTGTTCCTCAGTGCTGTTCTCAGGTTCAGCTGTGAACATGGTAAAACCATGCCTCTAAATTTTTATAATAATGTTACCGCTTTCCCTAAACTATACATTTGTATAGCTGGTACTTGTATTTCTTTGCAGGTCTAATGTGCTTGGCACATTAGAAAGCTGAATTCCAGGTTTCTTCTGAAAACAAGATGAAGTGAATCAGGTTCTCCAAAATAAATTTAGATTAGTTTTGTCAAAAGATACATGGTTCTTGAAAAAAGAAGATTCTATCAAACGTGCATTTGCCATTCCTTCCATAAGTCTCTGTAGAAAATGAGTTGACCTTAATTTCTCCTGTGTTTTTCAAATTCAGGATTGCTTCCTGCAGAACCTAGTATTGGGGAAGAGATTCATCTTAAGAATATGAGAAAGTCCAGGGCTTGCCTTTTAGTCAATCTTAATGCTATCTAATGTTGCATGAACCATGCCCCAGAGTTGAGATTTTTTTGCCCCATTGATCATAAACTAAGTCTAGAATGGTGAGTTCAGGCATAAATATTCACACTGTACGTACTAAATATGAAAACTGCCACTCATTCTTTTCTGTTAGAAAATGAATCCTGAATCTTTTTATCTTCTCAGTTCCTCATCTCATAGCCCAGGGGAATCCCTGCCCTATGTTTGCATGGAAATTTGTTATCTACAAGTCTACATAATTTTACTTCTTCTGTACTTGGTTTTCTTTAAAAATCTTCAGGCCAAAGTATGTTATCATTTAGTAAAGTTTGTAAAATATTAAAAATAAATACTCATGCTCTCTTTGTTTTCACATTTATGCTGGTCTAAATATTGAAATACAGTATTAGAGGTATTATCACTGAAAAATGTTTTTAAAAAATCTCTCTGTAAGAAAATAGTGATTTTTTTTTCATTTAGGTTACACAAAAATGTAATTTAGACGTTTAATAACCCATAGACAGACAATCCCATTCTCTAAGCAGCTCTACTGTAATTGCTCTAGTTTATTCAATATTAAGGGTCAACCCATTTTATCATGAGCTGTTAACAAATATTCTTGTGGCTTTTTTAATTTCTGATGAGTGTATATTACCTAATTTGCATGATATTATTTCTGCTCCCTTAGTACAATTTTTTGAAGAATCAGCTAATTACAAATACTAAAGCAATGAAGAATGCAGTCATGAGTCATTTGTGTTGAAATTATCTGCCTTGCACTAGCCAAAGAAGCTGCATGTTAATAAAAAAAAGAAATAAATCTTCCTGACTTCAGAGATAATCTTGTATGTTATCTAGCACAAGAACAGCTTTAACAGATCAATCCAAAGATCCACAAAAACTTGTATTTTTTTCCCATCAGTGGATGAAAGTGGATGTCTAAAGAAATTTGTAGGAACAATACATAAATGTGAGCATATTTTCACTGAAAATATTTCCTGGTTTTGGAAGTGTCTGATTTAGGAGCTTCCTGGGTAGCAGTTGAGTTGGATTGGGCCTGGCTGACAGTAGTGTTTGCATTTAAACTTCAATTAACCCTGTGAGATAAATGAGTAGTAGTTTGAGCATAAGCAGCCTGTTAATCACTGTGAAGGTTGCGAACTATGGAGAAACTTCTCAACAAAGGATGGAAAGGGAACAAAAGATGAATGAAAAATTTTCCCCCTTAAGACAGAAATTTTGGAGGAAATTCAAACATCAGGGAGAAAATATGGAAAGGTCATTATGAAGATCTATGAGCTAGACACCTGAGGTAAGGAGTTAGGTAAACAGATCAATGGAAAACAGACATATCTGCTGAAGGAAGCTGCAGGCAAACCTTTCCTTCAAGGAAAGATTATCAATGATTGCTTAATAGCTTCTGTGAAACTGATACCCTGTGATGAGGGTGCATCACTGCTGCCCAAGAAGAGGAGGGGGATGTATTGATTCGACCAGGAGACTGTTGCATGTTGAGGATATAGTGATCCACACAACCGATAACCTGCGTAGGCCGCATGTTCAGTGTGGCTTTCAGGCTGTGATGTGCTGCATAAATCATGTGGCTGCAGGGCAACCTCAGCCAACTCATTTTAACAGAGAAACCTGCAGGCAGCTCCCACTTGGTACCAATGATTACACCCCCTACATGACTTTGCCTTTATCTGCAAGAGCAGCAAGACGTTCTCATGTAAAAATCCATTAGGAATACCTGTTTTCTTGCAATAAAATTATGTAATAGCTAGAATGACCGAAAAGTAGTGTTTATTTCCACATACAGAATTTGTACAGCACACTATGGGAAAATGCATTCAGGCTCTGTCCAGCATGGCACATTTGTAGAATGTACATGATTGGATGAAGTCAACTTCTGAAAACACTGTATACTGTGATCCATAAGTGCAGCCAATTTGGGAGCATGTGCAAACAATAAGAAGCCTTCCAACAAGCGAGGCCAAAAGTAGTGCAGGCAACATTCTTGGCCCCTGTCAAAACTGGTGTTGGAGAAAAAAATGTCCTCTGTACCTCATCAGAAGATAGAATCTCTTTGAATGCATGGCGAAAGAAACCTGAAGAAAATCATATTCAGGGACTTTTGAGAAACGGCTCCCAAACAAAAAACAAAGCAAAAAAAAAAACCCCAAAAAATAAAACCCACAGAATTTATTAAAAAATCTAAAATAAATAAATAAATTAAAAGTTTTTTTTAAAAAAACTATTAAGAAGCTTTCTAATTAAAGTGTTTTGGTAACTACGTCCATTTAGTTGATTTTATCATTAACTGTGATATCCTGCCCCAAAAGTTTTGTTTTAATCAGGTTTTCTTAACATTTATTTTCCTTAGTTTTATTTTGTGCTTGGTGGGGTTTTTACATGGCTGTTACTGAATAATATACAAAGAAGTAAATGTGACAAAAAAGCAACAAGAATTATGATGACTGATAGCAACACTGCTTTTGCCAAAATCAGTCGGCTCTATTACTCAGTACAGCTGTATCAGAATTAATTCAAAATTTCTTCTGTAATCACAAACAAAAAAATCTGTAATTGTAATTAGTTGGTGGATTAGAAGCTACTTTTAAAACCCACTGAAACTCCTTGCCTTAACTCACAGAGGTTTGCCTGGGTACCTGCTGGTGACATAGAATAAATAGAGTAGGGGCAGGGGGGCAGGAAAGAATATATATATTTTAATGATGGTAGGTAGTGCTGGATCTTGAGTTATTCATATTCTTCTCAGTATAACAGTGTGTGATTTCTAGTGCTGTTTTCTTACAAAAAGAGCTAATTAATATAAAATTCAAAAAAGGCTGAAGCAAATTAAAAATTAAATACAAGTTATTTTTTGTAAGAGTTAGTTGAAAAGCTCTTTAATTTGACTTGAAAACAGAATGAACCAATGCACATTTCTCTTTGCTTATAGCATTTAACTCCAAAACAGTTTTTAGTTTTGTTTCTTCCTTCCTTGGTATATATAAATCATATACAAATAGCTATGATCACAACTTGCTGCAAATAGCCATAATGGTGATCTATTTCACAGAAAGCAAGAAAACAAACAATTAGGGAAATAGATTAAACATGTTAATAAAATGATGACATATGTACTATATGGCTTCTGTGAAGCTACTCAAAAAAAAAAAAAAAGGAAATTTGAATTGTAGTCAGTTAACAGAGACATTTAATCTATACTGATTTCTTTTGCTTTGAAATCATATATGCTAAAACTGCTTGACCACTTTTTTCCGTCCTTAAATGCAAATTTTTAAGCTATAAAAAAAGTATTAGAAAATAAAAAGACATTATCTTACATGTCAGAGCTATGTCTTGAAAATCAATAAAGTATGAAAAAGCAACATTCATTATATTTAAAGCACAGAAATGAAAACCCACATGTAATAAAATGCAGCTGTTCACTGGAATGTAGGTGTCAAATGGAGCCCCAATGAAGGTTTAAACCTCCGTCTCCAAGTAGTTTTACAAATCATTGGATAGCAGAGGCTATAAATTTGTTGAGTTTTACATGATTCAATCTAATGTTAGGTACTGTTTGGGTAGTAAAAATATAGCCATGAAGAAGAGTGTCTTCATCTCAGTTAGAATAATGTTTCAACATAAAGATTTCATAGAATATAAAGCCTTAACTTCTGAGTAATATCTACAGAAGTTAACAGCTTACTTTGAACACTTTATTACACACACACACACACACACACACACAAATCATTCACACTTAAATTTCAGCTTTTATTAAGAAATAGAATCCCTTGTTTCATTAAACATTTTTTAGGGGAGAAAAGCTCTGACTCATACTCCTATCTTGACATATCTACTACCAGTACAGCAGTAGTGAAGATGCAGCTTTGCAATGTTCAGGTAGTTTCTTCTAATGTTATAAAACATATAAGTGTTTGAAGAACTACTCTAAAGAGATGTTGTGGATGGATAGATCTAGGATCCTGAATTTTCTCCTTCCTTCACATGAAAGAATCAGCACCTTTGTCCTTTCCTGGGGATTTCACTAGCCCTTTCTTCTGTTAAAGAATTTCATACGTCAAGTTTGGCAATGATACCAAGCTGAGTGATGTGGTTGATACTCTAGAGGGAAGGGTTGCAGCCCAGATGGACCTTGACAGGCTAGAGAAGTGGGCCCATGCCAACCTCATGAAGTTCAACCAGGTCAAGTGCAAGGTCCTGCATGTGGGTTGGGGCAATCCCAAACATGGATACAGGCTGGATGATGAGTGGATTGAGAACAACCCTGAGGACAAAGACTTGGGGGTATTGATGGATGAAAAACTGAACGCAAAACAGCACCATGCACTTGCAGCCCAGAAAGCCAATCACATCCTGGACTGCATCAAAAGAAGTGTGGCCAGTAGGTTGAGCGAGGTGGTTCTCCCCTTCTAGTCTGCTCTGGTTGAGATCCCACCTGGAGTATTGCATCCAACTCTGAAGCACCCAACATAAGAAAGAAATGGATCTGTTGGAGCAAGTCAAGAGGAGAGCCATAAGGGTGGTCAGAGGTCTGGAGCACCTCTCCTCTGAAGACAGGCTGCTAGAGTTGGGGTTGTTCAGCCTAGAAAACAGAAGGCTCAGGGGAGACCTTATAGCAGCCTTCCAGTATGTAAAGGGAGCTTATAAGAAACATGGAGAAGGACTCTATCAGCGAGTGTAGTGATAGGATGAGGGATAATGGTTTTAAACTGAAAGACGGTAGATGTAGACTAGATATAAGGAAGAAATGTTTTTACAGTAAGGGTGATGAAACACTGGAACAAGTTGCCCAGAGAAGTTGTGGATGCCTGATCCCTGGAAGTGTTCAAGACCGCGTTGGATGGTGTTTTGAGCAACCTTATCTAGTGGAATGTGCCCCTGCCCATGGCAGTGGGTTGGAACTAGGTATGATCTTAAAGGTCCCTCCCAACTCTAACCATTCCATGATTCTATGACTCTGTGATTCTGCGATTCTGTGATTCTATGATTCTATGAAGACAGGACTAAAATAATGAATAATCACTGAATATCTTAACCAGATTAAAAGGGCAACTTTTGAAGCCATTACTTACAGGAGGAACACACTGAAATTTAGTTCAGTGGTATGTGCATACAAGTATGAGTTAATGTAAAAAAAGATTTGAATGGAAGAGCAATATACTAAATTATGATCATAATGAATCCTACCCCCACATCCATACCATGGCAAAATAGGCCTGAACTAAATCTCTTTTATTCCTTTGTCTTTTTGTTCACAGTAAGTCTCATGGCAAAAGATCTTTTTGAAAAATACAACTCAGATAGCCCAAAGCTGAAGTCCTCTATAAGCCAGCATTGTCCTTACTGCAAACAACTCTCAGATGAATCAAGCATTGTTTTTACTCATGGCCTTTCTTATTGTCTTATAGGAGCAAATACATATCATCATGATTTCTTCTTTTGTTTTATCACTCACTAATATTATCTGAGTAGCCTTACTTATGAAAAAAAACCCACAAAACAATCAATCAAAAACCAAAACCAAGCTGAAGACTGAGGTATTTTTCAGAGTTAATGACTTTATCATTTTTCAACTTGATGATCTCAGGAATTCAAATACAATACAAAATAAAACTAGTCCATGGACTAAACTGCTTCTCTTGATTTGCTAATGACAATTTTATTTTTTTTTAATCCGATGGCTCCTTCCTACTCCCCCAACATGATCCTAATGATTTTCTGCTTTAACAGTTGAAGTCAAGATTATGATTTACATCTAAATCACCTCATGGAAGTCTTGCATATTAAAGTGGATATCTAAAGCTACTACATTTTAAACTCCTTTTAAGGTCAGAGTAGAAAAACTGTTACCTCCAAAACCGGTTCATCTGACTTTACAAGAAATGCTTTTAACAGTTGACACATGAATCAACCCTTTAGGTGCTTATTTCTCCCTATTGATTATATGAGGAAAATAAAATCACAAGCTTAAACTTTAGTCTGAGACGGCTAGACATAGGTAAGATGAGCCTTGCATGCTGAAAGGGATTATGATTCTTTAATGCTTTCCCACTCCAACTCCCTCACCTTGATGGAAGGGACAAGGGGCACAAGAGAGGATAAAGAGTTTTCAGGAAAAAGAGAGGTTGTGGGTTTCAGAGATAAATAGTTGAAATAAGCAAGCTTTTGAGCTTGAGTAAAAGAAAATTTAGAAAGTTATATGGGGAGTTCTAACTTAAACATTGCAGAAGAAAGTGATAATTTCAAAATAATTATTTGTGGCTTGACTGAACAAGGAACAAATAGACAGAAACTGATTGAAGACAGGACCTGGTTTAGGATTTTCTTCTTTATGACCTGTATTTCATTCTTAGAACCGAACACAAGCCAAAATGCAAATAGAATTTGTCAAAATGTTTTCTTTCTTTATGTGTGAGCATATAAATATTGCATTCTTTTGTAGGCTGCTAATGGAATTTCCCTGTAATGTCTCTATTGAATTAGAAGAGTTAGTTTTCTTAATTATAGATATGTCACTCTACAAGCACCATTTTATGAGTCATTAAAATATTGTAGAAACTTCTATCATTCCTTCTTGTTTTTGTAATAAAGCTACAGTATTCTAGGTTAATAAAACTGGTTCATCTCTTTCTTTCAGAATTCATTACAAGCTCCACACTATTTTGATTATAAAATTTCAGTCTTGAAACTTAATGTGCTGAAAAATTTCAATTTTAGCTTCAAAATAAACAAAAAGATATTATTTTGATATTGATGGAGATATTGTCTTCTCCCATTCTAAGGGAGTACTCAGACTTTGAAATTTATTCAGTTACCAGATCTATAAAAAAAAAACCCAAAACAAAAAAACAAAAAACAAAAAAACCCCAAAAAACAAAAAAAACACCACCAAGTCGCTAGTTCTAAAAAAGTTGTTAAAATGTGTGATTTTACTGAAAATTAAAAAGAAAGAGATAACAAATGATAATTATTACCTAGCTATCTTATCTTTTTCTCTTCCTTTTTTTCCCCCTTGACGTCATTTAACACGCCTTTTTGGCTTTGCTTGGAAATACATATATGTTTGCACAGATGCTTTTGTGTCATTGTATGTATGTCTATTTGTTCTCTTTCATACATAAATTCAGTAGGCTATGGATCAGTTTCTGCAGTTACTATTTTTATTTTTCTGTATAGAAATCCCTTGCGTCCTCTAATTAAGTTTGTTTTAAAACCTTTCAGTAAACCTAGTAAGCCTAAGGATTCAGTTACAGATTTAGAGACCTTAAGTTAAGTGCGGGCAATGTGGACAACTACATATGAGTTAGGTATCAAATCACCCACTATATAGAGTGGAAATAAGGGGTCAGTTTGGTAAACCAGCTGAAGCACAGTAGAGATTTAAAGCTTAGTCTTCTTATACCACTTGAGTGACTATTTGTGTAACTATTTCTTGCTTCTCAAGGCAGAAGCATAAATCCAGGCTCCTATTTACAATAATTTTAGCATTACATTCAACCCATGTTTGTATTGCATCTGTATTTCTGTGCCTAGACATGTTGCTATCTCTAAAATGTAAAAAGACCAGAAACCCTCCTTCTTCCCTTTTTGGAATTTTTACCCTTTCTTAAGTATGTTTTCCCCTAACTGCCACCATCTTGGCTCAGGGGCTCAGTTGTGCCCTGTGGTAGGTTGGCTGAAGTCAGTTGGAACCAGCTGTGCCTAGCACAGGACAGCCCTGGCCTCTCCTCACAGGGTTACCCCTGCAGCCCCCCCTGCTACTAGAAACTTTGCACCTGCACATAATATAGCATCACAATGTAATTTTAACCTACTGTCCATTAAACAACAGCTAAGTAAAAATTTCCTGTGGCAAGAGGAGCAGGCAGCATACATTTTAATTAGAAAATAAAAAAAAAAAAAAAAA
>VZSF01003008.1:44065-65151 GCA_013398295.1 Chionis minor
GGAAAAAGGAGAAGGAACCAAAATTTTAAATAACAAAAAAAAAAAAAAAAAAAAAAGAGTCCTGTCACTTTCAGAGAGGAAAGAGATATTTCCTTCACTTGTATTCCAACTGGGGACAGTAACAACATTTGGAGTTACATGAGTAAATTTATAGGAAAAGCTACAACTAACTTTTACAAATGATACTATTGTTGGTCCACATTAAAGCAGGGTGAGAAGGTGTTTGTGAATAAACCCTGTCCATACTGAGGATTTTTTCTGAGTACAAAAAATTGGATAATTATTAAAAGAGGCTTATACTTACAAATTTGGTTGTTATTTAGTCTAAATTGTGTTTGAGTACTTAAAAGAAAGAACAATGTGCATGGCTATATCCCTGCTATCTTCTAATTTTTGTTGTTGTTGTTGAAGGCACTCAATAAGATTTTAAAATTCTGGAAGCTCCTATGACGATGTATGACCTTATTCTAGTCCTGGAACTTGGTGAATCCTCTCAGTATGCCTAGGATACATGCTTTCTCCCATCTGCACCCTTCATTCTGTCTTCTTTTGGTTTTTCTTATGTAGAAAATACTTGCTTTGAATTTTGCCCTTTCTAAGTCAATATGGCTTTGTTCTAGCTGATGGCTCTTTGTTCTTTCCAAAATTTAAGAGTATCTGTGTAGTGTTTGCATTAAAAAAATATCTAAAACCCTGATGATTTGAAAGTGTAGTCAGTGAATTGTTGAATTTTTCTTTTTCTCATACTCTTTCACTATGGGTATGTTTGTATAGTAATCGAGGCTGGATGTATTTGTATATTTGGTTGTAGTTTTTGTAACATATCTGCTGTGATTTGCCCTGTTAAAGAAAGTAAAGTCAAATTGTGCACATACTTAGGCTCAGAAGTGTTGTAATCTGTGCTGATTCCACCCTGTGGAAATGGGTGTCCATCATGCACTGATGCCAGTTACCTGTCTTACATGACCTCAACCTACTATCTGACATCAACACGACCTCAGTGCTTGCTGCTTAGTACAAGTCAATGTACATTGTGAGCACTTCAACATGACCTGACTGTTGCAGGTGAAGGAGTGCCTGTTATATTCATGGTTGTCATGTTATGCACAGTAGCATAACAAATGAATTAAATTTTCCAGAGCGCTAAAAGCCATAAGGAGGTAACTATGACTAATGCTAGTCATCATGCATTGGGATGCATCTGAATCTGTATAGCCAGTTATATTATATAAAATATTTATCGGGCTGTTGCTATGTTACCTCATTTTATGTACTAGTATGGAATTCAGAAATATACTCAAATTGCAGATAAAATGTACCGTGTGAGGCTTTCTGCTAAAGGAAACTGTACTAGAGATGTAAGTTATTTTTACTGTTCCTTAGTGCAATTAATTTTCACTTGAATTAAGTATGGAAACCTACACTGCTTATTTTTTTCATTTTTCAGATTTCATAATGATGCAACTTCTTAGAGACACAAAAACATAGAGACACCTTACATCTTAGAGACACATAAATTGACTTTGTCTAGAGAAATAATAGCTTTTTAAGAAGCTGCACAAGGAAATTCCTGTAGTAGAAATGCCTTATGTCTTCATCCATGAACAATCCAGGAAAATGGACACTGATATATTCTTCCAGTATCTCTGTCCCTTGCATGTCAGCTTAATGCTGTCTCATGACCAGCAATGTCACATGCTGCAGATATGCAGGAGAGACGCTTATATATTTCCTGTCTTTAATTATTCATCATTGCTACTCAATTTATTTCTCTATCATGCTCTCATCTGAATCAAGACAGCTGAATATAAACAATCTGTAGGACTGTAGTAGTATATCTTGATGCTGAAAACAGCATCCTTCATCATAAACCATTTCCAGAAATTATTTTCTTTTGAAGAAGCTAAGACAACATGAAAAAAGGGTTAAATAGATGAGAAAGTTCCTTATGACATTATTTGCATATACTTTGTCCAAGAATAAATACAGTTAGAGAAAACAAATAAAAAAAGTAGGTTCTAAGGAATCTCCATGAAATGATGCAGAAGAAAAATGTAGTGACATTCTACAATGTAGAGATAACAAACTGATTACAAAAAAAGTTTAAAAGAAGTTAAAAGTAGGAAGAACTGGTAAAACCAAAAATTCTGCAATGAAGAAATAAACTTGGAAAAGCTTCCAAACACAAGAAGAATTTTTCACCAAGCTGCATAGTAGAGATTTACATCTGAGGCAGTGTATTGGTTTTTATTTTCTTCATAGTAGGTTGTATAGTGATATGTTTTGGATTTGCGATGAAAACTGTTGGTAACACACCAATGCTTTAGCTATTGCAGAGCACTCCTTACATAGCATCAAGGCTTTTTCTGCTCCTCACAGCTTCCCCACCAGCAATTAAGGCAAGAGTGCACAAGAATTTGGGAGGGGACATAGCTGGGACAGCTGCCCCCAACTGACCAAAGGGATATTCCATACCATATGATGTCATGTTCAGCATAAAATGCTGGGGGAAGAAGAAGGAAGGGTGGACATTCAGAGTTATGTCATTTGTGTTCCCAAGTAACCATTATTTGCAATGGAGCCCTACTTTCCTGGAGATGGCTGAACATCTGCTTGCCGATGGGAAGTAGTGAATTAATTCCTTGTTTTGCTTTGCTTGCTCGTGCAGGTTTTGTTTTACTTATTAAACTCATACCTTTACCTATTTATCTCAACCCATGAGTTTTCTCACTTTTACCCTTCTGATTCTCTGAGTGAGTGAGCAGCAGTATGGTGTTAAGCCTGCTGAGGTTAACCCAGTAAGTTACAGACAGATCAACACTGACAAACAGGTCAATGTAATACACCATATAAGGCCAGCTTAATATTTCTCAGTGGTTTATAGAAGTTAATGAGGAGTGAACATAATAGCTTTTGTAATCAGAGCGAGTGATTAGAATGAGTGATTACTTCACTTACTCTCAGTAATGAAGAAGACAATAGTAATATTATGTTGGTGTTACGAGCACAAGGGGAGAACATCTTTTTTGAAGAACATTATGATTAAAGACTGGATACACAAAATTCTGTGACAAGCTTGTTTGCTGGAGAGTACCAAGGAGGCTGGCTAGTATAAGTTACAACTTCTGCCTAACAGAAGTACACTGATCTTAAATAGTGTAAGCTTGCCTACTTAGCTTCCTTTACACATGTATTTAATAACATGGAATTTTGTGCATCCTCCATGTCACTCTTAAAAATTATAACCAATGACATCACTCTATGTTTATATTTTTTGTCTTAGGCAAAAAGGAGCTTTAATCTTTCCTTTTAATACCTTTCTTTGCAAGATCAGAGAATAATGGTATTAATATTAATCAGAAAGAGTACATGAACAGTCTCTGAGAATTCTGGCATAGTGCCAATAGCTTGGTAGGATCAATGCAAGGGTGTGGCAGTAAAATAAACATGTACTCTTCAGCTTTGAAACATTATTGTAGCCTCCTACAAAACTTTGAGAAACGGATCTCCTCAAATAAACATATTAAAATCAGTAGACTCTGAGTACTAGAGTTTTAGTCTGAACTTACAGGGAACTTTTGAAGGGAATTTGAACAAAGGTATTGACTCAGGACTACAGGAAGATAATTATATGACCTCCGGAAGTCCCTTACAACTTAAATTATTCAATGATCCTATGATAAATACTATCAGTAGCATATGGTGAAGGCAAATCATGACAAATACTGACATGGTGAAAGCAAATAATGAAAAATACTGGCAAAACACCTCTGCCATGCTCAAGGTCTCATTCAGTACTTTTGGGCTGTTGAAAGAGTAGGAAATTCTTGGTTTGCTCTCCATTCAGTAAAGAATACAAACCCAAAAACTAACATTAATATCTGAGCATTTTTTTTCATATCAGTTTGACACCAGTTTTCACCCATTACACATATCAGTTGAACACCTACCTCTGTGATTCTTCCTTCTCTTGATGCTGAGGTTTGGAAGTTCACAAAAGAGAAAGTCTCTAGCAGCACAATGGTAGCCTGGGCATTCCTACTTCACAGTAACTGGTAGTTCATTCTCTTCAGAGCTTCACTCCACCAGCCCTTGAGAGAAATTGTGTGGAAGGAAAAAGAGCTAATCCCATACACCCTCTTGTCCTGAGGGAAACAAAAATAAGGCGATATTTGCAAGTTTTTTCTTTGCTGTTCCCTCAGGGATCCTGTTCGCCCACTCACTGCTGTTTGTGCTGTTGGATGATTTGGCACTTCTTATCTCTTCCCCTGTCACAAAAATTCTAGGCTCTTTTTCCCATAGCATGCTTGTCTCACTAAGTTATTGGTGATTTTGGCTTTCTCAGTAAATTTTTTAGTAAACAGTTTTGGTTTTCTTACATGTTTGTGATGTATTTCTGAGGTAAATGCGGGTTTTTCACTGTCATCCATTACCCTGTCCCTTCTTAGTAGATGTGTTTTGTGGAGTGGTACAGAAGAGATCATGGACTGCAAGATCATGGCACTTCAGGAGCTGGCAGTGTGCCTCAGGAAGACTGTCTTGCATGGGGAAGAAAAGAAGCAGATTTCCCTTGTGCAGGGTGGGAAGGAAGATTTTTTAAATTTTTTTTTAATGACGTCAGAACAGAATGTGTGAGCTATTAGATACTAGGAAAGTGGTGTCTTCCTTTCACAAGGCACTTGAGCCAGGAGCCAAGACATATAACCAATGGATTGTTTCTCACAGGAACTGCCAGAAGAAGGGAACGGAAAGAGGAAAAAAGTTTTTGCTTCATCAAGAGAGAGGCTTTGTTTTCTTTGGCAAGTGTGTTTAAAATTTACTTTCTGATCTTCAGGGCCTAATTAGGTGGAACTGCCTCCTTAGCCATTGCAAAGTTGTTTTAGCACCCCAGAGAGGAGACAGACACCAGCATTTCCCTGCTATCTCCCGAAGAACTGCAGAGCAAGCAAAGCTTTCCTCATTCTCCCTCTTGCTTTTTCCTGCTTGGCATGCTGCAGCCATTTTACTAATACACTTTTCCCCAGATAACTGCTTGGTCCTGTAACAAAGCCGTCTTTTCCTGCTGAGATGGCATTCTCAGGCACATGCCACTATGTAGAAAAGGTCAAAAAAGACAAAGAGATCCAGGGAATAGAGAGTCAGAGTTATTATAGCTGTGCAATAGACTAGTAGATATAATTAGATTATGAAGAGGGAAAAGGAAGGGGAGGAACAAATAAGACAGGCAGGTGTTGGCCATCTCTTGCTTTTTATTCGCCCTAGGATATCTGCCATATATTGTTCCAGTCACATTTACTTCAATCTTGGATACCCGGCGTTTCTGCATGCCCCCTTTGAAAGAGCGTACAGAAAGTGTGGTAGATAAAACAGTAATAATTGCTTATATGTATGGTCACCAAAAATAAAAAATGTTTTTTTATTCCTGTCAGGATGTATAGTCTCACTTTTACCATAGAATCATAGAATGGTTAGAGTTGGAAGGGACCCTAAAGACCATCTAGTTTCAATAACCCTGCCATGGGCAGGCAATGGCAAGATGTTGCTGAACGACGCAAGAGGGTCCACAGGAGCATCTACCCGAAGACTACCCCACCTTCCCAGGTGCCATTGCAGAACAAGTACAGGAGGAAAGCCCATGTTAGTCCAATCTTCAAAAAGGGCAAGAAGGAGGATCCAGGAAACTACAGGCCAGTCAGTCTCAACTCCATCCCTGGAAAGGTGACAGAACAGCTCATTCTGGGTGTCATCTCCAAGTACCTGGAGGAAAAGAAGGTTATCAGGAGTGATCAACATGGATAGACCAAGAGGATGTCATGTCTGACTAATCTGATAGCCTTCTACGAAGGCATGACTGGATGGCTAGATGAGGGAAGGGCAGTGGATGTTGTCTACCTTGACTTCAGCAAGGCTTTTGACACCATCTCCTGCAGCATCCTCGTAGGTATGCTTAGGAAATGTGGATTAGATGAATGGACAGTGGCGTGCATTGAAAACTGGCTGGCAGGTAGGACTCAGAGGGTTGTGATCAGTGTGGCAGAGTCTAGTTGGAGGCCTGTGACCAGTGGTGTTCCTCAAGGGTCAGTGCTGGGTCCAGTGCTGTTCAATGTATTCATCAATGACCTGGATGAAGGAATGGAGTGTACCATCAGCAAGTTTGCTGGTGACACAAAACTGGGAGGGGTGGCTGACACCCCGGAAGGCTGTGCTGCGATTCAGTGTGACCTGGACAGGCTGGAGAGTTGAGCAGGGGAAAACCTAATGAAATTCATCAAAGGCGAGTGTAGGGTCCTGCACCTGGGGAGGAATAACCCCATGCAGCAGTACAGGTTGGGGGCTGAGCTGCTGGAAACCAGCTGTGCAGAGAGGGACCTGGGTGTCCTGGTGGCCAACAGGAAGACTATAAGACAGCAATTGGCCTTGTGTCCAAGAAGGCCAATGGCATCCTGGGGTGCATGAAGAGGAGTGTGTCAAGCAGGTCGAGGGTGGTCATCCTTCCCCTTTGCTCTGCCCTGGTGAGGCCACATCTGGAGTCCTGTGTCCAGTTCTGGGCTCCCCAGTTTAGCAAGGACAGGGAACTGCTGGAGGGGCCACAAAGATGGCGAAGGGCCACAAAGATGATTAGGGTGCTAGAGCATCTTTTTTATGAGCAAGGGCTGAGTGATTTGGGTCTTTTTAGTCTAGAGAAGAGGAGGCTGAGGGGGGATCTCATAAATGCTTATAAATACTTAGAGGAAGGGTTCTGGGAGGAGGAGGCCAGTCTTTTTTCAGTGGTACCTGGTGATAGGACAAGGGTTAATGGGTATGAAATCAAATATAGGAAGTTCCACCTGAACTTGAGGAGGAACTTCTTTCATTTGAGGGTGGCAGAGCACTGTAAGAAGCTGCCCAGAGAGGTGGTGGAGTCTCTGATTCTGGAGACATTCAAAACCCGCCTGGACGCCATCCTGTGCAACCTGCTATAGGTGGACCTGCTCTCACAGGGGTGTTGGACCAGATGATCTCTAGAGGTCCTTTCCAACCCTTAACATTCTGTGATTCTATGGCAGGTTCACCTTCCACTAGACCAGGTTGCTGAAGCCCCATACAACCTGGCTTTGAAAACTTCCAGGGATGGAGCATCCACAACTTCCCTGGGCAACATGTTCCAGTCTCTCACCACCATCACAGTAAAGAATTTCTTCCTGAGATCTAATCTAAATTTAGTCTTTTCCAGTTTAAAATCACTACCCCTCATCCCATTGCTACAATCCCTGACAAACAGCCCCTCCCCATCTTTCCTATAGGTGCTTTTTCCATACTGGAAGGCTCCAGTGTGGTCTCCCCAGAGCCTTCTCTTTTCCAGGATTAACAACCCCAACTCTGTCAGCCTGTCTTAATAGTAGAGTTGTTCCAGCCCTCTGATCACCTTTGAGGCCCTTCTCTGGAATCACTCCAACAGGTCCGTGTCCTTCTTTTGTTGGGGGCTCCAGAGCTTGAGGCATTATTCCAGGTGGGGTCTCACAAGAACAGAGTAGAGGGGCAAAACCACCTCCCTCGACCTACTGTCCATGCTTCTTTTGATGCAGTCCGAGATATTGTTTGCTTTCTGGGCTGCAACCACACATTGCCAGCTCATGTTGGGCTTCTTATCAACCAACACCCCCAAGTCCTTCTTGGCAGGGCTGCCCTCAATCCACTCATCGCCTCAACTGTATTTGGTGCTTGGGACTGCCCTGACCCATGTGCAGGGGCTTACACTTGGCCTGGTTGAACTTCATGCAGTTTGCACAGGCCTACTTCTCAAGCCTGTCCAGGTCTCTCTGGGTGGCATCCCTTCCCTCCACTCACCACAGTGGTGAGCATGTTGACCACTCCTCATAGATCGGTGTCATTGGCAAACTTGCTGAAGATGCGCTCAATTCCACTGTCCATGTCACCAACAAAGATGTCAAAAAGCACTGGTCCCAGTACCAACCTCTGAGGAACACCACTTGTTTCCACTTGAACTTTGAGCCATTGACCGCAACTCTTTGAGTGTGACCATCCAGCCAATTACTTATCCACTGAATGGTCCATCTCTCAAATTCAAATCTCTCCAATTTAGAGACAAGGATGTCATGTGGGACAGTGTCAGATGCTTTGCACAAGTCTAGGTAGATGACATCTGTTGCTCTCCCTTTATCCACCAATGCTGTAATCCCATCATAGAAGGCCACCAAATTTGTCAGGGACAATTTGCCTTTAGTAAAGCCATGTTGGCTGTCACCAGTTACCTTCTTTTTCATGTGCCTTCACATAATTTCCAGGACAATCTGCTCCCTGATCTTGCTGGGCACATAGGTGGAATTGAACATCACAGGAACTGAGCAGAGAACATCAGGTACCTGTAATTGAGACTGTTAAGAATGTTGTTGTCTACCATGTTACACAAGCTCTATGTAACAGAATCATAGATTGATCTGGGTTGGAAGCCATCTTTACAGGTCATCTGGTCAAACACCCGCTCACCAAGGGTGGAGACTCCACGATCTGTCTGGGCAGCCTCTTTAGTGTTTGACCATTCGTGTGGTGAAAAAGTTTTTCATGCTATCTAATTGAAATTTCCATTGTTGCAATTGCCTCTTGACTGGTTAAGGGATCAGGAGCGCAAGTAGTGTTCTCCTTTCAGTTGCAGGGAAAGATGAGGGAAGAAACAGGAAGAAGCAGTAGATCAATACCTGTCTCAGAGCCTGGTGTGACTGGCAGAATTTTTGTTTTTTTAATCAAGGGTTGGTTTACATGACACCAGGCATGCTGACAACAGACAGGATACACTTGTCTCAAAGGGGGAAAGATTTTTACATAGGAGTTGGCAGAGCTCATGAAAAGAGATTTAAACTAGATGTGAAGGGTGAAAGAGACAAAAACAAGCTCTCTGGTGATAAGCGTGGAGGTAGCAATATTTGAGGAACAGTGTGCTAGCAAGGTCCTTCGGTCTGTCATCCCAGTGGAGGTAGGGGATGGAGTGCCACGTGACAGCAAAGATGCAAGGCAAATTGATGGGTGAGAAATCACAGAAGTAGCTGAGAATGGTCAGTTAGGAATTAGGGCTTATTCCCCCCCAAAAGGTGATGGGATCAATAACCCAACTGAAGTGCATCTGCACCAATGCATGCTGCATGGGAAACAAACAAGAGTAGTTGGAAGTCATTGTATAGCGGGAAAACTATGCTATAGTTGCCATCACAGAAACATAGTAGGATGATACACACAACTGGAGTGCTGCATTTGGTTGGCTATAAATTCTTCAGAAGGGATAGCCCAGGAAGGAGAGGTAGTGGAGTGGCCCTGTTTGTTCACGAGTATTTTGATTGTCTTGAGCCTGATGATGGTGATGATAGGGTTGAATTTTTATGGGTAAGAATCAGAGGGAAGGCCAACAAGGCAGATGTCATGGTGGGAATCTTTTATAGACTGCCCAACCAGGATCAAGAGGCAGATGAAATATTCTTTCAGCAGCTGGGAGAAGTCTCACAACAACTATCACTTTTTCTCGTGGGGGACTTCAACTTACCAGATGTCTACTGGAAATACAATACAGCAGAGACGAAACAGTCTAGGAAGTTCCTGGAGTGTGAGGAAGGTAACTTCTTGACACAGCTGGTGAGTGAGCCAACTAGGGAAGGCTCCCCACTGGACCTGTTGTTTATGAACAGAGAAGGACTTGTGGGTGATGTGAAGGTTGGAGGCTGTCTAGGCCATAGTGATCATAAAATGATACAGTTTTTAATTCTCAGAGAGGTAAGGAGTGGGGTTAGTAGAACTACCACCTTGGACTTGTGGAGGGCAGATTTTAACCTTGTCCAGGAGCCTGGTTGTCAGAGTCCCTTGGAGGCAGTCCTGAAGGGCAAAGGAGTCCGGGGAGGCTGGGCATTCTTCAAGGAAGAAAACTTTAAAGCGCGGGAGCAGGCTGTCCCCATTTGCCAAAAGATGAGCCAGCAGGGAAGAAGATCAGTCTGGTCGAATAGAGAGCTTTGGCTGGAACTCAGGAAAAAAAAGAGAGTTTATGACATTGGAAGAAGGGGCAGGCAACTCAGAAGGACTACAAGAATGTTGTGAGGTTATGCAGGGAGAAAATGAAAAAGGCCAAAGCCCAACTAGAATTTAATCTGGCTCTGCTGTTAAGGACAATAAAAGATGTTTCCATAAATACATTAACAACAAAAGGAGGGCTAAGAAAATTCTCCATCCTTTATAGGATGCTGGGTGAAACATAGTGAGTAAAGATGAGTAAAAGGCTGAGGTACCTTTTTTGCCTTCATTGCCTCAGTCTCTAATAACAAAACCAGTTGTTCTCAGGGAAAATACACTAAAAATAGAAAAATTTTGTAACTTTGACTAAAAAAATAGCAGAATACAACATAAAATTATTTAAATATGTAAAAGTCCGCATCAAAGGAACAGGAAATATTTCTGTCCATGTACTCCTGTATCATAGAGTATACAAGACTGTACACAGGAGATTCTCAGGCTGTCCTATAGTGAAGCAAGCCCCCCCCGACACAAGGTAAACAGTTTCAGTCTTCTCAGGTATTTTTACATTCTGTTCTTACAGAGGGCAAAAACAGTGCTGAGAATCTTAAATCATCTCCTTTTTGTAACAGTGAATTTTAAAGCTTTTTAAAAATACATTTATGATACTAGATGTCAGGATTTTCTCAAGAAGCACAAAAAATATGTATTGAAGAATATCATTATTTTATCACCATGACCGTTGGAATTCATTATGGATAAGGCTGCATTGTTTCTATTCAGATCTTCCAAAGCAGACTAATTCAGGACAAAGAGAAGGAGACAAAGCTATAGTTTATAGTGAAAAACAAAAAGTACTGCATTTTCATTAGATACCATTTTATTCTTATTTCTATTGGGAAGAAAACCCCTCAATTAAAGTCTATAACAACGACCAGAGAAAAAAATATTTTCCCCTGTTATAAAGCTTTCATACACACTTTACAGGTTCAGGACAGTGAAATGATATGAGTCTATGGCAAGAACATTGTCTCTGGCCAGAAAAAGCTGCTGACTCATGGTTCAAAGTGTCAAGTTTCTCTTGTATAAAGCCAATTTACAGTTAGTGGCTACAAATGCATATCTAATACAAAGTAAAAAAAAATTGACATAATTGTCATCTTGAAATGTACTGATGAGGATTGCTCAAATAATTAATGTTAATTGATGTTAATAATCCACTTCAGATAAACAACTTCCACTAAGGTAAAACACTTTGAAGTAACAGTTAAATCAGCCTCTGCTTATTCTTGGTAAAGATGACCATTAACCACGAGAAATCCCCTTGTTCTTTTTCCTTCTTAGATGGTATCACATTCTGGTACAGAATCCAGTAATGAAAGATTATGCTAGTTTGACTTTATAATTTTTTTTTCTTTGACAGACTAGACATGATTAAAGGACTAAGTACATAAAAGCTAGAGTAGAATTGAAATTCTTAGAATTCCTTAAATTGAACAGTATAATTTCTCACCCTTAATGTAAAGTATTTTTATTTTTATAAAAGATACTATGAAAGTTTTCTGGCACCTATTATGCTTTTATATAGGAACTCAATTTGTATTGTTATACTCCAAGAGTAATGGTTGGATCATAGTAAAATTGTTTGAAAAGTGAGAGTAAGAACTATCAAAAGAAAGCAAGTCAATATTTGTGTATTAAGTAATGTTGTTGAATAGCAGATAATATGAATAATAAACAACAGACAGCTTTTGAATATCTTTAAGAAAATAGTTAACTAGGAGCATTATTAACAGATAGAGCTACTTCCACCCCAACAACAACAAAAGAAAACCCCAACACATTAAGGTCTTTCTCACTTATTAAAATCCACAGAGAAGTGTCTCCTTACTGTCATTGAATACAAATGAGTTAATGATGGTATACTTAGGCTTGGTACTGTGCTATAACTGAGGGACTTTAAAAGATTTCAAACCATCAGGGACAGTTGCAGGTGTCTATTTTGGTGTATGCTTTGTGGGAGGGGATTTGGTATATGTAGTTAAGTAAAATTCTCCTGCTTTGTCAGATACTTACTAATTCACTAGCCTACAGCAGGAGAAATTATTGCCCCACATCTTAGGACATGTACTTAAGGTATTCACCTGTAAATAGTGAACCCTATCTTCCAGATTGTTCTGGTTTGAGGTAAAACAGGACAAGTTTTGTTCAGTAACACTGCTTTCTAGCTAGGCCTCTTCTAACAGGTGAAATTAACAGCGTGTCGTGCAGAAAAACTGTTCATCCTCAGAGCGGTAACACCCATGTTTATAACTCATGCCAAGGCATGGCATCGAGACGCTCTTGCTTATACTTATTGCTATAACAACCAAGGTCAGCCAACTTTGTTATTTGCCCAGTTGGAGGGTTGGAAATAGAAATGCATAGAAGAATCACACCTGTGGGGAGGAGCGGAAGGGACAGGTGATCCAAAACTGACCAACAGGGTATTCTATCCCATCTGCCTCATGCTCAGTATAAAAGCTGAGGGATCAAAGGGTCAGCCTTCTTTCTTCAACGGCCAGGGTCCGAGGAGGACTCTGTCTGTTTGTCTGCCTTTGATCCTGATCCATGTGTTCCTGAATCCAGGTCCCGAATCCAGTTCCTGTCTGTCACTGAATCCAGTCTGGGACTTCCCCAGTGCCAGCTGTGGATGTGATTGTCATCCAGGGAACTTCATATGGTTTTGTATATTCTTTCTTTGGAAAGAGTTCAGGTGCCTGAAAATAAGTTCCATGTCTTTCTTCTTCATTTGCTGTTTATTAAATAAAAAATATGTAAAATGTCAAAAGAACAGGGACTGGAATCCAAATTTCCTATGCATCTTACACCCTAAACATTGAACTGGAGACTTAATCTACATTTTTTGCAGATTCTTTCTCCTGTGTATTTCCACCAAAAGAACAGCCATGTAGTTTAGATTATGTTACTCTGCTGGGAAGAGATGTGAATGTGAGTTTTTGCAAACAAAAATGTACAGTAAGATTTTTTAATTAATACTCTTTTGGATAAAAAATATATTTCTTCTCCTCTGCCTATATAATTATGACATAGGATAAACCTTAACATACAGATTAAGCCTACCACACCTAGGACCTAGATCAATCTTTCAACTTCATTTGTCACATATTTTGTGAATGTTGGTCTCCCTGAAAGAATACATTTCCCCCAAAAATCTTGGTTTTCCAAGACATAGCCATGACAAGACATGAACTGAGTGTCTGGCTATTTGGAAGAACCAGGGTTCTGAACTGAAACCATCTTTCTTACATTCTCTGGAGTCAGCTAATAATCTAGCCTTTAGTTTGAGGACTGTGATTTTAGATGGAGTTTCCATGTATCATCCAGAAATCTACAGATTTGTCTGGATTAGAGGACCACAGGGAAGGTGTGCTTTCTTCTGGAAGGAGATGTGTGCATCCACATTTCAAATGGGTACTCTAGAAAGCAAGCTGTTGGGCAAATTCAGCTGTGGCTGGGAAGAGAAACCAAGAAATAGGTTCATGAGTATGAGTAAGGTAGAGTGTGGGCCCGATGGCTCCAAATATAAGACCAACTTTCACCTTCCAGATCACTAAATTATTATTAGGAAAGTCCAAAAGGACCCAGACACCTAAAAAATAACTTCCGATAATTTTGACATGGAATATTTTAAACATAAGGTGTTGACCATTTTACTTATCTATAAACCTAGTTTCCTGCTATTCCATGTCAACGGTTACCATTAGTTTGGCAGAACTAAAGGGATCTAAACCCACCTGGGATTCATGTACTTGAGATTGGATTTAAGATGTCTAAATCATGTAATTTGGAAATTAGGGATGGATTTCACATCATCTAAGTTTAAACCTTTACCCATGTGGATATTTACAGCTGAATGCAGGCTTTTTTTTATCAATGGAGAGAAATAAAGATGTTTTACTTTATGATATGTCTGATACATGCAGACATCAGCATTGATGATATGATAGATACAGATATCAGCATTGACATCACTGATAACTGAAAGCCGTCTGGTAGGGCTCAAAAAACCCCTAGAGGGTTGGGACTTCAGAGACTTCTTGAAGTGCCTGCTATCACCTGCTTTAGGCATCTTCTATTTTGTGTGCTGATAGCTGTGAATCCAATCCAATTTGAATTCTTAACTACTAGACGCCATGGAGTGAATTAGAGCTGTGATTACAATTGCAATCCCCTTATTCACAGAATCACAGAATCATAGAATGGTAAAGGTTGGAAGGGATCTTCAGAGACCATCGAGTCCAACCCCCATGCCAAAGCATATTCACAGGAATGCATCCAGGTGGGGATTGAATACCTCCAGAGAAGGAGATTCCACCACCTCTCTGGGCAGCCTGTTCCAGTGCTCTCTTACCCTCAAAGTAAAGAAGTTTTTCCTCATTTTGAGATGGAATTTCCTGTGTTCCAGTTTGTGCCTGTTGCCCCTTGTCCTGTAACTGGGCACCACTGCAAAGAGTCTGGCCCTATGCTCTTGACACCTGCTCTTTAGATATTTATAAGCGTTGATGAGATTCCCTCTTTTCTCCAGGATAATAAACAGACCCAGGCCATTGAAACAGGTATAATTCCATGGAATGTCCTCAGATAACGTTCTTTTGTGTACCCTGCCCTTATCATTGACGGTGCAACAGAATTTAACAGAAAACACTCTTTCAGGAATTTTCCAGATCAAATCTTGGATAATAAAACATATAATAAAGTTGCCATGTGTTTAAAGGAATTGTACTGTAGTTTAATTCTGTTCTCTGCTCCTGAAAAAACAGTAGTTTCTGGCTAAGGAAATTTGTAGTTAGATAGAAACTTCTCAATCTGTCTAACATTTCCTGTGATTGGTACTAGAACATCACATGACATTGACAATCAGATTGTCATTTTCTTCAGGGTTACTTGGCTAATATAGAATTCCATAATTTAATGTGATCATCTATTAGTTTATGTTTCAGTTTGCTTTTGGTCCCTACATGCTGTTTAAAACACGGTAGTTTAACTACAAATCACACAGTCTGAGAAATATAGTGGGTTTGGGGTATTTTGTTGATTTTTTTTTTTAGTTCAGAAAGTTTGTCTTGAAAATACTCTGCTGAAGTCTAGACATGGAACAAAGCAAATTATTTCAGAGTAATTTTCAAGACTTCAGCATCCATCTGATTTTAGAGTACTCTTTCACAGGACAACTGTAATCACCTTTTACTGTATACAACAAATGATGAAACTTCTTTAGCATATATTGGGGAAAAATGCCATTTGATTTCAAAATCTCATTTGAAGAGGGATTCTTCATAATACATTAACTAGTTTGGGTTAATTAATTTCACTGGTAAGAATGTACACTTTAAGTCTGATTTGGTCTATTTTTAATTTTGAATCATTGGATCTTGTAACATTTTTTTTTTTCTCTTAAATTAAACTGAAGGTGTATTTTTTATCAAATTTCCCTGTTACCATTCATAAAGATATGATAATTTCAAATTCCAGCTAATCTTTTTTAATCCTTTCTTTCATAACTAAATATTGTAAACTTTGATAAGCTATGAATCATCATGAATAAATTAGTAACCATTTCAAGAAGCAAGAAGCAAAATTATGATTTTGGACAGATGGAGTGAAAGGAGAGACCCTAGAAGAGCATGTTGGTGCTCATTCCTAGGAAGGTGTTAAAGGAAAATGACAGGGTGGTTTGTTACTGTGACTGATTACAAGTGTTGGCAGATGCTGAAAATCAGTGGGAGGGCATTTCAAGTGGGTCACAGGTACAGTAATAACAAGATAAAACTGGATCAGAGAGAGCATAACAACATATTTCCACATGGCCACATTAATTGTTCCTGTCTGAACTTTTGTGCCCACACATAGGCTCCGAAGAAGAAATTTACACACATGCAAAAAAGGTGCAATTTTGATCCTTTGTTGCTGAGAATGGTTCTGTATCTTAAATTGAAATGGACATGT
The DNA here is from genome assembly GCA_013398295.1 of Chionis minor. Classification (NCBI taxonomy): domain Eukaryota; kingdom Metazoa; phylum Chordata; class Aves; order Charadriiformes; family Chionidae; genus Chionis; species Chionis minor. The sequence goes on from VZSF01003008.1 coordinate 60,065, forward strand.
CAGATGTTAAAAAATTCAAACAACAAAATTCCTTTTTTTTAAATTAAAAATCTTACGTTAGCTTGGTTAGAGTTATTTCCTAGAGACACAAGTTTGTTAATGATTTATTGTGTAAATTGTAATTATGTACGTTTGCATGTATACATATGTAACAGACAGCGAAGTGACAGAAGAAATTTAGCAAGACTTTTGCTAAAGACTTAAATTCTCTGTAGGATTCCATATCAAAGTCTTCCCCTGTTTTGCTTATTTGTGCTAATGAGATGATTGTGAGCAATGATACTGGCAACTTTTCAAACGTTTCACTAAAGTGAATTTTTCAGTCTTGCAAAAGAGAAACTAATAATGACAGAAGCTTATCAAGACTTGGGACTTCTTGAAGTGATATTGTAGTCAGCCACTTGACACTGAACTGCATTTTCCTAAGTTTTGGCTTCCAGGTCTTTTAGAATTTGAACTTGAGAAGGATTTGAAGTATTAATGAACTTCAGTCTCTAGATCTGTTCCAGTTTTGCTGAACAGTGTACAAAAGCTGCCTGTATACTATCTTTGCCATTCATGTACTACCTTGTTCATTGTTAAAATTTCTAAAGTGAGATTTTTTTTTTACAGTTTCATTTTGTGTATGTACATTACCTTAGTCATTTATCTTCTTCACCATTTTCTACTCTTCTAGCTTTACCTTTACTTTAATGCCGTGCTTGGAAAGATCTATGTTAGAAAGTGACCTAGTGGTAACAGGACATGCTTGTTAGGAAAGTGTCATGATGCTCTTTTCCATATCTGTTTTTTAATTAATGAAAAATAAAAGTTCCAAACAACATGAAAAAGTGCAAAAACTTTTTAGAACCAAGCCAAATAACAAAATGTTCTGCAATTACTGACTATGAAATGGTGAAGATCATGTTGAAGCACTGAAAAACATGAAATAGAGATTTAATATAAATATGAGTTTTCCTTTTCTTTTGATGTACAAAATTTTACACAGGTTGCAGGGCCTTCCCAAATTGATTTTTGTAACTAGCTTTTCAGTTTCCTGGAGCAATTAGAAAGACTACTACAGAAAATATGCTTGTAAGTAATCAAAAAAATGCTATTAGATTGTCAACAGGAATGTTATTAGATTATGTTGCTTGTTCATTTCATCCTTATCTTGTACTGGTTCTGATGAGCTTAATTAAAGTGCAAGGTATTTATGTTAATATGATACTTTGATACATATCAAGTTAATTTTAATAGCTAGTAATTCATTATTTTATTAGGTTCTTTATGAAGTCAGTGTTACATTAGTGATGAAAATTCGCAATTAACATTTTATCCTTCTGTTTGGAAGTATGGATGAATATAGAAGATTTGCATATGCAAGTGATTTTTTTTTCAGGGTTTTTGTATGATGCCAGATTTATGAAAAATATCTTGTTGTTTTTTTATAAATAGAAACATTTATAAGTTTGAGGATGTTTTATGGGGAAGCTGAAATTATTATTTTTTTCATTATCATCATACCAATAGTCTTGTACCATTCAATTTCTAGAAGCAGTCTTGCTGGTAAATGTTATTCACTAGGAAAAAAAAAACCAAGACAAAAGAAAAGACGATAATCTGACATACCAAGTTTTACCAAAATATCATCATAAAATTCAGCTACTTGTTTTCAATTTGTATGGATTACTTAGTCATAATAAATGACTAGTCTGTCAGTCACAATATCTTGATAAAGCAGATAACAGACATTGCAATCAAAATGCTTTTGATAATAAGTCTAGAATTGGGCTCAGATATTTCTATTTTGGAGACTTTCATTCTGGTATTTCATAAAAACAGACTTCTTAGCTCATGAAATCAATCTATTTTTTGTTTTCAGTTTTGTCTTTACATTCCTAATCTCTGGTCTATATTAACTTTTTTTTTTGGATGAATTATGCGTTTTTATAGTTTTTATAATTAAAAATATGAAATTGACCTATGAACAAAATTAGATATTTATGTCTGATTATCTAATAATTTACGCTAACTGCATCTTCTATCGTCTTTATGAAATGTGCCCATTGAGCTAAATATTCTAGTTAAGTAAAGACGGAAATGTAATCTCAGGTATGTTAATATACACTGTCTACATGAAAATTTTCATGTTTTCTCTCCCATCCCTTCCATAGAACATTATATGAAGTCCTGTATCCTGGCTGTTCTCCTATGGAACACAATTTTCTTAGAATCATAGAATGGTTTAGGTTGGAAGAGACCTTAAAAATCATCTAGTTCCAAGCTCACTGCCATGGGCAGGGACACCTCCTGCTAGACCTGGTTACTCAAAGCCCCATCCAGCCTGGCCTTGAAGACTTCCTGGGATGGAACATCCACAACTTCCCTGGGCAACTTGTTTCAGTGCGTCACCTTCCTCAGAGTGAAAAATTTCTTCCTGATATCTAATGTAAATCTACCCTCTTCCAGTTTGAAGCCATTACCCCTCATCTAATCACTACATGCTCTTGTAAAAAGCCCCTCTCCAGCTTTCTTGCAGGCCCCCTTCAGATACCAAAAGGTTGCTACGTGGTCTCCCCAGATCCTTCTCTTCTCCAGGCTGAACAACCCAAACTCTCTCTGCCTGTCTTCATAGCAGATGTGCTCCAGCCCTCTGATCATCTTCACGTCCCTCCTCTGGACTCACTCCAACAGGTCATGGAATAATAGAATCACCCAGGTTAGAAGAGACTTTTAAGATCATCGAGTCCAGCCATAAACCTAACACTGCCAAAAACACCTAAACCATGTTCCTAAGTGCCATGTCTACCTGTCTTTTAAATATCTCCAGAGATGGTGACTCAGCCACTTCCCTGGGAAGCCTTTCCAGGGCTTCCTGTTACAACGTTTGATAACCCTTTTGGTGAATCTTTTTTTTCCCTAATATCCAATCTAAACCTCCCCTGGCACAACTAGAGGCCATTTCCTCTCATCCTATTGCCTGTGACTTGAGAGAAGAGACTTACCCCGATTTTGCTACAGCCTTCTTTCAGGTAGTTGTAGAGGGCATCCATGTCCTTCTTGTGCCAAAGGATGCCAAAGACAGACACAGTACTCCAGGTGGGGTCTCACAAGAGCAGAGGGTGAGAATCATCTCGTTTGACCTGCTGTCCACACTTTTTTTGATGCAGCCCAGGATAGAAACACTTCTCCAAGAGTACTTAAAATTTCCATGTACTGTGATGAGCTTAATACTAAATTCTTATTTCATATTTAGATACTATTTGCAGAATTTTATATTCTTTTGTTGTTTCTTTTGGGACTTCAAAAAACCCTTTTGGACTCCATCAAACCCTCTTTGGTTGTCAGTATTAGGTCCAGTAGTGCACCTGTCCTAGTTGGCACTTCCACCTCCTGAGTCAAAAACTTATCATCAATGCACTGGAGAAACCTTCTGGACTGTACGTGCCTGGCCGTGTGGCCTTCCCAGCAGATATCGGGGTGGTTGAAGTGCCCCATGAGGACCAAGGCCTGTGATTGCAAGGCAGCTCTCCGCTGCCTGTAGAAGGCCTCATCCACTTCCGTATACTGATCAGATGGCCTATAATAGACCCCCACAACGGTGTCTCTCCTGTTAACCTGGCCTTTAATCGTAACGCATAAGCTCTCAACTCTGTCTTCATCTCCCCCCCATCCCCGAGAGAGTTCCGTACATTCCAGTTGCTCATCACAGAAAGAGCACCTCCACAACCTTGCCTTGCTGGAGCCCCAATCCATGTGATTTCCTGTCGTGCAGGAGCAAGCTGAGCAACAGGTGTTCCTTCTCTCCAAGCCTGCCAAGCAGGAGAGAGAAGNACTCTCTCTGCCTGTCTTCATAGCAGATGTGCTCCAGCCCTCTGATCATCTTCACGTCCCTCCTCTGGACTCACTCCAACAGGTCATGGAATAATAGAATCACCCAGGTTAGAAGAGACTTTTAAGATCATCGAGTCCAGCCATAAACCTAACACTGCCAAAAACACCTAAACCATGTTCCTAAGTGCCATGTCTACCTGTCTTTTAAATATCTCCAGAGATGGTGACTCAGCCACTTCCCTGGGAAGCCTTTCCAGGGCTTCCTGTTACAACGTTTGATAACCCTTTTGGTGAATCTTTTTTTTCCCTAATATCCAATCTAAACCTCCCCTGGCACAACTAGAGGCCATTTCCTCTCATCCTATTGCCTGTGACTTGAGAGAAGAGACTTACCCCGATTTTGCTACAGCCTTCTTTCAGGTAGTTGTAGAGGGCATCCATGTCCTTCTTGTGCCAAAGGATGCCAAAGACAGACACAGTACTCCAGGTGGGGTCTCACAAGAGCAGAGGGTGAGAATCATCTCGTTTGACCTGCTGTCCACACTTTTTTTGATGCAGCCCAGGATAGAAACACTTCTCCAAGAGTACTTAAAATTTCCATGTACTGTGATGAGCTTAATACTAAATTCTTATTTCATATTTAGATACTATTTGCAGAATTTTATATTCTTTTGTTGTTTCTTTTGGGACTTCAAAAAACCCTTTTGGACTCCATCAAACCCTCTTTGGTTGTCAGTATTAGGTCCAGTAGTGCACCTGTCCTAGTTGGCACTTCCACCTCCTGAGTCAAAAACTTATCATCAATGCACTGGAGAAACCTTCTGGACTGTACGTGCCTGGCCGTGTGGCCTTCCCAGCAGATATCGGGGTGGTTGAAGTGCCCCATGAGGACCAAGGCCTGTGATTGCAAGGCAGCTCTCCGCTGCCTGTAGAAGGCCTCATCCACTTCCGTATACTGATCAGATGGCCTATAATAGACCCCCACAACGGTGTCTCTCCTGTTAACCTGGCCTTTAATCGTAACGCATAAGCTCTCAACTCTGTCTTCATCTCCCCCCCATCCCCGAGAGAGTTCCGTACATTCCAGTTGCTCATCACAGAAAGAGCACCTCCACAACCTTGCCTTGCTGGAGCCCCAATCCATGTGATTTCCTGTCGTGCAGGAGCAAGCTGAGCAACAGGTGTTCCTTCTCTCCAAGCCTGCCAAGCAGGAGAGAGAAGAGAGACTATTTTAGTAAGAACTAAACTACTTTAATGAAGTATAAAGAATA